>JANKKI010000013.1:3550000-4067500 GCA_025175665.1 Cinchona pubescens
AAAAATAGAGAAACACTTAAATATGTTTTCCTATTGTGAATTGGAAATTATATTTCATTAAGGATAGGTATTCTAGACATTACAAAAGAGGGGAGAAACACTTATTATATGTTTTCTATTGGGAATTGAAAATTATGTTTAGTTAAGGATGGGTATTTTAAACATTACAAAAAAGGAAAGAAATAAAAATTGGGAGAAACAAGTTGAATATATATAATAGTATAGATCTAGCGATATATATATATATATATATATATATATATATATATATATATATATGTATGTATGTATGTAAATGTATATGTATATATGTATACGTACCACAAAAAAATATGCCTTTAGCAACAAAAATTTGATGCATTTTTCGTCACGAACTGTTTGAGCGATGAAACATGGGACTCTGCTTTTTTGGCCGTCACAAGTCTCTTAGTGACGAAAAAAGGAAATCGTCACTAATTTAGCGACGAAATGCGCAACGCAGTTTGCGACAATATTTGTGATGAATTTAGCAACGCAACATTAGTAATGAGTTTTGCGACAAAAATAGCGACGAAAACTTAATGGATTTTTTATGAATAAAAAGTGAGCGACGGTTTTAGTGACGAATTTTGGTATTTGTCATCTATTTTTTTTTTTTAAATACGTTTAGCAACGAATTTAGAGACGAATTGGTTTTTTATTTTTTTTTAGCAACAAATGAAAGAAATAAAATTAAAAATTCAAATACATAACAAATTAAATGCAATTATAATATACAAAAGATTGTTCATAGGACATGAAATATAAAAACAAAAAAACCTAAATTTAGAAATCCGTTGCACGAACCAAATAATTAGACTAATTTTGATTTCGAAATTCGGTGATCTCCTCCCGAAGAGCATCAATTAGCTCGATGAGTCCATGTAGCCTCTGAGTCATGATATGTATGGTTTCTTCCTTGAGATAAAACTCTTTCCATAGTCGATGCACCTCAACATCTCAGTCCCTATCTGCCTAGTAGATACTAGAGGATGTATTAGTTGTTTAAGTTATAGTACACTAATAGCACCACTAAGATTAATGTAAATAATCTATAAAATAGTACTAAAACCTCATAAAAATGAAACTACACAAGGAAAATTGTAATAAAGTAGTACTTATAGCCTTTAAAATTGTACTACTAAAAAAAAAAAGTACAAAAAATATAACATCAGTGTAATTCTCTTGAAAAATAGTACTACATTGGGCAGATGTTATAAATTATTACTAGTGGTTTTAAAAATAATAGTACAATATTAGTAATATTTTTGTACGTACTAAAACTTTAAAAAATAGTAAAAATGTCTACCAAAAAAGAATAAACATACTGTTTATTAAAGCATTAAGAATAAAATTAATCTCTTATAGTGTCTACTGAAGCTAATAAATTACAAATTTATTTAATCTTTACCAAATATTTATAAAAAATTCGACAGAGTTTCCCCTATATTTTTACCGTTTTCCCAAAATTTGAAAACTAATCAACAATCAAAATACTCAGCCATATAAACAAAACAAATACCATAAAGAACATAACACCAAATACTACTACTTTTCACTAACTAATTTAAATAAAGTTCACTAAATTGTACTCAACTAACACATAATTACTTACATAGAATGCATAAATTGGCACAATCACCTAAAGTTGTAAAAGCAATTCTACAAGTAACTTGCATAAAATTGAACCTAATTAAACTTTGTTATTGTAGTTTATATGGCTCGATTCATTATTTACAATACGCCATACAACCATTATGCAATCTACAATTGTCTTGTAAGTCATAAGTTTTTAACACTTAAACATTAAAAAGGAAAGACATACTTAAATAACAAACCCTAACAATTAGAAGTAAACTAATACTGGATGTAAAAAGAAAAATGAGTAGCACCTAAATATTTGTTTGACTAAGCACTAAATTACCTTTTAACTCCTAGATATTAATTTCAACAATCTTAACGTAGTTAAATATTTAGAGTTAATATCAATATATATATTCAAACAATTAAAACAATATCTCAATATATAAACATTTCTTGATTTTTCTCTTGTAAGACTATTATATTGAATCCATCAATATTTTCTTATTTTTTTTGTTTCATTTAAAATGTATTATACTATAAATTAAATGGATTTTTACTTTTAATTATACTACACCAAAAAAAAAAAATTACAAGCATGAAAAATAAATAAACCCTAAAATTAAACTTAAAATTAACTTTTTATAAGTGTTAAATTACACATAAATTAAATCCTAAAAATAAAATTCCATATATAATTAAATAACCCTAAACCCAAAATTATAAAGGCAACAAACATGAAAATCGTAAAATTTTATATAATTTAGAACCCTAATTTACATTATAATAGCAATTAAATAAGAATGAAATAGATAAAATTCACTTACAACCATGAGAGAGAGGTGATTGGAGGTGGCTCACAGTGGTGACCGGGGCTGAGGGTTGTGCTAGTGGTGGTGGAGGTGAAATGGAGTAAGAATGGATGAATTTGTGTATGAGAGGAAAGAAAAAGTTAGAGAAAGGAGTGAGATTTTGACAAACAGAGAGTGTGTAACTAGCAAGGAAGGAAATGGTAGAGAGATGTGAGATTATAGCTGTTCGAGATGGAGAGAGACAAAATGAGTGTTCAAATGAGAAAAAGAAGAAGAAATGGCAGAAGATTAAAAGGTCAAAAAATAGCGATGGTTTTAGCGCGAGATGGATTTGTTGTTAATTAGCAGTGAAATTAGCGACGTCTTTAGCAAAGAACAAACTATTGCATGCCAGTTGTATGCCATTATATATAGTTTTTCGTCGCTAATCTCAAGATTAGGGACGAATTAAGCGACAAAATTTTTTAACTTTCCTACTCAATAATTGTTTAGACGGGATAAAGGTTAGAGATGAATTTAGCGACTCACACTATTCCAACCATAGTAACATAGTTAGTGACGAGGCTGTTTTTGTCGCTAATTTAGCGACGAAAATAGCGACAATAATTCGTTGCTAAAGTTAGCGCCCTTGCACGCTATAACTTGTGACAAAATTTGAGACAAAAACTGTGTCGAAAATTTTTAGCAACAAATTTAGCGATGAAGTAGCAACGAATAGTAAATGCATTGCTAAACTCGCACTAATTAGCGATGAATTTGACATGTCCGCCACTAAATTTTCGTCGCTAATTGCATATTATTTTGTAGTATATATATATACATACATATATATACACACACACATGTGTATATTTATATATATGTGTATATATATGTATGTATGTGTATACATATGTTATCTCTATACATATGCGTGTGTATGTATATATATATATACATATATATATATGTATATATATGTATGTAAACGTATGTATGTATGTATATGTATGTATAGAGATGTACGTATATCTCTATACATGTATGCATACATAAGTGTATACATATGTATATCTCTATATACATATATATGTACACATATGTATATATATCTCTCTCTCTCTATATATATATATATGTATCTGTATATGTATACATATGTTTATCTCTCTCTCTATATATATATATATGTATATGTATATGTATACCTATAATATATTATACATATATTATATATATATATATGTGTGTGTGTGTGTGTATGTATAGAGATGTACGTATATATACTCTATACATTTATGCATACATAAGTGTATACATATGTATACATATATGTATATCTCTATATACATACATATGTATACATATGTATATCTATATATATATGTATCTGTATATGTATACATATTTATATCTCTATATATATATGTATATGTATATGTATACATATGTATGTATGTAGAGATATACATATATGTATACATATAAGTATGCGTATATGTATAGAGATATACGTATATCTCTATACATACACATACATATATATGTGTATATCATGGGTGTCAAACTTCTATAAAAGAAAGAGCACAAGGCATAAGGCCAAGATAGAGCAACATTCAAGTGAGAAAAAAAAAAAAAAAGAAAAAAAAAGAGGAGGCTAAGGGAAAGCATTTGGGGAGAAAAAAAAAAGACTAAAAGCAAGAAAATCAAAGCAAAGGAGATAAACTAAGGCACTAGAATCAATTGATTTAATTCAGTACCTTAAATATTTTGAGAAACATTTATTGCCTCTTAAAGGCAATTTTAGACAATAAAGCCAATTAATTTAATTTTATGGCTTAAAAAGCAATTTGTAGGTAGTAAAGCTAATTAATTTGGTTTATCACCTTAAAAGGTAAATTTAGGCACTAATGCCAATTCATATATTTTTTCCCCAACTTCTCAAGTAATAGCATCCAAAACTTTGAGAAATGTTGGAGTTATATCCTCTTCAAAGATTTCAAATGACTAAAAACAAGAAAAGAAAAGCAATGGAGTCTGGAAAAAAAAAAGAAGAAGATCAAACAAAAAAATTTGCCTTTGTTCAGAAAACCAAAAAATTAACAAATAAATTTTTGCCCAATAATATAACTATCTTTATATATACTAGATGTGTATAAAAATGAAGGGATTTATATATGGTCAATTCTTACACACATTAAGAATAGTTAATAAGAGACAAAATTTAATTGAATAGTTTTTCCATTATTGTCCCTCAATTAAAATTAAAATTTGTTAGTTAGTATTTGATTTTCAAATTTTGAAATTGTGAGTCTTACAAGAGTCTTATGAGAGTAATTACTATTGAAACATGATATTAATGCTCTTTTTTTGGAACTTGCATGAATGATGAATTAGCCAAATTAACATTTATTTATTTGTCATTTAAAGAAAAGACAAATAATATGGGACAAAACTAAAATAAAAAGAAGGACGGACGGAGGGAACTATTTGAGGTAGTTCGAGCTCGCTCGAAATAAGTCAAACGAGCTTGAACTCGAGTAGTTCGTCTTTTTTCCTTCTTAGGTAAAAGATGTAATTTTTTAAAAAAGTATAGACATTTTAGTAATTTTATATATAATAAAAAAATTATATGGTGCTCGAAAAGCTCGACGAGCATTCGAGCATATTATCCCTGTCTCGAGATCGACTCGTCAAGAGTTTCGAACTCGAACTTGCTCGACTCGAGTTCAGTCAACTTGAACTCGAGTCGAGTTTTTGACCAAGTTGCTGGTGAGTAGCTCGATTCATTGCCAACCTTATATATATGTGTGTGTATATATATATATATCGGATATATACATATACATATGTGTGTGTGTGTGTGTGTATATATATATATATATATACATTTATATATATATATATATATATGTATGTATGTATGTATATATGTATAGAGACACACAAACATAATTATGTATATCTAGATGTAGCTATGTATTTTGTGTGTACATACATATATATATATATATATATATATATATATATACACACACACACGAACATACATATCTACATCTAGATATACATATATATGGTTGTGTCTCAATATATATATAAAATTATCCCACTGGATCCACACTGTAATTTACTTTGTCTTTGAATGTTTCCACTTAACTTATGATTAAATGCCAATACTCTTAGTTGTGTTTGGATCAATAGATTTGGAGAAGAATTTTAAATTCATCTATTTTTTGGAAGAATTTGTAAGATTAAATTAGATGAATTTCTATTACACCAAAATTAAAAAGTACAAAATGAAGGATTTCAAATAATTTTCTAATTTGGGTAGATTTCATATTCATCTATTTTGAGTTTACAAATCTCTCCAATAAATGGATAAATTTATAATCCTTCCCAAATCTATTGATCCAAACACAATATTATATTTTTATAGTAATCAGTAGAAATAATAATGCATATCAAAATCCACAACTCTTTATTTTCTGACTAAACAAAGAATTTTAAAATGTAAATTTGCTTTTTTTTCCTGATTTAACAACAAAAATATTTGCAAATTCAATTTGGCCATATTTAATATTATCATAACTAAGTGCCATTAGAACGAAAGCAGCATATATGCGTAAGTGGGAAATTCTTACATGGATTGGATTCATGACATAATGTTATGAATCCTTTGATCCATATTCCTCTACATTACTTCACATCACTTAAGTGGGAAATATGAATGAACATAGACTAAAGGGTTTATGACACTATATTACGAATCCGGTCTATATAAGAATTTTTCCTTATAAATATGGGATCAAGGAAAAAATAGAAAACCTGACATGTTATAATGAACTCGCACAATGTCTTTACTCCATCATATTTTTTTGTACTCCAAGTTACTCCTCAATTTCAGTTTAATTGTGGTTGCACAAGAGCTAACAAAGCTATGAAATTGCATTAGTTCTACACAAATATAGTTTAGAATAACTAATTTACATTTCTGCATAATATTTCTCAGCTATGTAATCCTCCCTCTCCATTAGTATGACACTAAGGATAAAGTTGAAAAAAATTATTTAATACTTCCTTGAATTTAGAAAGCAATGTATAATTTAGTATAAAATAAATTGTCTAAAATGACAACTAAATAAAATGGAGGGATTACTTACTTTTTCTTTTTATTAACCAGCTAATCCATCCCGCCGTTTCATTTTAAGTACCATTTTAGGTTGGTGTACAAGAATTAGGAAAGATATTAAATTCAATCACTTTTACACAAATATAGTTCAAAATAACTATATTACCCTTTTACATTAATATTTCTCAAACTGTATAATCATCCATCTTGACTAGAATATATCACTGAGATTAAAGTTAGAAAAAGCTCATTTATTACTTTAATTCAAAAAACACAAATAATTGGCCACAAAATAAAATATCTAAAACGACAAATAAAATGAAACAGAATGAGTACTTAGGAAATAAATCAAGTAACTCTAATTAACCGCCTTACTTTCCCAAAAATTAGTTCATTGGTTGGAGAATTGATGTGCAATGTGCTGCAGTTGATGCACTAAGTAACCTTTCAGGTTCAGCTTTGTAGCATGCAAATAAAATTTGATGGTATTTTCTTGGCTGTCGCCTTCCATTTTATACCAGTGAAGAAGGGACACTCTAAACGTGTGCAGTCAAGAAAAAAGTTCATTCATAACTATTGTTTAAAATTTTAATTTTTCACTATTAGGTAATAATAAAAATGTTTTTAATTTTTCAAAAACAAAAACTATTAAATTGGTAGTTTTTTTATTATATAGATTATGTCAGTTACAAATTGATTTCAGTATTAAGTAAATAAATTCGAGTTACGATTTAATATTTTAAGTTAAAAAAGAGATCACCAAACTAATTAAGGACTCTCCTTTTTTATATATATATATATATATATATATATATATATGTATATGTATATGTATGGTGAAAAATATTTGATGATCGAAGCATTTAAACGACCATCAATTATCAAATAGCAAAAGTTTTACCATTTATGACAGTCAAACTGGCCATGCATATACTAAATGAGATTAAACTTTTACAAAGGATTATATATAAATTAGTTAATTATTGTCTCATTAAATAATAAAGTATAATAACCTTTAGATATGACTTGAGATCTGACCCTAATTGTAGAAGGTTTTACCTTACAAAATACTTGTCGTGCAGATGTATTGTGCTTGATTTTTAATTTTTTTTTAAAAGACAATAATCTAATTTATTTTTAGATATTTGAATTTAAAGAGAAGAAGAGGCCAATTAGACTAAACGACAGAAAACTTAACCTCTGCTGGTGTAGGAAGAACCTAGCAGGGTATCTATTGTGCTTGCCACCCAACGCTCAAAATGAGTAGTCATCAATCGTTCAACACACCTACCACTCTACCACCGTCCCAAATGTCAAATAAGTTTTTTTTACGTTACAAACGACCTTTCCTCTATATATTATGGACTCAAACCAAACAAGAATTCTCCAACCAACCCCACCCCCACCCCACAAAAAAAAAAGCAACCATGTTCTCCTTGACCCTCGTTTTCATCACTGCCATCTTAGCCTTTATTTTGTACTCCATATTCAACAAATTTATACGTTATCCGAAGCCACTTCCACCAGGTCCAAAACCATGGCCAATTCTTGGAAACCTTCCACACTTGGGCACGAAACCACACCACTCACTTGCAGCCTTGGCCAAAACTTACGGCCCTCTCATGCATCTCAGGCTTGGTTTTGTGCATGTGGTGGTGGCAGCCTCGGCCTCTGTCGCCGCCCAATTCTTGAAGACTCATGATGCCAATTTTTCCAGCCGGCCACCAAACGTCCGGGGCCAAGCATATTGCTTATAACTATCAGGACCTCGTTTTTGCACCCTATGGACCTCGTTGGAGATTGCTGAGGAAAATTTGCTCCGTCCATCTTTTCTCTGCCAAGGCTTTGGATGACTTCCATCGTGTCCGCCAGGTGAAAATCTTTTTGTTTACAGGTGGACTCGTATAATAGTCAGCTGATTAAAGAAATATTTTATTGTTGATGATTTATCTATTAAAAAATAATATGTATAATAGTCAGCTGATTAAAGAAATATTTTTGCTTCATTTAGTAGAGCATTTAAATAGAGTGCATGGGATGGCGGGTGGGGGGGGGTGTGGGTTTGCGGAATCACGAAGTACCAAAATTTGGTTTGAGGGATTACTGCGGGCGACGGGGGGCGTTAAACTCGGGAGCGTCGCCTTTGGAAGCGTTTGTCGGGTAACTAAAGCCTCACTCCTTCCTTTTGAGAATGGCGTGAGGGGTATTCTTATCTTTCAATCCCATTATACTTCAGAATCACGAGGAACATAGTAAGAAAATATTTAAATAGATTTGTTTTATAATTTTATTTATATATTTTATGATTTAAATTAAATTTTATGAAAAAAAATAAATTTAAATACAAAATTTATAAGTAAAATTGTAAATTAAATTTATTTAAATAATTTTTATATTGATGGAATTACTGCGGGCGCCAACAAATTGAGTGGGAGGGTAGGGACAGTTATGCAGAATAGGAGGTACATAATTTTAGCAAAGATAACATTTATGATATAATTTTTATATAGATCAAGTCTAATTATAGTGTTATATATTATGTAATTTATGCTGAATCATATCACTTATTAAGGGTGATGTAAAGTAAAATAGAGTAAAGTAATTTAATATGAACTAAAAAATTTATTAACACTATATTATTAGATCATACAAAAATTTCTCTAATTTTAGTATGCTTGATCAATTTTCTTTTATTGTCTAAAGTTTCTTTATTTTATTGAAATGCATCATTTTTTTTTTTATCACTACAAATATAGATTTCTGTTACAGTGAAAAGCTATTAGCTATGACAGAACTCGCACCGTCTATTATATTTTGTTATCGTTTGACTTTTGTTAATTTTATAATGAATTTTAGATTATTTGATTTTTGATAAAAGTTTATTTAACAAAGTAATTTTCAAATATCACCACATGAAAAGTTATAGTTTTGGAAAAAAAAAAATAAGAAATATGTACAATTGAATTTTAAAAACATGATACATTAACTAAAAAATTCAAACATGAATAAAAATCAAAGGAGCGACGAGGAGTACTTTCATCCACTAAAGTCGGACAAAATGTGACGCTAATCTAAATGTCAAACAAGTATATACAAAAAAGTGTGACAAGAAATCTAATGCTGCAATGTCTTACGAATTGAATAAGTATCACATATATGATCTGTTTGGTTGGGCTGAAATATTTTAGGAAAAAAATTTTTAAAATTTTTTGGCATCAAATATAAGAAAATATTTTTCGATATAAAGATATATTTTTCATTTGTCTCCCGCGTTAAAAATAACTCACAAAATTTTTGAGTGTGAGTTATTTTTCGAATAGTTTAAGAATGCCATTAAATCTTAAATACTTACTTTCATAATTTCATTTATTAAATTTATTTTCATTTTTAATTGTTATATATTTATTTTTCTGTTTATTGTAGGTCCTACAATAATATACCTATCATTATATTTATTTTGCCAGTAATTATATCATGATTTAATTTTTAAAAAATAAATTTTTTGTTAATCACAATCACTTGTAAAGTATTTAATACAATTTTTATAAGTTTTTTTAACTCATATTTATAAAATTAAAAATGAAAAATTTTAAAAAAATTATATATCAAAATATTTTTATTTTATCAACAAAATACTGAAAATTATATAAATAATAGATTTTTTTAAATAAAATATTTTTTAAACGAATACTTTACATCCAACCAAAAGGGACCCATAGTTGTAGGAAATTTTGTTTACTTTGAAACAGCCAACGTATATACATATTGCTGCCATGTCTCGCTATTTCTGTTTTAAATGACCTATGGATAATTGGCATCTAAACATGTGGACTACTTTTTTTGTGATTTTGTGACTTCTTGTGACTTTCTCTCAAGGTGGGTGCCATTACACGTTTGTCATCCATTGAATAGCAAAGTTTTAGGTTTCTTCTTATATAAACGGTGTATGTACACTTAAACATTAAAAATGTGAATTAGGAAAATTGCCAAAAGAGCCTCTCAATTTTTTTATTTTAGCCAAAATAGTCCCTCAGTATTTTTTTTAGTCAACATAATCCCTCAATTTTTTTTTAGCCAGAATAGTCCTTTAATTTTTTTTTTAAGGCAAGAAAGTCCTTTTATGGTAGAGTCACCATAAAAACCTTTTTCTTTTTTGACAAATTTCACACAAAATGACTATCTTAGCTAAAAAATAAAGTTGGAGGACCATTCTGGTTACAAAAAAAATTGAGGGACTATTTTAGTTAAAATAAAAAAATTGAAGGACTATTTGCAGCTATTTTCCCATGTGAATTTTATGTAAAGTCTAATTATAGATGACGCATATTTATCGTGTCAAGGTATATATATATTTTTTGATCCATAAAAAAATGCTCTCAAATTTTGTTCTTCACGGCAATTTCTGCCCTGTTGATAGTTTGTTGATATTTAGAGCACACTTAATAAGCTCGATTTATTCGAAATTGCACAAGAAAATAGAGTACAACCACTTTTAGCCTTCAAACAGGATCTAAAATAGAGTTCAGGGCTGCAATAGGCAATAGTACTTTTGGGACTATTTGCGCTAAAGTTGTCGGATTAAAATTCTCACCACCAAATAACATTTGTTTATTAGTTCTATAGTGTGTCGTAAGAGTCAAAAGCAAACATTTATTTGTTACTCGAGTTTCGTTGCCACTCTATATTTATATTCTAATATTTGTCTTTTGGTCACTTTTGAAATATTCAAATATCACATCTCGAAGCAATAGTAAAAGATTTCCGAATGAAGTTGATTTTAAGAGTATCATGATACTACTATAGTAGTATCATTTATATATCTTGTTTAGATACAAGAAGATGGAAAAATAAATAGACAGCTTACAGGCTTGCCATGTCCACGTTTCAGAAAAAACTCGACGAGGTTCAAATTTGGTGTACACAATTTAACAATAGACGAGTAAACTGTAAAATTTTCTTTGACATAATTTTGGAATCTTATTTAACTGTAAAACTTTATATTAGCACTCTGCTCACCAAAAGTTGCTTTTGAGTTTTGCTGTTTCATTTGGAAGTCACGCTTTTGTCTCGACGGGTCACCAGTCTGTAACGACATGGTTTGCTCAAGTTTTACTCGTTTCATGTAGACTAAAATAGATTTATGCAATACCAGTAGTACTATTTAAGTATCATCGTACACAACATGTGTATGACATGTGCATATCCTCTTTTTGTAGGAGCCAAAATATTTCTTATGCAATTACTTCTATTTCTTTCTTAAATATTGGTAATTTGTGTTAAGATGGGAAAATAAGGTTTAGGCAATCCATGAAATCAAATATTTCTTTACTTAGAAGATTTAATTTCACTTTATCTTTTAATATTTAGCGTCACTATCACTTTAATTTTTAATATTATTTTTTGAACAGTTAAGTCCTTACGTTAAACCAATCTAACATTCATTATATTTTTGACAAAATACCTTCTTCTCTCTTCTTTTTTTCATTTTTACTTGATTATTTTTTTCCTCTCTCATTTTATTGAAATTATTCAATAAAAAAATTTAATATTGTTAACTTTGACCATTATTAATTTAATAACTTATAAATAATATTATAAATTAAAGTGATAATAACTCTTAAGGAGAGAAACTTGAAATTAACCCTATTTAGAAATGTTTATTTGTTATAAGAGGATTTGTAATTGAAGGATTTACATTCGCAGGGAGAGGTGGGAATCCTCACTCGCGCTCTAGCCAGTGCAGGGCAGGCTCCAGTTAATCTGGGACAGTTATTGAACGTGTGCGCCACAAATGCCCTGGGCCAGGTGATGCTTGGGAGGAGAGTTTTCGGTGATGGTAGCGGTGGCGGAGATCCAAAAGCTGACGAATTCAAATCAATGGTGGTGGAGATGATGGTGTTGGCTGGTGCATTCAACTTAGGTGATTTTATCCCAGTTCTGGATTTGCTCGATTTACAGGGCATCGCTGCCAAGATGAAGAAGCTGCACGCGCGTTTCGACGCGTTCTTGAACAGCATCCTTGACGAGCACAAGATGATCAACGGTCGCGGTGGGGATAAAGAACACGTCGATCTTTTGAGTACATTGATAGCACTAAAGGATAATGTTGATGGTGAAGGAGGTACACTCACGGACACAGAAATTAAAGCGTTACTTTTGGTATTCCACTTTTCAATTACCTTTTTATGAGTTGTCTCATCATCTTTGTTTACCTTTTTATGAATTGTCTTATTCACTAATTTCGTAATTTCTTTACGTTGGTTTACAATAATCTTCGGAATGGGGACTTCATGGATTTAGTAGAATCTAAAGGTAATAGATTCGTTTCATGACATGTGAAAAAATAAGAAAAGAACAATGGTTGCCCTAGGTTCGGCTATAATTTCAAAGACCGATGAATTTCTATTTGGCCTAAAACTTGCATATAATAGAGCACCTAACCCTTTTACAAGCTTTCGGCTATGCCCTAATAAAATATTTGCGTTGCAATTAATGATTAATTGTCAATGGTTCTAGTTACGGGTGTTTGTCTTGACCTTTCAACTCAAAAAATTGTGACTTGGCAGGTATAATCTAGATACATGATAAATTATATAATTTTATATATTAGTGTGTAATATTAATGAATTTTTCTCTCCCCCTTCTCATTTATGGGGTTTTATATAATTCCTAGTCAATTTTTTTTATTTCTTTTTAAAAAAATGACACTAAGAATGTATAATTGGATCAAGCTGGATCAGGTGTTTTATGTATATGGACCGAGTATTAGGTAGATTTGTTATTGATCTAATGTTGGACCTATCCGGTCCATAAACAATCTAATTTTATAAACGGATATTGCATCTCAACAAATAGCACAATAATTATTTCAAATACTATTCAAATTAATATCCTAAAAAGGACCGATCAAACGAAGATTTAGCAAAACTTAACTTAGAAATCACCTTAAACGTTTCTTAGCTTTTTTTTTTTTTTTTTTGTTTCAAGCTTTTATCATGACAATAGCTCTGTAATTCTCCACAGAGTTTCATTAGATATCAAATGGACAGGTATTTTGAAGGGGAAAAAAACATGTGGAACAACTTGTAAGAGAGTACCCCTAAGTATCTTAGGATGTTGGTAACTAGTAATGAGCACATAAAATTGAGTGTGTTGTGTAGGGTAATATTTTGTTGATAGTTTGATAGTTTTGTTGTGATAAAAAAGGTTATGGAAATTTAACCCCAGATCGGGTTGTATAATGAGAAATTTTTCTTATGATGTCTCTTATCGTGTCTTTAACAAGTTTTAAGTACATATTTGTCTCAAAAAGTTAATAAATTTTTGGGATCACAAGCCGCTTATACTAAATTCAAATACAGTGACAATTTGATTTTTTTTTATAAAAATAAAATTGTACTATAAAAGTTAAAAATAACAATAAAAAAACCTAGAAAATGCATTAATTTAGTACAGTCATCGTGAAAATGGTCCAGGCCCCTTAAATCCTCCAAAAGAAAGCGTACAACTAAATGAGGGTGATAGTTTGGTAATTTGATAATAACATATCCAGGATTCCTTGAAGCTTTCAAAGGTAACGATACTAGACAAATAGTTGGGTAGATTTGATTTTTTATCTTACTTATAAATTTTTTAGAGTAAATTAAACTTTAAAAAATTTATAACATCAATTGAAATAAATAAAATTTTTTAAAATTTAATTCTGATTATCAAATTTATATGTAAAATAAAAAATCGAATCTATTTAAATATTTTTTACGATAATATTAATACCACCGAAGGGTTGTTAGACAGTCTTGTCACGTCTAAAAGTAGTCCCATCTCATTTAAGAGATTAGACATAGTACTGGTATTTAATGGGAAAATGGACTAGACATAGCGCTGATATTTAATGGGAAAAGGAAAAATGAAAGGAGGTTGGTGCAATTAACGGTGCTCCAGAGTCGACAGGAATCAGATATGCCCCTTGTTTGTCCTTGTCAAATTGCCAGGTCAATCAAACATATAACTGTACCAAGCCATATTATTGCGTTCTTGTTTCGGTATAGGTTTGATTTTTTATTTTATTTATAAATTTTATAATTAAAATTAAATTTTATTTATATTAATTAATATTATAAATTTTATAATATTTAATTTATATCACAAAATTTATTTTGTAAATAAATTTAAATCTTGAAACCAAAATAATTGGACAACGATATTGCCACAATAAATATCTTATCGCGACAGCACAATTTTTTAATACGACAAAACTACCCTCAAATCCATCAGTGAAACGGAATATTTTCGTTATCTCTAACATCACCACCGTCCTGCCCTTCCTCCTCATAGTCCCATACAATACACCCCAGGTTGGCAACCAAGAGCAACGGCGTTAATCCAATATTAGTCAGCGAGTTACGGTTGAGCAAGTTATTAGGAATTCCTTTGAGATTGGAAAGATAGAAGTCTGAAACTTTTATCAAACACCTCCTGTGTATTTTTGTGATTAGCTAAGAAATCATAACTCTTTCAAGCCAAATCAACACATTGCTTCTTTTTTGAGGCGTAATCATTCAGTTCACGAGATCCAAGCATCCATAATCCAGGATATCGCCTAAGATGTGGGAGGAGAAAATTAGAAAGAAAAAAACAACCACCCTATGTTCAACTGTCATATAGGGTGATAGGAATTTTCAAATGGATTTGTAATATTAAAGTGCTCGAGTAGTTTTTGTGATTTTAATCTTGTAAGTCTAAAGATTCTTTAAGAATATTAATTCTCAGCCGACAAGTGTAGCACTAAACAATCACAAGCCACTAGGCATTTAATTTTGAAAACTGATCTGGTACTTGAGTTTTCAAAAGATTTATGTGGGTTTAGGGAGTAATGAAGTGGGCCTTGGAGAAAAAAGGAAGGCCTATGAAAAAAACAAAAAAAACAAAAAAGAAAGGAGTGAGACTGGATGGAAGGAGTGTAGCAGTGGTGGTTCTGGGCGAGATGGAGATATGAGGGGAGAGTATTGGTGGTGGTGGAGTCCTAGGACTAGAAGTTGTCCACGTTTCCTTCTGTTTTAACTTACAAAATACTACCATCTTCTCATTTATATTATTATCATTTGTCTTTTATTGGTCAATGCATCAAGTTTTCAACGTTCATTCTTGTATAGATCTTTTTTGAACTTTTTCAAAATTTTACCTTTACATGTGTTAATTTTTTATATAAATTTTACTTTAGTTAAAAAAAATCATGAAAAATCAAATAAATTTGCATAATTTTTTGTTACAAAATTGATTTATTTAACCTTAAAAGTCATTAAAATTATAACAAAATAAATACAAGGCAGGGAGTATTATTATGACTAGAACTTCTCTAGGACTATCACTTTCTGTGTTTAGTTTTAGGTTGCGTTTAAATTTGTGGATTTGAATTAAAGGGGATTTGAATTAAATGGATTTGTAATGACCTAAAATTTGTGTGTTTGGATCGATGTATTTGATTTGAAGTAAGGAATTGAAATGCATGAACTTGAATTGAGTGGATTTGAAATAACATGAAATTTGGGTGGATTTTAAATCCACTCATTTAATCATTAAAATCACACTCTCATTTGTTAGTGGATTTCAAATCCACAATTAAATGAATTATCTTATTTATATAACTTATTATAGATTAGAATTTCAAATCAAATCTATCCATATCTCTCCATCCAAACACAATGTTATTTAATTACTAAAATCACACATCCACTTATTAATAAATTTCAAATTCACAATTAAATTAATTAATTTATTAAAAATAACTTATTATAAATTTAGATTATTCAAATTTAATTTATCCAAATTCCTCAATAGAAACGAAATGTTATGTTTTTCAAAATTTTTGTTCCCTTTAAAATCTACTATTATGTACTAGTTTGTCTTTTGCTAATTCAATATGTTTCCCATGTTCAAGCCCTATTTTCTTTATCATGATTTTGACATTGCATTCAAGCATTCAATACGTTTGATGTGTCATTGGAGACCGCAGTTTGTTGTTTATTTTTATGTGAAAATAGAAATATTAATCGAGCTCAATTATTATTGTTTTGTAGAACTTGTTTACAGCTGGGACGGACACGTCATCCAGCACTGTGGAATGGGCCATTGCAGAACTTATTCGCAACCCAAAATTATTAGCCCAAGCCCAAGAAGAGCTTGACACAGTCGTTGGGCCAGACCGGCTTGTAACAGAAGCAGATCTCAACCAACTGACCTTCCTCCAAGCCATCATCAAGGAGACCTTCAGGCTCCACCCATCCACCCCACTCTCTCTCCCAAGAAGATGTCGGCTGCCTCTTATGCGAAATCAATGTTATACTTCGTTCCTAAAGGTTCAACACTGCTCGTTAATGTATGGGCCATAGCTCGTGATCCAGATGTTTGGGCTGATCCGCTAGAGTTCCGGCCTGAACGATTCTTACCTGGTGGTGAAAAGCCCGAAGTTGATGTTAGAGGAAATGATTTTGAAGTCATACCGTTTGGGGCTGGGCGTAGGATTTGTGCTGGAATGAGTTTGGGCCTGCGCATGGTCCAATTATTGACTGCGACATTAATCCATGCATTTAATTGGGAATTACCCAATGGACAAACTGCAGAAAAACTCAACATGGAGGAAGCTTATGGGCTCACCTTACAGCGGGCCTCTCCCTTGTTTGTCCATCCAAGGCCTAGAATCGCCCCCCGTGTGTTTGGAATCTAATATTTGAGACTGCTAGCTGCGTGATAATATCTACTTATTGGAAAATAAATAAATGTTTATGGTATTTCTCTAGTACTAAATAAGGGTGAGCTCAGACACATTTGCATTACCACTGAGCTTTATTACCGTTTCGTCCAGCCCCTACGCCTACCACAAACTTGAATTATCACATAGGAATAATCGACCATTTCACCATTAATGGACTCAAGGTTGATATTTTATTCTCTGGAGAAAGCTCAAGCTAGCTGTTTCTTTTGATTTTGATTTCGTTGTAGTTCTCCGATAAGCAATTACTTTCTTGGAGTAAATTGTTGGGAAACAAAAATGAAAGAGGCAAGATGAAAATTAGCATCAAATTGCAAAATATAGAATGGGAAGACTCCAAATGTCTTTGTTGATTATGGTATCTCTATTGTGCATTAAAATTCGATATGAGTGTGTAAATGTATATCAACTTTTATTATTATTATAATATGTGTTTTCTTCTTCATTGATAAGCAAAAGCACTTCCATAAAAAAAATAATAACTCGTCTATTTTACTTAAGGTTGGCGAGATATAAAATATTTCATAATCAAAATAAAAATATCATAATTGATTATACACAATTTCAAATCACGTGATATTATATTATATAATTATTCAAAACTTAATAATATAGTAATTTAATAAGATCATAAAATTTTCTCACAATAAAAATAGGACACCTTCATTTTACACATTGTGCTTTGCCTTGTAATGAATGTGAAATTAAAGACATAAAAACAAACATTAAAAATTAAGACAAATAAAAACGTTCTATGAATTTTAAATTCGAAACATTTTTTATTAGTACTATTTGAAGACGTGATAGGTGTTCCATTAATCAAATGCAGATGCTCATTGGCCTTTGTTAAATTAATTTGAACGAGTTATCATGTTTGCATCATATCATTACATACGATTTATATTTACCTACATCCTTTAATTTGTAGATAAAATACTTTAATTTTTAAAATTTTTAAAATATTAAAGAATATAAAAAAATATAAATTGTAAAGTATATGACGAGACCATATTTTTTTAAAATCTATATAAGAATTTGGAAATTTTTTTTGAAGGAATCATTTTACGGTCTACTTAATTTTAAAAATTTGTGTAGTACAAACTTTTAAGGCACGTAATGTTATACAGTACAAATATTTAAAATATAAAGAAATAATTTCCTAAAAAAAATTGTAAAAATTTTTCTAAGAATTTTTATAAGAATCCATGTTTCCAATAATAAATAGAGAAGGTAAGAAAAACTAAAAGAGAGGACAAATACGCCACCGACATCAACATCGATTACCTACAATGATAGGCCTCTTGTGGCCAAGGATTTTTTGGCGGTTCTTGGCGGATTAGTATTAATAAAAAAATTTATACAGATTCGATTCAATGTAGATGGAATGAATCTTTTGATTTATATTCAATTCTTATATAGATCCGATTTATAATAAATTAGATGAATTTTTTTATCCATATTCATCCATATCACCCCTTAAAAAAATTTATTTAATATAGATAAATTCTTTAATCTTGTGTGCATTGAGGCGTATCATGACGCAAACTATTTGGGTTCGGAGCTCAATGTTGAACTCTTGTAGAGTACAAGTTCCAATTTCCATACATTATATCTAGATACATCATGCACCATGAAAGAATAAAGAAAAAGATTAATTTGGTTCATTATTTTTAAGGAATTAAATTATTTATTTTTTATTTTTAAAAAAATTAATTAATTTAAAAATTGTGATGGAAATTATAAACAAACTAATAAGTTGTTACAACACAATCAACTGCAGATTAATGATCACTTAATTATCATGCGACTTAGTTCATTAATTTATCTATGATTTTCATCATAACCTTTAAATTAGTTAATTTTTTAAAGATACACGATAAACTTGGTTTATTATGATAAACAAAGAAACAAATTAATAAATACCTTAAAAATAAGAAACTAAATTAATCTTTTTCTAAAGAAGAATACGTCCCAACAAGAACTTCAACATGGAGTCAAAACCGTGTCATAAAAAAAAGTTAAAATTATTATTGAATGTTTTTTTTATTAATTAGTTCCACGCAAACTTTTTAATTTTCAGTCAACTTATCTTAGGTAGTACAGTACATGAAGCAAACGAGTGTTCAAAAAAATAAAAAAGCAAATGTAAATTTGTGGGAAATATTTATCTATATTTGATGATCTTACCTATAAATCTTGTCGTGTGGATTAAATGTTATAAAATTTGTGACGTTATTTGATTTAAGTAACATCGTATAAAATTTAATTTTGATAATATAAGATTTAATTTTGATCACAAGATCTATATATAAAATTCAAGATCAGATCTATGTTAGTATTTTCTGTACATTCACTCCTTTTGAACTTCATCTTAAAACCATTAATCTTTGTCCTTTTGGTAGGAAAAATTATTAGCGTGGTTTGGTTAGTCATAATTATTCATTATTATCAAAATAAATATTTTATAATCATTTCATACAAACTTTTAATTATCTTTTTATTTCATTTATATCACATCTCAAAAGGTTTACAACGTGATTATCTAAATAATATTTTAAATAATAGCTCCATTTGAACGGCTATTAGTTAGGATATTTTGTTGAGCCATTATTTAGAATAATAATATAACTACTTTTTAAAATATGATTTATATGAGATAAAAAGATAATTAAAAATTAAAAAAATTGTGTATGAATAGTAATTACAAAATATTATTTGGAGAATAATGAATTATGAACAATAAGATAAAAGCCAATAGTTTTTCGAAAGAAGCCATTAATCTCCCATGTCTGGAACTTGGGCACAAATAATCTCCCAAAATCTAACAAAAACGATTATGTGTTAACTATTTAGATTTTTTTTTTAAAGAAACTTTTTACCTAAATTCTTAGGTAATTGCCCCTAAAATTGGTAAGAAAAAACCCTTCTTAGAACTTAATTCAGAAATTGAAAATAATGCAACTCAAAAAACTTTCCTGAAAAAGAGAGGGAAAAAAAGAAAAAGGGGACAGGGAGAAGGGGCAGCAAAAACAATAATAATAAAAACTACTAAAATAAAAGACAAGAAAAAGGAAAACGCTATATACAGGACAAAAAGAAAAGGATAAAGTGCTTTATCTCTTCCGATCTTCATTTACTTGTATTCGACGAGAAAGTTTTACATAAATCGATTTTATGGTATATCGTCATAAATTTCTTAATCTATATTTTTTCGTATCATTTTACTATACCATGTGTGATGAAGTGAAGAAATATGAACCAAGAGATCCAGACATTATGCCATTGATACGATCCGTACAAGAATTTGCCATATTCTACTACCTCAATAACTATTTCCTTTATTTTAGGGTTAATTATATTTACCTCCCCTGAAGTTTGGCCATATTACTAAATACAGCCTATGGTTTGAAGAAATTAGAAACACCTCATCCTCACTGACTTCTGTTAATAAAGGCTGTGAAAGGACTAAATTACCCTTATCATATATTGCATAATTAGGTCTCTTAATTTTTATCAACAATAGTCCTCAAATATTTTCTTTTTTTGTCAATTTAATTCCAAACTCATTTTACGACCACAAAACATCATCTCTTCCATCTACACCTCCACCTCCATCATTCTCAACCGCAAATTAGATCCCAGCCCATTTATTTATACCTTATTCCTCGACAATACAAATCCTAACCCTATACCTTATTTGCTGTTTGCTATTTATGTGATATTGCTCCGAGAATAAGGCTTCTGGGAGGTTGGAATTTCTTTGGAAAGGTGTTTACCCCTTTCATTTAGCATGTGATTTCTTTATTTTAACAAAAAGACAAGAACCAAATAGGCCTTAATTTTTCTATCAGTAGTAATACTAGTAATAATAACACATCTATGTTTTTTTATGGTGTTGATGATAGCAATTGTTTTTTTTTTTCTTTGAACAAAATCATCCACAAGGATAATAGAAAAAACTAATCTCTAACAAACTATTTAAAAAAAAAAAAAAACCATATGTATTGTTGGAAAGGAACTGACAATGTTCTTGGTGTTGGAGGAAAAATGGTGGCCAAAGGAAAGGTGCAAGAGAATGGGCGGTTTATGGAAGAAGAAGCAGGAGATTCAAGGGGTGAGAAGGGTTACAGTGGTTGTTTATGAAAGCAATCTTTTAAAAGATTGAATCCTGTCTCTGTGGGAAGGAAGAGGGAGGGCTAGGGAAAAGAGGGCTCGAGGAAATATGAGAGAAAGGTAGGACACAGGGAAGGAGAAAATGATAAGGAGAGTAAGAGAGGATGAAGGAAGTGGAGAAGGATGAGGAAAAAGGGAAAGAATGAGGGAAGTGGAAAATGAGGAAGAGGAAAGTGGGATGGTGTTGGAGGAAAAATGGTGGCCAAAGGGAAAGGTGCAAGAGAAGGGGCGGTTTATGGAAGAAGAAGCAGGAGATTCAAGGGGTAAGAAGGGTTGCAGTGGGCTGTTTATGAAAGAAGGGATTCAATGGGGCTGTGGGAAGGAAGAGGGAGGGCCAGGGAAAAGAGGGTTCGGGGAAATATGAGAGAAAGGTAGGAGGAGGGAAGGAGAAAATGATAAGGAGAGTAAGAGAAGATGAAGGAAGTGGAGAAGGATGAGGAAAAAGGGAAAGAAGGAAGGAAGTGGAAAAGGAGGAAGAGGAAAGTGGGAGGGAAAGAGAGTCTAGAGGGAGGACTTCAAGAAGGGGATAGGGAAGAGGGGAAGGTGGAAAGAATGGGAAGAAGAGGTTGGGAGGGGAGAGCAGTGTTTTGAAAACTAGACTGGACCGGTCGGTTTGATTGGTTAGATCGTGAATCGAAAAGACCACCGATCCGGTCCATCCATATATTCGGTTCGTGTAAAAAACCAGACATAATTGGAAAAAACTATTAACCGGAAGAAAATTGGTTCATCCTGTCTTTTGGTGGTTTTTTAAATTTCAAAATAAAAAATTATTTAAATAATGAGAAAAATTAAAAAAAATCGTGAAATAAAATCTAAAATGGTAAAATAGTGAACACACCAAAGCCTAAGTCATTAAATTATTATTTTTTTGATCTTTTTTATACTTATATTTGTACAGGTTTGATTTTCTTGTCAGATATTTGATTAGTATTTTTAGATATTAGAACTAGAATTTTCAAAAAGTAGTGTTGCTTTTCTATTTTGGATTTCATAGATCCATATTTTAGGTTATCCCTTAACTTTATCGCGCTAAAAAAAACTTAAATTAGTGAACCAATCGGATCGGTTGAACTGTGAAGCAGACAGGCAGCCAGTCCAATGTCCAGTTTGGTTTTCGAAACATTGGAAAATGGAAGATAGAGGAAGAGAGAGGGAGAGGAAGAGGGAGAGAACTTAGGAAGGGAGAGGTTAGGGGAGTTTGTTCTGGGCTTGGGTTTAGATTTGGGGTGGGATATGGGTTTGAGTAGAGAAGGGAGTGACTAGTGAGAGAGGTTTGGGTTTGGGTTGGTTTCATAATTGAGTCGGATTTAATTTGTAAAATTCTCTCAAATGATAAAGAAAAAGACAAGAATAAGTAGAGAAAAATAAGGATATTTTTGGCATACAAAAACAATTTTTTGGTGATATCAGCATTTCTCTTAATGAAACATTAACCACTTGGAGGTACTTGTTAAGCATTTGATCCTTCAAAAGGGGTGTCTGTAATTTCTTCAAACTATGGGGTGCATTCAATAATATAGCCAAACCTGTAAATTGTAATTAACCCTTGTTTTATTTCGTTTCATTACCCAACTCACCAGACACCACACATTGCTTTCCGCCTTTCTCCAATTTCTCACACGCAAACGGACCACTTAGTAGTTTTCATTATATATAAATATTTGCATATAATATATGAGTAATTAATTGTAAGTAATTTTGTTTTGGGCTAAACATTTTATTGTCTGTTGAAAATTCGCTAATTTCCACTATTAATGATCGATGTCAAAAAATTTAAGAGGCGTCTTCTCGATCGCTCCGACAACAAGCGTGCCGGCGGAGGGAGCTGACGGCGGCGATCTCTTTGTAATCTTCCGATGGTACAACAGCTTCTTCTCAAGCTCCTCCGGAGCAAGGGCGTGCCATGGATTCTGGCATAACGCAGCTCTAGTATTACCGGCGGCGTTTTTTATAGCGTACCTAGGGTTTCAGGCGAAGCGGAATATCAAGAAGCTTAGACATGGCAGGGCTTACGTCATGATTGCATATTATGTTCTCTATCCTTTGGTTTGCTGCTCTTCTTAATCTCGCTTGGTCTTGTCTGCAGGTTGCTTTTCAATTCTTTCTTTTTTCTTTTAAATTCATTTTTGGTAGTTTTTAGAAAAATTGTAAGTTCTACAGTTCTCCTGGTCACTTTTGGTGTTTTTTTTTTTTTTAAGTGAAAATTGTTCTTTTTGTGGGTTTGCATACTTGAGAAGCTTTTTTTTTTTTAATATGTTTATCTATATTGGCTTGATGATAAAATGAGGATTGCCTAAGGAATTATCTTTCAAAGGATTTCAATTAGTTGTTTTGATGCTGTAGAAATTATTTAGGTAGAAAATGAAAAGATGTTCTGGTTTAGAATTTAAATGTCTACTAGTTAACTTTTGTGAGGTTGTGTGTGGATTGATGATTTTCTTTCGTATGTGATGTATTGATTGGAAAATGAAGCAGTCCACCTTGCAATATTTTTTCGGATCGAAATTTCTTTGGAATGCTGAAGCTCTATTGCAGCCTAATAACATAAGTTGACACTGTAACTTGTAACCTTGCTGCAAATTTTTGTGACTTGCATGGGTGATTTAGTTGTTTTAATATTTCTAGTTATCAGTTTGCAGCTTTTTTTCTTCTGAGTTGCTATAGGAAAAGTTCTCATATGTTCTCTAAGTGTTATTAAAACATTGTGTATGAATATGGAACAGGCATGGCAATGTGCTCCTGGGAAAGATGTTGCTTGGAACCTATTGTCGTTATTTACAGCATCTGGAATGCTGTGTCTGGAAATTGGCATAGTGGCTTTCTTACTCCAGGACAATTATGTTAGTGGGTTGGAAACTCTAGCACATACTTTCATGGTTTCAGGCATCTTTGTCGGTGTAGATGTACTATTTAAGGTAAAGTTTGTTTGGTCTCATTTGACAGCTTCAAGTATATCTTTTATATCAAAAGTACATTTCTCGATCCTGTTTGCTCAAGTATGATTGCAAGTAATGAACTCTTTTTGCCTTAATTTTGGCATTTAGATGTATGCATTCTATACAATGATGATCTAGCTTCACTTCATTTTTCTCTCTTGTTTTGTGTTTTATCTTCTTTTAGGCTTCACAAACACTTCACTTCACCGGATTCCTTGAAATTTGTGTGAAGTATAATTACCATGGTGTACTAAGCATACAGACACGGATGCACACAACCATAAATATAACCACCAAGAAGGCCTAGTTAAATTAGCATACAGACACTCACATACTCATACATCTTATTTAGGCTTCACAAAGTTTGATATCCTCCTTTCTTTTTGTGATGACAAATGCTCTACGTTCACCAGCTTCCTTGAAATTCATCCAAAATACAAACACCATGAGATACTAGTTAAATAAGCATACAGACATGCACACATCTTATTATGTGTATTTATCTTTGTGTATAGGAGAAATTTATGTCTTTCTCTCTCTCTCTATATATAGAGAGAGTATAGACTATGTTACCCGGACTCGCCTCTTACCCCCGGCGTACCCGTGTCGACACGACACGGGTAAGGCAAGCGTGCGGGACACGGACGGGATTCGGTCAAAATCCAATGGACACTTTGACTCATGGAAGCTGAGGAGGGGATATGAAGGAAAGAAGGGATGAAGAAAAAGAAGACGACGAAGGAAAGAAAAGATGACGAACAAGATGAAAAGATGATGGTGCTAAGAGTCGACGAAGAAAAGTTTCCGGTGACGCCTCAGTTGATGCCTGATGGCCGAGGAAGACAAAACAGAGAGAAGAAGATGAGCGGCTGTAGTCAAGTGTTTTGTTTGGAGGTGCAGAGATAGGGTTTAGTTGCTTTAACTTGTCTTACTGGGCCAGTGTTGTTTTTTAAAGTTGGGCCAAAGTTTCTCTGCAGTTTTTATATAAATTGGGCCTAATTTTAATTTCATACAAAGTAGAACTAATACTTAAGTAAAATTGGGCCAAGTAATATTTGGGACCTAAACGGTAACAAGTAAAATTGAACAAAATCTCTTTTTATTTTTGTCTATCACTATTATTTCTAATATTTATTATACACAAAAATAATTTATATTTTTAAAAATTAATTATAAAATAATATAATTTTTTTCTAAGTTATCAAATTTTATTAATAGTATAGAAACACATATAATTATATTAGACGTATCCCCGTACCCGTATCCGACTCTTTTACCGTATCCCCGTATCTTCAATTTATGAATTTGATGAACCCGACACCTAGACACGTATCCGTATCTGACACCCGCACCCGAGTCCAGGTAACATAGAGTATAGAGCAATTCTTGGTCAAGGAGAGTAATGCATTGGAGGAATGTTGTAATTTGTAATATACAAAAACAAAGTAAAGACAAAAGAAAAGTGAAAGGATAAAATAAAACAGAAACTAGACAAAACAGTTTCAACTTTGTTAAGAATTAGACTTGACAGAAAGGTGAAACAGTTTCATTTATCATTTTAACAATTCGATTTGACAAAAAGGCAAAATAGTTTCAACTTTTTTTTTTAGAATGGACTTTATAGAATTGTGAATTTGTCTCTCCACTTTAGAGTGGCAAAGGCTGTCAACTTGGGGTGCTAAGGTTGCATGTATTGGAAGAAACAGATATAAATAAAGTCAAAAAAATTCACCAAAATGAATAATAATTTAATTTAATGCATTATAATGCCCTTTTACCGTGTTCAAGTCATGCCAAGATTGGAGTAGTTGCTGAATCATACCACATAGTTCCAGCAGCAACAAAAGCCGCAAAAAAGACAGCAGTGATACTGCTGTAAAGAATGGTTTTATCAGTGTCTTTATGAGTGACGTGCTCCCTACTGCACTAGATATGACACAACATTCCTTTACAAGATACCAAGTAAGTGTCGATGCAACAAAACAATATCCTGGAACTGGAATTATCCTTATATTACTTCATTGGAGATACAGAAGTTTATTATAGTAATAGGAAGAATAGAAATTTGAGACTTCTCTTGAAATAATTTTAATATTAATTTGTTTTTGGCTGGCGACCCCACTATTATATAAGTGTATCATCTTTTAAGATAATAAAGGTATTATGTTATCAATACCTCACAAAATTTTGCTTTGGACAAATTCAGAGCTTAGATCGTCCTAGTAACAGCACAATAAAGAGCTCTAAGATCATTAGAATGTGTCTATGGAATTACCCTCATAATAGGGAGATGGAGAGGGAGGGCATTGGTTGTGAGTTACTCATGGGAGGAGGGGATTGCATAAATTGTGTTTTTATTGGAAAATTGTTGTATGTATGTGTTAATGATCCTGTCACTTTAAGTTGGTGCAAATATTTGTTGTATCTGGCTTTGATTTCGTCAAGAATTGGAGGGAGGGGGCTGTGGCTGCCAAAGACTGTTCTGGCATTTCCAGTCATTTTCTGACAAATCTGAACAGCAATCCTAATCTACACAGAGAGAGAGAAAAAAAGTGTTTGGGTGCGATTTTCATGTTGATCTAATGTAGGAAAATTTTTTCCAGTGTCACTGCGGGTTGTCTCCTCTGATCTGCCTTTTTTTTTGTTGGTTGTTGTTGTGTGAATGAAGCTTTCAAGATTTTTGAATCCATATGATCTTTTTATTGTTGAATGTCTCAGAAGAATTCAAGATAGAAACAAGGTGTATTTTGGCCCTAAAATATTAGATTTCTAGAGAGAAAATGTCTTTTTGGGCTAAAATACTCGAACCTATTGCCTGCGTATGCTAAATATTGCCAGTCTGGGTGAATTCTGTCCACTTAACTTTTCAATCTGAAGCACATAGGGGTTTTAAAGGTATATTTTGTAATCATATTTGCATATGGGATTCGGGAGGGCAAACAACGTGGAGGGGTTTATGGAAACTAATAACATGCTTATTCGAGTCACCTGCAGTTTTGTCTTTACTTATTGAACACATTCATGGGATCTCCAACAACAAAGGTTAGGTGTTTACTGCAATGACCACTAACATGCTTTAGTCCATTCCCCTAAGTTCATTCCCCTCTGTTATAATGAAGGCTATTTAGATCCATAATCTCTTGCCGCCTCCAACTATATCAACATGTAACATCTGCTTCCAGGATAAGGATTCCAATCTCAATGGAGAAGCATTTTTATGTTCTCGAGTTAAGTAACACAAATGCAATAATGCTAGGGCACCCATTACCCAAATTTGGCTCTTTTGATTCTATTATGCCTTTTACTACATAGGTTTGAGCTGGAGGCCTGGCATGCTTTTTGTGATTCTTTCTGCTAACAGTATACTAAGATCTAGAGCCTTAGAAGACGGATAATGGTTTAATTTCCTATTATATATTTTCATATAGTTTACATAGTTTCTTGATGTCATTTATCATCTTATAATGCAAAACTGTATTTTTTTGCGGCACAATTGCTCTCAATCCTAATTTCCTTTCATCCTCCTCCCCTTCCCACAAGCAATCACAATAGCACCTCCGTACTGTTGAAACCAATGTAACCAAATATCCCAAACGTATGTAATGTAGTTTATCTTCAAGCTGATGTTCCTAAAAACGCCTTTTAGATCTGCTAACAGAGAAACTTCATTTTGTATTAGAATTCATACATAGTAATATATGTGATTTGAATAATATTTTTACTAGAGGTGGCAAAAGATTCTTTGTAACATTTATTGCCGACTTTTCTAAATTTTTTGTTCTATTCTTGGTATATCAAAAAAGTGAATTATTTGATAAGTTTAAGGCTTATAAAGCTCTGATAGAAAATGAACTAAAAAAGAAAATAAAAATATTAAGATCGGATAGGTGTGGTGAGTATGCTCTAATGGAAATGGTAAAATTTTGTGAACGCCATGGTATAACACATCAACAAACACTACCAATCTTCACCTCAATCTGTTGGAGTAGTAGAAAGATAAAGTAGAACTTTAATGGATATGGTAGATGTAGTGTTGATCAGTTCTGGTTTGCCTAAATTTATGGAGCGAAGCGTTGTATTCTGCCTGCCATATTTTAAATTTTGTTCGTTTCTAAAATTCGGGTAAAACTCCTTATGAACTTTGGAAAAATAGATGACATAATCTACATGAACATAGTAGAGTGTTGTCAAGAACTACAATAATAGGTGTCTTGTGGATTGGATTTTGGATTTCACTCAAATAAAGGAAAATTTTTTGGGTAGGGGGATCTCACTTCTATGGAAAGATGAGTGTAAAATTGATGCTGAATAGGTTTGAATTCCAATGTGCAAGTTTTTTGAGACCAGAATCCGAGGCTTTTTATAATGGATATGTTTCAGATGGCCATTTAGATCCATAATCTCTTTGCTTCCTCCCCTGTATCAAGTAACTTATGCTTCCTGGAGAGAGACTCCTATCTCAATGGAGAAGCAATTTTATGTTATGCACCTAGATAACACAAATGCAATGATGCTAGGGCACTCCATTTCCCAAAATTGGTGCTTTTGATCCTATTATGCCTTTTACTACATAGGTTTGAGTTGGTAGCTTGGTATGCTTATTGCCATTCTTTCTGCTAACAATATACTAGGAGCTAGAGCCTTAGAAAATGGACTAAGATATAATTCCATATTAAGTTTTTTTCATGTTATAGGTTATATAGCTTGTTATGCCATTTGTCATCTTATAATGCATAACTAGATTTTTGTTCCATACAATTAGTCTCCATCCTGATTCCTTTTATCGTTCCCCCTTTCCCGCAAACCAATTACCCCAAGTATCCTCCTTAATGTATTAATGTAGTTTCTAGTGGTACATATTATGGAAGAGGAGAAAATTACAAACAAACCAAGCCTTAATCCCACTAAGTGGGGTCGGTTACATGAATCCTGTTACGCCATTGCACTCTGTCATGAACCATATCCTCCTCAATTTCTAAATGGGTTATATCTGTCTTACAAGTTATCCACTAAGTCTTTTTTGGTATTCCTCTACCCCTCTTATATTGACTACTCTTTATAAAATCTACTCGCCTGACAGATGCTTTTACTGTTCGTCTTAACACATGACCTAACCACTTTAAGCGTGTTTTTCTCATCAATTGATGCTACTCCAATCTTCTCACGAATATGCTCATTGCGTATCTTGTCCATCCTAATGGTGTACCCACACATCTATCTTAACATTTGCATTTCTGCTACTCTCATTTTTTGCTCATGTGTGTAATTCACTGCCCAACACTCAGACCCATAAAGCATCGTTGCCCTAATTTCCGTTCTATAAAATTTACCCTTAAGTCGTAAAGAAATTTTGCTGTTGCATAATATTCCCGATACCATTCTCCATTTAGTCCAACCTGCTTGTATTCGATGTGTAACATCTTGATCTATACCGCCATCACTCTGAAGAACTGATCTTAAATACGTAAAATTTTTATTTATAGGTATCTCTTGATCTCCGATACTAATCCCTATTCTATTTCTACATGCACACTTGCTATTTGAATTTCATATATTTTATTTTTGATCTACTACTTCTAAACCCTTTTACCTCAAGTGTCTCCCTCCAAACCATGAGTTTAGCATTAACCCCCATCTTTTGTTTTGTCTACTAAAACAATGTCATCTGCAAATAACATACACCATGGTATTTCCTCCTGTATGTGAGCCCTTGTAAGTTCATCTATGACTAGTGCAAATAGATAGACACTAAGAGCTGAACTTTAGTGTAAACCTATATTTATAGGGAACTCTCGTGTCAACCCTTCTGGTGTTCTCACATTTGTAACCACATCCTTGTACATCTCCTTTATTGATTCTATATATGCTACTCTAACTACTTTTTTTTCTAAAACTCTTCACATAACTTCTCTAGGGACTATCATATGTTTTTTCAAGTCATATGTAAATCCTTTTCATTATCATGGTATCTCTCGGTAAGTCTCCTTAGGAGATGTATGGTTTTAGTAATTGATCTCCTTGATATGAAACCAAACTGATTATTTGATACTTTAGTCTCGTTTCTTAACTTTCTTTCTATCACCCTCTCCCAAAGTTTTCATTGTATGGCTAATTAACTTAATACCTCTGCAATTCGCACAATTTTGTATATCCTCTTTGTTTTTGAATATGGGTATGAGAGTACTCTTCTTCTATTGGTCAGGCATTTTTTTACTCTTCAATATTTTATTGAAAAGATTGGTAAGCCAGCTTATGCCCTTCTTCCTAAGCATTTCCATACCTCAATTGGAATATCATTGGGGCCAACTGTTTTTTCTTTCTTCATCTTCTTCCAAGCTTCCTCCACCTTTGATTCCTAAATCCTTCGATAATACATTACGTTTCTATACTCCTCGAATTTAGCTAACTCTCCTAAAATGATATCGTCTCCATTGCCTTCACTGAATAGTTGTATCTCTCCCACCTTTGCTTAATTTCCTCATCTCATACTAACATCTTATTATTTTCATCCTTGATGCACTTGACTTGGGTTAAGTCCTTCGTCTTATGGGTTCTTGCTTTAGCAATTTTATAAATACCTCGTTCCTTGCTTAGATTTTAATTTTTGGTAAAAATCTTCAAAAGCCCTATCCCTCGCTTTGCTTACCGCCTTTTTTGCCTCATTTTTAGCAAGTTTATATTTCTCAATATTTTCGTCACTTTTACAACTATATAGAGGCCTTATAGTTAGCCCTCTTAACTTTGATTTTATCTTGTACACCTTCATTTCACCACCAAGATTCCTTGATCACGGGAGCATAACCTCTTGACTCTCCAAGTATTTTCTTAGCCACTGTTCTCATTCTAATTGCCATGTCATTCCATAAAGTGTTAAATTTTCCTTATAAGTTCCAAATACTTTGCCCTAGCAAATCTTTCTTAAAAATTTCTTCTTTTTCCTTCTTTAAATTCCTTCACTTAATTCTCGGTGATCTAGGTAGGTTCCTTCACCTAATGTGATGTTTAAGCCTCAAGTCCACAACAAAAGCCTATGTTGTGAGGTTAAACTTTCTCTAGGTAAGATTTTACAATCTCTACAAACCATTCTCTCTCTCTTTCTTGTGAGGAGAAAGTCAATCTGTGACTTTGTTGAACCACTTTTAAAGGTAACTAAATGTTCCTCCCTTTTTCTGGAAAAACGTATTGATAATGCAGAGGTCGAATGCCATTCCAAACTCCAAGAATTGATTTTCCTTCTTCATTTCTTCCCTCGTAACCGTATCCATCATGCACTTCTTCATAATCCTCATTATCTCTTCCCACATGTCCGTTTAGATCACCTCCTATAAAAAGTTGCTCACTTTGGGGGACACTACCTATCATCTCATCTAGATCCTCCCAAAATTTAGGCTTAATGGACTCATCTAGACCTACTTGAGGCGCATAGACACTAAGGATATTAATAGTTTCACGTCTTAAAATTAGTTTGAGGGACATAATCTTATCTCCTTTCCTAGTCACCTGCACTACATCGTCCTTCAGCGACCCATCTACAATAATACCTACCCCATTTCTCGCCCTGTTTACTCTTGAGTACCAAAGTTTAAATCCTGAATTATCTAATAGTTTAGTCTTTTCTCCTACCCATTGTTTCTTGTAAACACAAAATATTAATTCTTCTCCTAATCATTGTATCTACGACTTCCATTGATTTATCAATAAGAGTTCTAATATTCCAAGTTCCTGTGACTAATCTTATTTTCTAGAACATTTTTCTTCCCCACTACCCTCCCCTATTATGTGAGGACCTTTGCATATTTTTCACTACACTCCGATCCCCTAGAGATGTAGCGGCCCTTGTCCACTATTTGCCGCACTCAGGCAATGCGCTGCGTTGCTTACGGGGAACGCCCCCTAGCATTAGCCACCCTTTCCTTCCTTACTTGCTCTACTTTTTTTCAACAGGTGATGTGCATATTTGGATTTGGGGTTCCAATCTTCATAGATATAGAAATTACGCACAGAGGAAAATGGGCCATCTGGGTTGCTTACAAACTATTGCTTTCAGCAGTTTATGGCTATATACTTTTTGTTCATTATTCCAAGTGGAGAGATAAGTTGCCTCGTAAGCTGGATTCTTCTTCTGTCTAGCTCTGTTCTTTCTCTCTTTTCCCTGCTTGCTTTTAGCTAACATAAAACAAACCCTGTTTGTTTTGTATATCTTGCAGCAAAACTGGCATTCTATAATTATGCACATTGTCTTGTTCATCTTCAATGCAATAGCATTATGTGCATGTGGATTTGCAGGAATTGGTGCTGGAATTGGACTTTGGTAAAGTTTCATTTTTAAATTATGTAGAGAACTATTTCCACAAATTTGACATGCTTTCACTTCCATATAGTGTTTACAAACCCTACATTTATTTGCAGGCTGTACAATTTTACTGTTGTATTGTATCACTCCTTTTATCTTCCTTTTCTATATGTTACTTTTCTGGCGGACTTTTTCCAGGTAATGTGCAATGTTATGTATATAGTTGGTATGTATTCATCTTTGTGCGTGTTGATCTGGGGCTAACTGGTTAGTAATACCTCTTTGTTTCTAATGCTATTTTACAGGAGGAAGATTGGCTTATGGATAATGCATACTATTCAGAGATGAAAGATGCTGGATTTTTTGACTCGGAATGGGATTAAGCAAATTATGACTTGTAAATGTTAATGGTTTTTGGATAGTCCTTGTAAATAGATGCTGATCTAGCGATTATCCTCCTATGGCTGCTGCTGGGAATTGTAGAGAAACGAAAATGTATTTCTTGCTAATGCCAATCCTTCTTCCTTTCTGTCTACGTTTGAAAAAATGAAATGACGTTGCCTGTAAAATTTATGAAGCGCCTCTTAGAAGTTAGAACTATACCCTCAGTATTGAGCAATAACATTTATTTGTCTGTCAACAGTGAGTCAGTTTGTCAACTGAGTACAACCGTGTAGTGATACCATTAGCTTCCAAATGGCATGCTTTCTATGTTGCAACACTGCGGAAAGTTACCTCAATTATTTCTGAAACGAAAGGCATTTTCCGGCAAGTTTTTTCCTGGTGCATGTTCAACGTTTTATAAAGAGTCAATAAATGAGAAGAGGACAACCGAATACTAAGAGATCTACAAGGCCTAACAGTGTGTAGGGGCGTTAGAAGGATCCCCGGAAGTTTGGTATGATTATCTTCATTCTAGTTTTAAAAATTATATTTTCCTCCCCTCTAGAAGGATTTTATAATTTTGAGTGATAAATTCAGCACATTAGATATTTGCACTAAAAATTGGTTTTCAGTGTGTACTGATAATATTTTGTTTTCCATATTGCCTTGTGATGGCCAATAACAAGTCAAAATGAATTAAGTAACTAGTTAACATACTTATTTTTCTTGGGAAATCTTCAAATGCAAATGAAAAAATTACAAAAAAAAAAAAAAAAAAAAATAGATACTCGATAGCAATGTAGGCATTGTGATCAATTTGAGACACCTGGACTTAAATAAACTGTTCAATAACTTTTTGCAGTAAACCCGTGGACAAATATTTTAAACCAAATTATTAGTTGTAGTTTATGACAAGAGGATATATACCAATTTTAACACCTCGGATCTAAGCTAATATGATAACTTTTAACCCTAAACTACTGGGTTAATATTCTAAAGGCAAATTATTAGTATGTCTATGGTTATCGATTTGGGATATCACATACTTATTAGTAAGAGTGTCAATTGGATAGATTAAGTTGGCCCAAGTTCAACCTGCTAAAATTAGGTTGAATCTATTATGAAAGTGGGCTGAGATGGGTTGAGGTTAGGTCTAAGTTTTAGGCTTGATTTCTAAATGAGTCGAGGTTGGAGTTGCTAAACACAGCACAATTTAGGATTGACCCGTACGTACATACATACATACATATATATATATATATATATATATATTTATATATGTATATCGGGTTGAGCCTATTATGAAATTGGGCTGAGATGTGTTGAGGTTAGGCCTAGTTTTAGGCTCGATTTCAAAGTGAGCTGACATTGAACTTTCTAAATCTTTTGATTTTAGATCCTTAATCAGATTTTTTTCTTTTTTTCAAATCTAATGATATATTAGTGGCTTTTGTTTGTTACTTTTTATTTGTCATTTTGTATGGATGCATTGAAATTATGTTTATCATTCAATTTAATCGTTTAGTTATCATAGAATTTTTTAACTTGCTTTATTTGAAAGACCTATGCAAGTTTGTATAATACAGGAAATAATGCAAAATACATATTATATAATTAGAGTTCATAAAATTATGAGAAATTGTTTAATTAATAAATAAATTATACGAAATTGGAGTAAAAAATTTAAAAATATAAGTGAGATTGGTGGTCCCAAGTGAGTTGAGCTTGATCTTGACATATGTGAGCTTTTATGAGTTAACCTTGACCTAAATATTTAAGTTTTAAATTGGTTGAGTTTGGATTTATTAAAATCCGACTTACTAAATCTAATTGATAGTCCTATTTTTTTTTTTTTTTCTTTAACTATAGAAGTGTAGTGATGATTCAAAAGTCAGTGCACCAAATCAGTACATACTTTAGGTAACTTTCTCATATCTACTTTGGCTGCATTAGCAACCCAGATGGGGAAAAATGCGTCCCGTTCAATCTCTTTGACTAAACTACTAGCAAAAGTAGCTACTAAATAACTTAAATCACTATTATATTTACTTTTATGACTGAAGGAACAACACAAAAACAGTTCCTGTGGAAAATTCTGGATACCCTCTAGAATGACAGAAAGAGTTGCATGATTTCCGTCCTTCTTGCTTAATCTGTCCACCCATTGTTTGTTTCCTATTTCCACTTGAATTCTCCTCCATCCTTTCTCCAACGCCTTGATCGAAGTTAACCTGACAGCTTCCAGAACCTCCTAATCAGATGAACTCTTTTCCTCCTCATTAGTTGCCCAAACCATGTGAATCTTTCTTTCACAATCTCTTGCAACTAGACCAATACCAGTCTTAATTCTGTCCGTATTGTTGCTTAAGGAAATATTAATCTTGATTTCGTTTGTTCTAGCTGGAATCCATCTAGGTCGTCTTCCAGAAGTTGATGCAGTCTTGTAAAGATATGCTCAATAGTCTCATTCTCACCTGTACAATCTTTATTCCCCTTACCAATCCTATAAAATATATTAAAACTACTAGGAAGTACCTGATGCAGGCACCTCCACAAAAAAATGTTTAATTTTATGTTTCACATTTAACTTCTAGCACAGTTCTTGCCACACCACCTTATCCCCAGCAGCAGAACTTGATTCCCCAATCTTGTCCTTCCTTTGTCCTTTCCTCTTTCGTGCTTCAGTGCAGCTTGATAACCAGAGCTGACAGTGTAAACTCCTGAATGATTCTGACTCCAAAAAAATCTATCCTTAGCTTCACTAACACTGATTGGAATTTGCATGATGTACTTAGTGTCCTCATCACTAAAGTACCTTTTGATTAGATCTTTATCCCATCTAAACCTTTTGATTGGCCCGTCCACAGTCTTCAAATGCCAGTTAGGTGGTTTTGTTGAACTGATTAAGCCTTCAGGTTTTGAAACCACTCATTTGTCTCTCCAAATATCAATTGATCTACTATCCCCCACTCTCCAACTCAGACCTTGGTTGATTAAATCCTTTGCTGACCATGGTTCAAAGACTCGGCCGAGTCAGAACCGGAACGAGAGACATCTCAGTTGGAGTCCGGGATGTATCGGAGTCGCCGGAACAGGCATCAACCTGTTGGTCGATGGGAAGAAGATAAAAGTTCTGAAATTTCGACTTTGACCCTACAGTTCTAGTCCACTCTCAGTCAACCCCGATAGTTTAGCAAGTTTCTTATTTTCATTGCCTAGTATTTTATTAAATAGTAATATTTTGACCCCTAAAAGATTTTAAAAGTGAATAGGAGTATTATTTATCTTCAATTAGTTTTTAATCAAATTTAATTATGTTTGATGGTCATCAAATCTAGTTGAATCTTGAATTGCGATTCACAAAAATAATAGATGATTTCATTGTTTATATAATAAGAAAGAAAATTTAATAAACAATTACAATATCTATAAAGAAAACTTTTGATTAGTCTATTAACTACAAGTAAAACAACAATTATGTATTTCATGTTGCTTGAGAGTTGTGATCACTAAATTCAATATATTAATTGATTTTATATAATTGTTGTACTTATCATTATCGTTTATATTTTTCTAAAATTTTTTAATATTTTTTAAATACATTTTCGATCTCTAAATTAACATATCATCCGATACGCGACCGATACCCCGAGACCGATTGTGGAACGATACGTTCCGCGACCGTCACCGCGACCGCGACTTTGAACCATGTTGCTGACATAATGCTTTTCCAAAATCACGAGGCATTGTTAGGAACATTAGCCTTTAAAACAGAGCCAACCTTGACATACCTAGCTTTAATAACCTTGCTCATCAATAAGTTGGGCTGTATAATTATCCTCCATAATTGTTTAGCCAACATTGCCAAATTGAAACAGTAAAGGTCCTTGAAGTCAAGCCCACCACTTGCTTTATTCCTAGTCATCTTTTTCCAAGAAACCCAATGGATTTTCTGTTCATTCTCTTTTGCACCCCACCAGAAACTGGCCATAGTGTTGCTGAGTTCTTTGCACATTTTCCTGGACAGTTTGAAGCATGACATTGAACAAATTGGCATTGCCATTGCTACAGCTTTCAGAAGAACCTCCTTCCCTGCTAAGCTCAAAAACTTCTTGTTCTAGCTTCCTAATCTATCTTTTAATCTCTGTTTGACTACCCTATGTTAGAATAATAGTTTAGGATTTAATTTAGGCGAAGAACAAAAAATTGTATTGATCTTCTGGTTTTTTCAATAATATTACAATGTACAGTTTTGCCTATTTATCCTACAATGTACTTCTATCAATTCCTTAATTGTAGGATCTAAATATTCACTTTCCTATTCTATACAAGGAAACCAATATCAATTACTTAATTTAGCTCATCTAACATGCCAATTTGTTCAATGGATTTACCATGGTAAAATTATCGCTTTATAAGCCTGTGCATATTAAATTGGTATATAAAATGCAGTTCTGCTGCTCTGGATTAATGATTGCATGTTTACCTGTGGAAGTTTGATCACTCTATCATCCAAATTCTTTTTAATGAAATGTGTATCAAGGTCCACATGTTTAGTTCGATCATGTTGCACTGGATCCTGTGATATACTGATTGCCGCCTTATTGTCACAGTATAGTGCCATCTCATCTTCAGGTGGGAAACCAACTTCAGTTAGGAGTTTCTTAAGCCATAAGATCTCGGCTACTCCTTTTGCAATCCCTCGAAACTCATATAAGATGTGCACTTGACAACGCCACCACCTTTTGTTTCTTACTTCGCCAAGTGACCAAGTTTCCTCCAATAAATGTAAAGTACCCAGATGTGGACTTTCTATCCACAGGATTTCCTGCCCAGTCAGCATCAGTGTAGGCATGCACCCTTAGATGTCCATGTTTGGAGAACAGTACCCCTCTACCAGGTGAACAAACAGAGATACTTCAATATCTCGAACAATCGCATCCATATGACCCTTAGTTGGTCGGTGCATGAACCGATGACCACTCAATCGCATATGCTATATCAGTCGAGTATGAGAAAGATAATTCTAAAACTTTCCCACTAATCTCTGATAGCGCTCCTTATCACTAGAAATGTGTTCACCAGTCTCCTGGAGGCGGTGGTTTACTTGAATAGGAACTTCCATTGGTTTACAGTCGAGCATCCCTACTTCTGCCAGGAGATCAAGAACATACTTGCGTTGGGAGATAAAGATTCCCTTTTTAGACCGAATTACCTCAATCCCTAGGAAATACTTCAAACCTCCCAAATTCTTCATTTCAAATTCCTGCGCTAACCTTTTCTGCAACATTTCAATCTCAGCAATATCATTTCCCGTGATTATCATATCATCAACGTAAATAATCAGAAGTGTTACCAACCCTCCTTGATGTTTTATGAAGAAGAAAAAAGGGGATTCTTTGTTGTGAACCTTCCAAACCACGCCTTGGAGATTGTTTCAAGCCTATAGAGACCTCTTGAGTCTGCATATTTTTCCTTTGCCAATTTGAACTTCATAGCCTTGGTGGCGCTTCCATGAACACTTCTTCATTAAATTTCCATGCAAGAAAGCGTTCTTTACATCGAATCGTGCAATGGCAGTCAAGGTTTGCTGCCAAAGAGAACAATACTCTGATTGTATCAAGTTTGGCTACGGGGGAGAAAGTCTCAAGGTAGTCAACCCCATAAGTCTGCGTGTACCCCTTGGCCACCAGTCTCGCCTTGTATCGCTCAATATTTCCATCAGCCTTGTGTTTCACAGTAAAGACCCATCTACATCCCACCGACCTTTTTCCTTCTGGTACGGGACACACTTCCCAAGTATCATTTTTTAATAGAGCATTCATTTCCTCCTCCATTGCTTGCCTCCATCTGGAATCTTGTATTGCCTCCTGGACATTCCTTGGCACCGGATTGGAACATAAATCCTAAACTATTATTCTAACATAGGGTAGTCACTGTCTCTTATACACATCTAGATGTGTATAAGAGACAGATTCTATACTACGATGGATGTCAACTTCTTGGAAATAGAATATTTTTTTGGTCATCCGGATCCCTATTCTCCTTGGTCCAATCGGGTTATTTTCAGATTGTACCGTAACATATTCTGGACTCCCCACTTCTGTCATATCGGGTCCAATCCAATCATAGGATAACCAATTCGCCTTTTCATCATCAGTTTTCCCCCTGGAAAGGAGAATAGGGATCCGGATGACCAAAAAAATATTCTATTTCCAAGAAGTTGACATCCATCGTAGTATAGAATTTGTTCTGAAGTAGGATCAAGACATCGATATCCCTTCTGGTGAATACCAAAACCAAGAAAAACACACTTAACTGCACAGGGATCCAGTTTAGTACGAGAATGTTTAGGCACGTGAACATATACAGTGCAGCCAAAGATCCGGGGTGGTAACATGAGGACTGAGGGGATAGGAATAGTTTGGGAGAGGCGATGCAGAGGAGTTGCAAAGTTAAGATATTTGGATGGGGTTCGGTTCATGAGGTAAATGGTAGTAGCAATAGCATCGGGCCAGAAGTGAGTTGGGACATTAGCTTCGAGTAACAAGGCCCGAGCAGTGGACAATATGTGACAGTTTTTACGTTCGGCAACTCCATTTTGTTGAGGTGTATGAGGACAGGTTGTTTCATGGATCAAACCTTTCTGGTTACAAAAGTCAACCAGCTGTCGATTGACGTATTCCTCGCCATTATCAGAGCGCAAAATCTGTATCGGAGTGTGAAATTGAGTATGGATCATAGCATAAAATGATTGGAATGTTGCAAGATACTTCAGACTTGTGTTTTAAGAAATACACCCAGGTCATACGGGTACAATCATCAACAAAAAGAACATACCATCTAAGAGATGCAGAGTCAGTAACGGGAGAAGGTCCCCATACATCGGAGTGAATAAGGGAAAAAGGAACATTATTTTTATTCTCCCTTTTTGGAAAAATTGTCCTATGACTTTTTGCACGAATACAGGTATGACAGGTTAACACATAATCAGTCTTAATCAGATTGGGAAAAAGCATCTTTAAATAACCAATGGATGGATGGCCGAGTGCGATGCCATAACCAAATCAAGTGCTGAAGCTGAGTTTCGAGGGCTAACAAAGAAGTACCAGTTCTAGTAACATCATCCACATAGTACAATTCGTCTCGCTCAGTACCATGCCCAATTATCTCCCTGGTACGAATATCCTGAAGTAAACAGAACAAAGGAAGCATTAGGACAGTGCAATTTAATTCTTTGGTTACTTGGCTGACAGATAGTAATTTATTGGACAAAGAAGGATGCTAACTAAAAGCACATTGTATAATTTTAAAGTAGGAGTTAATTCAATTGAACCAGCTCCAGAAACTGGATAGGCAATTCCATTGGCATTAAAAACGGAAGATTTGAATTATTGAGTAATTTGGCTAATGTCCTGTCTGGAAAAGGTCATGTGATCGGTAGCCCCAGAATCCAATATCCATTCCTCTCCTTTGTTGGATTGGGATAGCATCCAGGTTTCAATTGAAACAGTAGCATTAGAGCCCATTGCAATAAAATCAGAGTTAGATGTTTAAGGCCTGCAATGTAAAACATTAGACAATAATTCTGGTCCATTAGCAATAGTGTTCGGCCCAGAAAAGGACCCAGCTATTTTAATTCCAGGCCTACTAAACCGATTAACAGAGCCCAAATCATCATAAATCAGCTGGCCCATTGTATCACAAAAAAGGGGGGCATTTTTGTCCTTTTGGGAAATTAGGGCAACCCTCAATTCCGGCCAATGATGGAACCGGATGAGTGTTGAGTATGTCTCTTCGGGTAGATGATCACATGAGCAATACTGCTGAGTCCGATTGTTCCCACGCATCATATGCTGGTTCTGTTATTGCGGGGGAAATTATTTTCCCAGTGATATAACCTGATCGCCCTCTGCCCGTGATGATCAGTTTCATGGATTGTGACCATAGTCCATAGTTTGAGCCATTTAATCGGATGTTGATAGTTGGTAAATTGTTTGTGGTGGCTTACTGAATCACTAACTGGTGTGTTGGTATTTTTCTCAGGAAATCAGACATTCGGCTGGTAAGATCAGAGATATCGGAACTTGAAGTTCTGGCAGTTCCCGGCACTTGTGGTGAGTCCATGGTAAATGATGATCAACCTCACAATGGACTCACCATGTGTACCCGAGAACCTCTCCTGAAACTGACATCTAGAATTGGGAAGAACAAATTAATCCCTGATCTTCTCTTTTTTTCATGCAATATTACAATGTACAGTTTTGCCTATTTATCCTACAATGTACTTCTATCAATTCCTTAATTGTAGGATCTAAATATTCACTTTCCTATTCTATACAAGGAAACCAATATCAATTACTTAATTTCCGCTCATGCTAACACCCCAAACAATTGATTCTTTTTCTCTAGTGATCACCATAAGTAATCCCAAATATTTTTCCTGACTAACTGCTTTGATGTTCATGGCAGAGAGCACAGTTTGTCCTTCATTCTCAACTCTGTATTCTTACTAGGAGAAGAAGGTAGAGCACTCATCCACGTTGATTAGTTGGCCAGTGGCTTTCTCATATTTCCTCAGAACCTCATTGAATTCTACTATTTCCCCTTCCTTAGCTTTACAGAAAATAAGAGCATCATCTGCAAAGAATAAATGAGAAATAGCTGGTCCCCTTCTTGTTTGGTGAAATATTGATTAGGTTTTTGAAGACAATGAACAAGTAATAAGAAAAAATATTAATTATCTTAATCAACTTCCATACACTCGCAAATATATGACGTGAGTTTGTATATATGATGAGTAATGATTGTTCTCACGAGAACTATTGGAACAATTACTAGGTTCACAAGACCATTTACTAGTTAAATGAAATAATCAGGAATTTTTGACTAAATTTAATCACGAGGAATTAAAATAAAGACAAGACTATAAAATTCTAATACTACAAAAAGCAATTAAATATAATTAACTAAAACCCTAATTTAATCTACCATACTTGTGAGAATTTAATCAAGAATAAGAATATTAAATTAGTCTACACCATAAAAACAAGTAGAAATGATGAAATAAAACCCTAGCTACTAAACTACGAAAGTAATTAAGAATTTAAAGGCAATAAAACAAGAATGATAGTTAAAGAACAAGAATGGATGGAAAATAAAAATTGAATTGCATAAAAATAAATCAAAATCAGTAATTGCAGCAAAAATGAATGTTGATGATCGTCTAATTTTGAATTCTTGACAAGAGAACAAAATTCTAACTCGAAAACTTGGAAAAATCTACCCTATGGCTAAATTATCGATCTAACTATTGAAAACTAAGAAACTAATGATGACCGATGATTATTCTCTTTTCCTTCCATTCTCTTGGTATATTTATAGGTGTTTTTAGGGTTTTAGGGTTCCGGAATGATAAGTATATGATTTCCCATCTAAACAGGCGCACAGGAAGACTTTTCTTGCAAAATAAGCAAACTTATAAGACCTATCCGTCGATCGGCACCTGGGCGCTGCATAAATGTCGTGCGGCTTGGGCGTGCTTGATAGAACCAAAAAATGGAGCTTCTGGAGCTGGCACGTAGGTGCTGCATTCTGGTTGCGCCTATGCGCCTTGGATAGAACCAACTTTAACTTCTTCCTCGATTTTAATCACGATGCAGGTTGAATTTAAAAAACTCAAAATGTGAAAGTTGTAACTTTATGTATTAACTTTCCAAAACATCTAGAATCATCTCAGTTGGAGTTCGGACAAAACAGTTATGCTCAATCTACCAAACTGTGTCCACATTACTTCTCACTAGTGTACGTAAATTATAAATTTTGCAATTCTCCTTCAATTTTGTGATCAATTTCAACTTTTTCTTCGTTCAAACTTTAAAAACTCAAAATAAAATATTTTAACTCATAATTATTCAATTATTACTTATACATCACTAAAATCGAGATCAAAAATACATAAAATATACGACATTTATGAGCTTATCAACTACCCTACACTTAGTTTTTGATTGTCCTCGAGCAAAACATAGAAATAAACTTTTGCAAATATACTCAACACATCTCATCAATCATCCACATAAATAATCAATCTTAACCTATCATAAGGAAAATAGTCAAATGCTAATAAACCTCTATACATGAATTCTCGTGTAGGTGTGTGCATAGTCATACAAAAATAACTTTTAAGAAACTTCAATCAAATCATGCAAATCTATTGTTTTTTTTTAAACACTCCACAACTTACTCTTCTTACATTTCTCCATTAATGTAGACAACTGACTCGACTTAAATTAGGTTAGGACCTTTGGCTTATAATGTAAGGCTAAGGTCTTGCCTAATAAAGAAGGGAAAAAAGATAAACAAATAAGAAAAAGAGATTTAAATTAATATGTGCCTCATTAACATAAAACTTCTTTTTGAACATTAAAACGCCCATCTTCGAAAGAAGTAATCATACACTTAATTCTCCAAACACTATAAAAATTTTGTGCAACAAGCAAAGTAAAATCGTACTTTTTCAATTCCAACCATTCTTATCAACATCTTGTAAAAATATGTATTCTTTTTTTTTTTCTTCTCTTTCTTTTTCCCAAAAAGGGTACTAGTGATAGGCACTACCCGCAAAAAATATCTATGCAGGTACTAGTGATAGGCACTACATGCTAATACTCCAATACATGTGCTAGTGATGGGCACCACCTGCAATATTCCAATGCAGGTGCCAGTGATGGGCACCACCTGCAATTGTCAATAAATTTTTTGTAACACCTAGACCCTTTAAACTGTACATCATTCATTCTAACATTCTCATACAACTACCTTCCATCATTATATCCTCTTAACAATTAATGTGCCATTAAAAATCTTAAGGGACATTTAGGACAGCTCACAAAGACAGAAAAAAATGAGTTAGAAAAAGAAACGAATGGTGCTTGTATCCATTCCAAACAAAATAAAGCTCAAATAGGGTTTTAAGGATAAATTTTATAGTAATAGTTGGCTTGAAAGGCTCAAATGTTCGAAGAATTGCTTACCCTCAATTTTAAATCAAATAGAAACTAGCTAAAATTTTCCCTAAAAAATGTAATAAAGCAAGTGTCTAGAGTGTAATATAAGTGAATCTACACAATTATCTCTTAGTGCCAAAAAGTTACAACATTGTAGGGCTATTAGTGCTCAAAAATAAGAAATCATCCTAGGAAAATATTAACAATGACTACCCTACTCATGACAACTTAACTAAAAAATTATCAAGCAGAAAATCAAAGAAACTTGCTAAGCAATTTGTTCACAAAATTTTCAAAAATTTGAAAAGCTCTCAAATCAAAAGCTAAGCTACAAATATGAAAGAAAAAATTGAACAAAACGAATAAACAAAACACCAAACCAGTAGAAATTAAGAAAACTCCTCAACCCACACTTAGAGTATAACATTGTCCCTAATGCAAAAATAAAAAGTAAAAAGGAAAAAAGGAAAGCTTCTCTGTCAATGAAAAACATTTGGTACTGTTTATGTCAAACTAAATACACCGGAGTTGAAGTGGAAAACATCAACCACTAAAAAAACCAAAAAGAAACATAAAAACCCTTAAAATAGTAAGAAACAAATAAACCAAGAAACTAAATTGTTCTCTAATTAAGAATCCTAACCCCTTATGGGTATATACAAAAGCAATGAAAGAAAATATAAAAGATTACGATAAATTAAAATGCAAGAAAATAGGAAAAATCAAAACTATGATCAATCTTCATCGTCGGGGGCCAACTCTTGAGGAAAGGAGGAAAAGGTGGAAATGTTGGTGGACTCTTTCCATGCTTCCTAGCCAGTTGCCGAGCCTCCATTGTTTGTTGTCACGTATGCTGTTACATAATATATGTATCAAATCATTGCTGCATACGTTGTTGCTCTTGTAAAATCTGTTGGAGGAGCCTCTCTTGAGTTTGGCTCGTCTTCACTGGTTGGTGGTTCAAAAGTAGAAGCATAGAAGCGCTTCCTTCTCGTAGGTGGCTTGACAACCTCCTCCATCACAAGTAGTTTCCCAGCCTTCGGTCGTTCCTCAGCTGTTAGAATCCATAGGCATTAAATTCATCACATTTAACCTTAAACATAAAGTTGTAATAAAAAGATGCGGATACCATAGCCCAGATTGCTTGGTAGTCATTGAATGGAAGATCTCATTATGAATTAACTGGCCGACATCAATAGATAAATTCAATGGCAATACAATACAACAGTTTAGCACATTCTATAGTAATATCTGAAAGATGACTTACAGGAAGAAGCTGGGCACATACAAATTTAAACTAGGCTTGCCAATCAGGTTTAAGTCTGTTAAAAGTAAAATGTCGAGCTACTTCACCACCCATTGTATATGTGCATTGCGCCTCCCAATCGCATAGGATACTGGTAATTGTGTTAAACTCCAGGTTGGCATCGCGAATCTCAGACCACTCATTTCTTTGGACCTGAGTTAGTTTCAAAATTTGATTGATCGTGTCTACCAAGATATCTATATGTTGTCCCCTCACGTACACCCGTTGGTCACTATAATGAGCCAAATTAGAATAAAATTCTCCTACCACAGGTGTTGTAATACGGCATCAACAGGGGTGATAACGAAGTGGTTTCGTCCATGTCGCCTTATAACTTGGTGAAGCTTCGTGCCCCACGCGGAGGTATATATATATATACCTTTTTCTTTAATTTCATCCCGCTTTGATATGTCATTCTCGTATTTTTTTATGGGCTGTAGCATTGAGATATTAGCTCGGTATTGCTAGTTGTTGGGGTTGCTCTTGTTGTGTCTGCTGTTGGCCTGATGACAATGAAGCGGGAGCCTTTCCTTTTGTTGGGTCACGCGTACGCCCTATACCTACAAGAGTTACTTGTTTAGAATTACCAACAACCCCACACTTATGTAATTCTGCAATTACAATCAATAACCCATCTTATGCACTCAAAATTGATTCATAAGATTAGTGGTCATTCTAAGTAACACATAAGTATTGGAGTTATTCCACGGCCGAATAGTCAAAATATGAACAACCTCACTATCTAATTATGAAAGACATCATTGGATGAAAATTCATGCAATCATAGTGTGCCGAGTGTTTTAACACATTTACTCATTGAGGCATTTTAACAAACACTTGGTGTACATAATCTAGTAACTCCATAGTTTGAAAAAAATGGTCCAATTACTTAGTACAAACCACCATACATCACAATGAATATCCAAATTGTAATTCATAAACATAATTATGCCACAAAACCATGTATTGAGATGTTTGAATGTAAACTCAATCACCTAAAGCCTCACAATTATAGGATAATAAAATCACTAGAAAAAATATATGAAAAACATAACAAACCATCCTTATGATCACATTATCACTTAACTGAAGTAATTCTAATGATAGAATAAAAATTCCCATATAAAATCAATCCAAACATTTTATCGAACACATGGTGTGCATAAAACCAATTCAACTTATTGAACAAAATTCAAATAAAAAATCATCCCACACAACAAAAAGATTCAAATTCATGCATAATGTATAAAAATCAAACAACTTAGGATCAATTAAGCATGAAAAATTGGACCTTTAAAGATATGCAAGAAAAAATCCAAGAAGGAAAAAAATTAATAAAGAAAAGATCGTACCTTTTAATGATGCAAAAGTAGATGTAGGTGTAAAATTATGGATAATATAGGATGATGAAATTAATTGGAAACTGGAGAATTTGGGGGTGGAAGGGATTTTTGGGGAGAAAGTTTGGAATAGAGTTGAAAACATAGAAGAGAAAATCTGAATTTTTATGTCTATCGAAGGGTTAAATAACCCTACTAGGCAGGGTGCTTGTGCACTGTAAAATTGCAGCGGCCAGGCACATAATCCAGTAGCTTCGAGACATTGCACTGGCTTGCGCTTGGGCGCTGCAATTTTACTGCACATGGGTGCGAACTCCAGTGAGCAAATTTCCATTTCAATGCATGATTTTTCAACTCAATAATTGAAAACACTCCTTCCTTGACCCTACAACTCACTTTTCTTCAACTGTTTTCCCACAAATTAATTTAATACACACATAAATAACACAAAAGCAAGAATACAGCATTAAATGAAACGAAAACATAAGAACAAAAATTAAAAAGGAACATGGGTTGCTTCCTATGTAGCGCCTTTGTTTATAGTCTTAGGCTCGACGTTGGCTCGTTTTATCAATTGTTGACAAGGTGGACGGTTTCCCACTCCTCGTTAATAATCCACCATAATAGCGCTTCACCCGTTGGCTGTTAACCTTGAAATTGTCTTGACTTCGTTTTAGTTCCACCACACCATACGGGAATACCTGCACTACTTCAAACGGCTTGCTCCATCTTGACTTCAATTTCCTGGAAAACAACTTAAGTCTCGAATTGCATAATAAAACCATGTTCCCAGCCTTCAAATTCTTTTCCAGAATGTGTTTTTCATGCCACATCTTTGCTTTTTCCTTGTACAGTCATGTATTCTCATAGACTTCTCTTCGGAGCTCATCTAACTCATTTAAATCAAGAAGCCTTTTCTCGCCAGACTCTTTTAGGTCATAATTGAGTCTTGATTGCCCAATATGCCTTGTGGTGGTTCAATTTCAACCAGAAGATGTCAAGCTTTACCATAAACCAGTAGGTAAGGAGACATCTCAATTGGGGTCTTGAAGACAGTCCTATATGTCCAAAGTATATCATCTAACTTCTTGGACCAATCCTTCCTCGATGAATTTAAAATCTTTTCAAGTATGCGCTTCAACTTCCTATTTGAAACCTCTACTTGCCTAGAAGTTAGCGAGTGGTATGGTAGAGCAATTTTGTGGGTGACTCCATAATTAGATATGTTGGATTCGAACACGAAATTTCTAAAATGTAACCCTCCATCACTTATAATAGCCCATGGAACACCAAATCGTGAGAAAATATTTCTCCTCACAAAGTTGGCCACTACTCTTGAGTCATTTGTTAGTAGTGCCGCGGTTTCAACCCACTTGGACACATAATCCACTGCCACAAGAATGTATTTATTATTGTGTGATGATGGAAAGGGCCCATAAAATCAATACCCCATACGTCAAAAATCTCGCAAACTAGAGATTGTGTATGTTTTGCAATGACATTTTATCTTTTCTGGACAAATTTCCTGTACATTGACATTGATCGCATTGGGTCACAAATTCTAGTACATCATGAAACAACGTTGACCTGAGCAATCCACTTTGCAACACCTTTGCAGTCGTCCTTTGTAAGCCGTGATGTCCCCTTACTTGTGAAGAGTGGCAATGAAATAAGACACTTTATACATCACTTCCCACAATGCATCGTTGGATTACTTGATCCTTACACTGATGACAGAGGTAGGGATCAACCCAAATATATTACTTCATTTATGAAAGGAATTTCTTTGTTTGATTTATATCCATGGTGGAGAGAATAATCTTGGTGGCTAAGAGGTTGACAATATACACGTACCAAGGTACTTCGTCCTCTATTCTCGTGAAGTGTCTTATGGAAATGTCTCATTTATGGGCACTTCATCATCATTTCTTGTCATGGGTCCTTCGAGTCGTGAAAAGTAATCTGCCACAGTGTTTTCGGCTTCTTTCTCTTGTCCACTGCCTTTCAGTCAAATTCTTGCAATAGTAAAATCCATTGAATATGTCTAGGTTTAGCATCATTTGGTCAATAGGTATTTAAGGGTTGAATGATTAGTATGAACTATCACCTTATTACGTATCAAATATGACCTAAACTTATCAAATGCAAAAACTACTGCCAATAATTCTTTTTCGGTGATAGAGAAATTCATTTGTGCTTCATTATGGATTCGGCTGGCATAATACACAACATGCAAGACTTTTTCTTTCTTTTGACACAATGCCGCACGCACAACATGGTCACTTGCATTACGCATCAATTCGAAAGGTAAATTCCAATTGGTGCGACTATAACGGGTGTAGTAGTCAAATCTTCTTTTAACTTATTGAATGCAGACAAACATTTATCACCAAAAACAAAAGGCACAGCTTTTTGCAATAAAGCACATAAAGGGCAAAAAATCATAGAATTTTTTTTAATGAAATACCAGTAAAAACCTATGTGACCAAGAAATTACTACTCCTCACTTCCTTCACATTCGTGGGAGGTAGTAATTTTTCAATGATTTCTACCTTACTTTTATCTACCTCTATGCCTTTAGATGAAGTACGATGGCCTTAAACAATCCCTTCCTGAACCATAAAATGACACTTCTCCCAGTTAAGTGCCAAGTTTGAAGACTCACATCTTTCCAATACACATGCAAGATTATTTAAACATGAATCAAAAGAGTCATTGAACACACTAAAATCATCCATAAAAACTTTAATAAACTTCTCAATCATATCATGAAAGATAGCAAACATACATATCTAAAAAGTACTATGAGCATTACATAAGCCAAAAGGCATGCACCTGTATGCAAATGTGCCACATGGACAAGTAAAAATGGTTTTCTCTTGATTTTCACGGGCTATGGCAATTTGAAAATACCCTAAATAATCGTTAAGAAAGCAATAAAATGCATGTCCAGATAATTTTTCAAGCATTTGATCAATGAAGGGTATAGGTAAATGGTCTGTTCCTAATGGCTTCATTAAGTTTTCTATGGTTTATACACATCCACCACCCCGTTACTAATCTAGAGGGAATTAATTCATTTACAACTATAGTCATCCCTCCTTCTTTGGCACTACTTGCGTTGGGCTTACCCACTCACTATCACTGATGGGATATATGATCCCGTCATCTAGCAAATTTAAACTACCTCCTTTCTTAACTAATCGCCTTTGAGGTTGTTTGATAGGCTTATAGATGTCATTAAGGAGTATTTTATTCATTCAAACGGTGAGACTTATGCCTTTTATGTGCTCAATGCTCCATAAAATGGCTCCGCGATGTTTCTTCAACATAAATATTAATTTACCCAATTCAATATTAGAAAGAAAAGCATTGACAATGACTGGATATTATCATTCTCTCCTAGAGAAACATATTTAAGATGAGAAGGCAATGGTTTGAGCTCAACCTTGGGGGTTCGTTTGTTGGATACCCCTTTTACCATTATTCACAGTAGCTTACTTTCCTCAATTGCAATTTCCATCTCTCTATCCATCACGCTCTCTTTGTTGCTAGCTTCCATCTCCTCTTCATGGATGTTATTCATGTCTTCAGTCTCCATTTTCATGGATAAGAGACACATGTTAAAAGTCATTAACCAAATCATCAATAATATTTATACTTATAACATCATCATAGTCAGCTGGAAATTTAAAAGAATAAAAAACATTAAAGGAAACAATGACATCATTGACTCTAAATTGTAGGTTCCCAGCTTGGACATCAATGATGGCTCGCCTGGTGGCCAAGAAAGGTCTTCCTAATATGAGCGAGGTCACCACGTCTTCTTCCATGTCGAGCTTATAACATCTAGATGGTAGAAATACTTTACCAACTTTGACAATAAGATCTTCTACTACTCCTATTGGTTGCCTCACACTTCTATCGGCTAATTGGAGAGTGACGTTTGTTAGCTTCAATCCTCCTCTATTCAACCTCTTAAAGGTGGAATGAGGCATGAGGCTGATTGTTGATAGAAGCCCCCAAATCACATCGAGTTCGGTGGAATGTCACCCCTCCAATTTCACATGGAACGAGTCGGGTCCTTGAGATTAGGGGGAAGATGCTTTTGAATGATGGCACTACAACCTTCATTTAAGCATAAAATTTCATCCCCATCAATCTCCTCTTGCTAGATTATATCTGCTTCATGAACTTGGCATAACTGGGCATATTTCCTAGTTCTTCAATAAAAGAAAGGTAAATCTCAATTTTCTTAAAAATTTCCAAAAATTTCCTAAACTTTTTAATGTTTTCATCCTCTTTCAATCTTTGAGGAAAAGAAATATCACCTTCTTACCTGTAGGTGCCGAATGATTCTCAGGCTTACCTTGTTGGTCAAGAGCTTTTGATGGTTCCTCATTGTCGTCCTTGCTCTTTGATATGTCTTCCTTTCCCTTTGCACAATTCTCCATCTTGTTTGACTCATCATCCTCCACTTTCTTCGGCTCCAATGTTTTACCACTCCTCAGGCATGTGATTGCTTAAACATGCTTTGTCTCTCGGTTATTATCCCGTGGATTAGGAATTGTATCACTCGGTAATATTTCTGCTGGTCACTCATTGTTTTAACGAGCTATTTAAAGCAATTGCATCTCAAGATTTCTTGTGGTAACTCTCAAATTCTCATACTCGCTTTGCAACCTCTCAAAATCCCTTCTCAAATTATCATCATTGAATGTATCATGATTCACATGTACGGGATAATATAGATTTTGAAATGGTCTTGGTGGTGGAGGTTGGTGTGAGTTGTTTTGATAAGGTGGAAAATTTGGGGATTCCTTTGATGTAATGGTTGGTATGGTCTAGATAACGATGGTTGATTGGACAAATTTTGTTGAGGTGTATTTGACTGAAATGATAGATTTTGGACATTTGCTTGGTTTGACCATGAAAAGTTGGGATGGTTCTGCCATGACAGGTCATATGTGTTTTCATAATTGGTGGGCTGATTTCTTGTGGCTGGATTTTGATTGGTAAAATAAATTGAATTTACTCACCTTGCATCACTGAAGTCTCACAAAAGTCATTTTGGTGATTTTCTCTGTAGAAATCACAACTCAATATCCCTTGGGATGTCAAACTAATGGAATTCACTAAGCTTCTTCCCATATTCTCTATAGCCTTGGTCAAGTTTGTAATGACACTCATCATCATGTTTTGCTGAGATAAGAATGTATCATAGCTAGGCATTCTTCTTTGTTGGACGTTGGCTTGATTCACTTGTTGTTATCCAACTGTAAGAGTTATTGCTCCACAGTAGTAATGAGTAGATGCCATTTTCTCTAACAACTCTTGCTCTTCCTTCGGAGTCTTATAGGAGAAAGAACTTCCCGTACTAGTATCAACTATAAATCTCGTCTCCGAAAATAGTCTATTATAGAAGGTTTGGACTTGCAGTCATAAAGGCATAGCATAATGTGGGCACTTCCTCAACAACTCCTTGAAGTGGTCCCATGCTTCACCTAAGCTCTCTCCATACTGATTTGTCTGAATAATGTGATCTCGTTTTAGAGTTTAGTGGTCCTAGCCAGTGGAAAGTGTTTGGCTAGGATTCTTGAACGAGTTGGTCCCATGTTGTGAAAGTACCTTGTCTATATGATTGCAACCAAGACCTTGCTCTATCACGTAAAGAAAAAAGGAATGCTCTCATTCGAATACAATTTGGGTGGATTCCATTGTACCGGAATGTATCAATGACCTCCTGAAACCTGATTAAGTGCTCATGGGATGTTCATTGGGTCCACCTCCAAACATAGCACGTGTTTAGAGCATTTGTATTAGTGCATGTTTGATTTCAAAGTTATTTTCTTGCATGGGTAGCCAAGCAATGCTAGAACTTGTTGCCTCGAAATTAGGTATGGCATAATCTCTAAGATGGAGGGGGTTAACATTAGCATTAACTAGGTTGCCATTATTGCTTGCAACTTTTTCTTGTTCATTAAGGAGCGGTTTGGATTCTCTATTAGATTGTCACATTGGTTTGTGTCTTATTGTCTGTGGTTTCTACTTATGGTCCATTCAATCTCCAAGTCAATAGGGTAAAGTGGTTGATTGGATGAATGAGTATCTACCATAAACTACAGGAAAAGAAAACCAAAAATCAACTATCCAAGACAAAATCCAAACAAACTCGAGAGAACAAGAAATAATTGTAAATAAATAACAAAAGAAATAAAAAAATCTAATCTAGTAAGACTCACTACACCTAATATTGTTACCAAACAAAAATAGTCCCCGGCAATGGCGCCAAAAACTTGTTCAGTGAAATATGAATTAGGTTTTTGAAGGCAATGAACAAGTAATAATAAAAACTTTAATTATCCTAATCAACTCCTACACATTCACAAGTATATGAGGTGAGTTTGTATATAGGATGAGTAAGGATTATTCCCACGAGAACTATTGAACAATTACTAGGTTTACAAGCCTATTTATTAGTTAGACAAAATAATCAGAGATTTTTGACTAGACTTAAACTATATTTAATATTCTACGAGGAATTAAAATAAAGACAAGAATGTAAAAGTTTAACCCTACAGAAAGAATTAAATATAATTAACTAAAACCCTAATTTAATCTACCCTACTTGCGAGAATTTAATCAAGAACAAGAATTTAAATTAGTCTACACTATTAAAAGCAAGTAGAAACGATGAAATAAAACCTTAACTACAAAACTCGGAAGAAATTAAGAATTTAAAGGCAATAAAACATGAATGATAATTAAAGAACAGGAATGGAAGGAAAACAAAAATTGATTTGCATAAAAATAAATCAAACTCAGTAATTGTAGCAAAAAATGAATGTTAATGATCGTCAAATCTTGAATTCTTAACAAGAGAACAAAATTCTATCTCGAAAACTTGAGAAAATATACCCTACGGCTAAATTATATATCTAACTATTGAAAACTAAATTGTGTCCACATTGCTTCTTGTTGGTGCACGTAAATTCCAATTTTACAATTCTTATCAATTTTGTGATCAATTTCAATTTCTTTCTTTGCTCAAACCCTACAAAACTCAACATAAACCATTTTAGCTCATAATTACTCAAGTCTTGCTTATACATCACTAAAAATGAGGTAAATGATACATAAAATATACGATAATTACGAGCTTATCACCTCTACAAATTCTAATTTTAGTCATTAAACCTTTACCAACTATTGTCTAATCAAATTAGACAAACCTTTAGCACATAACAAAAAAAGATAAGGTGAAAGAGCATCACCTTGTCTTAGTCTTCTACTAGATTTAAAATAACCAATTCTATCTCCATCAAGATTAAAAGGAAAAGAAGTAGAACGAAGGCAACTAGAATCCATTTGATCCAAGTAGAACAAAAACGAAGTTTATCAAGGATAGCAAACAAGTAATTCCATTCAACTCTATCTTAAGCTTTGGACATGTCAAGCATTACGGCCATAATACCATCCTTGCCATCTTTTTTATTCTTAATAGGATGTACAAACTCATGAGCTATAATTATATTATCAAATTAGAAATCCTCAATATGTCTACATGCACAACCGCAGCTTGATTATAGTTGTTACAAGAATTAAGAATTGGTTTGAGCCTATTAGCAAGTAAATTTGTAATGCCTTTGTAAAAAACATTACACAAACTAATAAGTCTAAACTGGGAAAGATTAGTAGGACAATCCACCTTAGGAATTAGAGTTATAAGAGCATCATTAAAAGATTTTATTAGATGTCCAGTATGACAAAAGCTTTGAATAGCTTGAACTACATCCATACCAATGATATGCCAAATTGTTTGAAAAAAAACAGGAGGCATACTATCACTCCCAGGGGATTTGTTTGGATGCATTGAGAAAAAGACTTTTCTGATTTCCTCTTCTTCAGAAGGTATAATGAGTTGAGTGTTTAGTTGATCATCCATTTTACAGGTAATTCCTTCCAAATTTTTTCAGAAATTAGCTGGCTTGGTAGATTTAACAGCTCCTCATAATACCCTATGATGACCTTCTCAATCTCCCCCTTTGCTCTACACAAATTCCTCACTGTCCTCATTCTGCAAATTGGTGATCAAATTCCTTTTCCTTCTATTTCTCACAGAAGCATGAAAATATCCATCGTTTCTAGCTCCCTTTCTCAGCCATTGATTCCTAGCTTTTTGACTCCAGTAAATCTCTTATTCTCTATAAACCTGGCTAAGCTTCATTTTCAATTTTGCCAACTTCCCCTTTTTTCCTTCAAAACTTACATCCCTCAAAACCTGAATCTCTTCCTTAATATCCTTATCCTCTTCTCAACATTTATATTAATGGACTTATTCTATTTTAGGAGTGCAATCCTACAAGCTTTAATCTTCTAAGCCATCCTAAATTGTCTTGATCCAGAAACACCCACATTCCATGCTTTCTGAACAACTGATTCAACCTCTGGATAGTTTAACCATCTTCTATCAAACATGAATCTCCTTTTCATCTAGCCAAGATCAGGATGACAATCCACTAATAACATTGGAAATATGAATACATTGGAAATATCAAACATTTGTGCCCATTCCAAACTTCCAAGACTTCTATCCAACCTTTCCGTAATTAACTTTTCATTCTCCCATTCTGATACCCAAGTCCAAGGTTGCTCCTCAAAACCAGTATCAACCAGCTGATTATCATTAATCCAGCTCCTGAAGTCCCTCAATTACAATCTTCCTTAACCTTGCTTTCCCACTTTTCCTCATTTGAATAGGTTGCATTAAAATCTCCCACTATCATCCAAAATTTACCCTAAAGAGTTTTCCTTCTATTCAGAACTTCCCATTGGTTCTTTCTAATCTGTGGAATAGGATCATATATACTCTTATGCACCACTACCAGCACTGTTTAACTGAATCAAAAATCTTGATTTCCACAGTAAAAGAAGTAGTAATCACAGTATCAACATTAGCATCTCCATTTGAGAAAATTGACATACCACCCGCTTTACCCACTGAATCAACATTCTCAGAATGATCAAAACACGATTGTTTTTTTCCAGGTTTTCCATCAAAAACTTTTTATTTTTTGTTTTTTAATAATATAACTAGATTCAGGGAGTGGAGATTCCTTACCTCATTCAATCGGGGAAAAGTCAAGGAGCTCCCCGCCCCTCGGCAATTCCACACGAACACCTTTATTGAACCTTGAGGGATCATATAAGGTTGGTCCTTACCTCCCTTTCCAAATGACCCTCAACAGTTTCTTTCTATCTAATTTCACCCTTTTCCTAGTACAATCTACCATAATGGCAGTTAACTCCTCTTCTAATCCATTATCACCTTTTCTCTTTCTTCCCTCCTTTAAATTATAACACAAGTTCACATCCACATCCTTAATAGGGCATCTGATAGATTTGGGTATTCTTTTGAATTTTTTTGTTTTCTCTTTGGAGTTGGTCTCTTTTTCCTGTTCTTCATGGTTCCAATCCATCTCTACTATACCCCTATCAGTGAACACAATAGTTACACCCCTCATCTTTGGCTAGAGTTCCTTCTCTATAGTTTCTTTTGGACATTTTGAGGAACAATAGCTTGAGTTTTGCTGGAACCATTTCTTGCTCTTGATGTGATGTATCCCTTATCTCAATTATTTTTTTCCCCTCATCTCTTTATTATCAGCTATCTAACCCTCAAAACACCTCTCTCAAAACCTGACCCCAATTCTTCCATGGGAAATCTTTGTCTACCTTCTTCCATCAACCCTCCTTCCATACCCTGCCTCAAACTTTCTCTGGCTCCCAATTGAGGAAAAACCCTATCACCCTCTCACTCTCTGGAATAAATAGGTGATTTGCTTGCTTCTGCCCTTAGCCAAGCTCCATGCTGAGGTTCATTTTGATTATAATTATCTAACACCTTATCATAATTCTTATCAGCATGGCCTATGATACCACACTTTTAGCAAAAATCTGGGCATTTTTCATACCCGAATTGTAGCCACCTAGCTGTGCCATTAAGCTTTACTACTGATCCTCTCAGTAAAAGCTTTTTGGTGTCCATCTCACACAACAGTTTGATATATTTTCCCTCTTTACTTCCAATTTTAGCAAGCTTCATTATACACTAATCTGCAGTACCTTGTGAAAGCTCTTACCAATCTTCCACCCAAATTCCTTCAAGAACCAATGAATTGGCAAATTCCACACTTGCACTCATATCTGACAATATCTGAAAGCTTCTTCATAATCCTCAATATTTTCAATCCATTCTTTCACCTCTAATAGTTTATTATCAAATAACCAAGGTTTCCCACTCAGGGCTCTCATTTTGTCTTCATTGTTGCTGAATATAAATTGGAACAAATTCAGCCCCAGTTCAGCTATTCTTAAACTCTTAGGAAATCCCCAGATTTGGTTCACATAGCTTTTGATCCCCCAAAACTCACTATCTTGTCCCCTACTATCTTCCCTAGAACATTATTCTTGCAATAAAAAAATGCTCACCCTTGTATCTCTCTCCTCCAGATTTGCTCCATCTAACTCAGTATTATTCAAGGAGGACCTACCTCGGATATCTGTTAGCTCCTCGACTATATAGATGAAATTATATAGAATGGGTGATCAACAAAAGCTCACTTTAGTAGACCTTAAGGAATCCCAGATCGGTATAACCTATTTCTACAAGCCACACAAAAGAGACAAGAGATACAAGTAGACAAGAAATGCAAGAAAAGCAAACAGTAAGAACATATAAAGAAAAATCAAGAAGCTTTACAACTGTTAGCCATTACCATTATGAAGGAGATGATTAACAAAGGTATTAAAACCCTAAAACACACACCAAAGCTTAAGCTGAACAATCATACTTATGAGAAGAAAAAATGGAATTTAAGCTGACGCCATTAGTGAACAAGTCAGGAGGAATCTTGAATTATTAAAGTTTGAAGTTGGAAGATTAAGTTTGAAAAGCCCCCACAAGAGGAGAGAGAACAGCTCTCAAGGAGAGAAAACCTTGAATAATTTTTGAATGGCCTTAATAATTAATTGACAGCCCAACTTATTAGTAATAAAATTAAGAAGTTAGTGTTATAAGGTAAACAAAATTAAAAATTTATTCTTAGAATACAAATAAAATCGCAAAAACCAGAGCATCTGTGAAATCATTTATGTATCGTGTCGAATTGGCAAAACACAATAAAATATTACGACTATGTAACATGACGGTCAGAGTATGGTAAATTCACCAAAATATGACACATGAAGGATTTGACATGTACATTTCTTATATAATTGAAACAAAAGTTTAATTTTCTCTTACTCTTTTGTATTTTCTTTGTATTTTTTAATTGTTAATTTAAATATCATTAATAAACTATATGGCAATATGGGAAAAAAATACTACTTTAAAGTGAAAATCAGCTTTTTGTATCCAAATTTCTTACATGGCCTTTATTTGTTACTAAAAACTTTAAAATATGAGAGGTAGTTAAAATTTTTTAAACAAAAGAGAAGGTTGTCTAGACATTGAATTTCGATATCCTTTCAACCATTACTTGCCAAATTATGGTAAAATTTTAAAATTCTCTTTTTTAAGAAAAAACACAAATTTTATGATTCATATTTTTCCTAAAAACATTTTTTTTATTCCCCTGATATTAATTTGATGAATTCATAAGCCTAGCAAAATCTAAAACTTTTTTTGGTAGAATAATTATTTTAAATGTAAAACGACAAGGGAAAAATTCTTTTTTGGCACTTAAAAGTGTTATTCTTGAAGGTTTTGACTTTTAAAATACAATTTTCGTGCTTTTGAGCATGTCTGTAAGTTTTTTTTTGTAATTTTCAGTGTCTGTTTGAAGTAATTTTAAAAATTAGGGTTTTTTTTTTGGTAAGGTGCACCTTTTTTTGATAAAATTTACTCTGAATATTAGAAGATATATATGAATTTCTGTGAAAATTACTATTTTTTTTTTTGGTTTTTTAACCATTTTTACATTTTTCTAGTTTTGCATCTAGGCATGACTTTAAAAAAGTGGCTTTCCCACTATTATTCTTGAACTTTTTGACGTTTAAAATATGATTTTTGTGCTTTTGGCTTGTCTATCAGTTTTTGGTAATTTTCGGTGTCTATTTGTAGTAATTTTTAAAAAATTAGGGTTTTTTTTGTAAGGAAGATAGGGCATGTTTGATAAAAATTAGCTTTTTTCAAAATTTTTTTGATAACATTTTGTATGAATATTAGAGGATATATATATACACTAAATTTTCTATTTTTTTGGTTTTTAAACAATTTTTTGAATTTTTCTAGTTTTGTGTCTGGGCATGACTTTAGAAATATGGCTTGCCATTATTATTCTCATACCAGAATTTTTTATAATTATTAATAAAAATATTTGAATTTTTGTGAAAATTTTCTTGTTATTGTGACACAATGTGTGTTTTCTAGCATATTTTTATTTTTGTAAAAAATTTGTGATTTTTAGGGTTTTGTAGTAAATTCACGTTTTTCTAACTTTTTGCATGTAGCATCTAAAAGACACATTATAAAAATACACCTTAATCTACCAATTTAATTAGACGACAACTACAAGTATATGGTGTCAAATAGTAGATAGTAGAAGCACGGATCGTTCCAATAAGGAATGTGTGCAGTTATCGAATAATTGAATGGAATGACACTTGAGAAGGTTTGACTAAAGAGAAAAGTTTAACTAAACTAGGCAGTTATCGAATAATTGAATGGAATGACACTTGAAAGGTTCCAATAAGGAATGTGTGCAGTTATCGAATATTTGAATGGAATGACACTTAAAAGGTTTGACTAAAGAGAAAAGTGTAACTAAACTAGGCTTTATGCTAAAAGACGATAAAAAGGGGAGTTATAGTTTATGCTAGCCAATCTCCTGGGGTTTTGGTTAACTACGTCAATCAAGTGATCCTATGTGCCAAATTAGAGGTTGATTCCAAATTGTAACCTAGTCCGTCGATAATGAATTCATCAATTTAATTAACCTAAGTGTGGATCCCTCCTAGTCCTTAAGCTAACCTACTCATAAAATTCTAGCAACTAACAAGGGGAATTATTACATTAAGATCTAATTCTAACCCAATTCAACATTAAACTAGGTCTATAATAGAGGTTCAATTCCCATATTCTCTCAATTAACTCTAATTAACTAAAGAAGTAGATAATTTTCCATTAATCAACCTTTATTAATACTGTTTACTTAGTTTATTTTACTACCTAATCAACCCATTAACTTCTATCCATTGGAAATTGGTTTCACAGAACCCTAACCCAATAATAAATTAATACATTTTAAACTAAAAGAAAGTAAGTAAAAGTATTAAATCTAAACTACACATGAAAAATAAAAATAGTAGGAAAACATTAATTGGAAGCAATAAATTAAGGGAATCAAATATGAGATTTGTAAAATAAGAATGTATGAAAAACATTAAATATCTTGCAATAAACATAAATGAAGGTCTTACAAGTAGTAGAAGGAAGTTGCACAATATTGGAATTGAAATCTAATCTAGAAAAGTGAAGAAGAGTTCAAAATTCTTCCCCAAGTGGGAAGGAAGAAAAGAGAAGAAAAATTGGTGGTGGCCCGTCAATTTTGTCATAATAATGCATATTTATAGTAGGATTAGAGGTTGGGTAAAAGGACACATATGCCCTTGAAAAGGGCGCAAAATCATTAATGTTAGTCAAAAAATCACTTCTTGGATGAACCTCGCAGCGAGCATGAAACTTGCTACCAAATTGCTCTTTGGAAAAGCTCGTCGGCGATGAGATCCCCAGGCATGGGAAGCTCGCCAGTGGCGAGTTGCCGAGCTGCTTCATCGTCAGATTCTATTTTGCTCCACACCCTCCAAAACCTTAAACAACATAAAAAAATACATTGTTTGGAGATTGAAATGAATTCTTAAAATACATAAACACTAATTAAAGCAAACTCAAACTTTGGGAAAATCAATTAAGAATAAGCTCACACAAAACTCTAGCTACAAAAGGAATTAGGCTAAAACACAATTATAAACCTGTACACATACTTATATAAATATAACCTTGTAAACATTAAAATTTTTCTAATAAAACTATAAATTTTAATTGATATAATAGCCTACAAAAATTAGTTATTTTATTAATTATAATTTATATTTAATTTGCTACTAAATAATTAGTAACTAATTTTAATAATTATTAATTTACTAAATTAATGTTAATGAATATGTTGAATTTGGTGTTTGACAACGACACTCAACTATTGTCGTCATCTTTCACACTTGGTAAAACTCCTATTAGCTAAAAAGAATTATAGTTCATGTACAATTACAAAGACAAATCTCATACATAATTAAAGAATTATCCTACAACTGAGATAAGTATGGTGTCTTTGTAGTTAAATCAAACACTCAATAGTTGTTGTCATCCTTGACATGTATCGAATTCTTATTGGTCAGAAGGAGTTTGAACTTATCCAAAAGGGGCCATGACTTGCCTATAAATAGAGGAATTCACCCATAAAATATAACACACCAAAAAGCAAAAGTTATAGATATCCCACAAAAAGCTCTATAAGCATCCTCTTACAAATATATTAAATTGTGTTTTCCCTTCTTTAAAAGATCAAAAGATCTTTTAATTGAAGAATAGACTTTCAGGTCATAAAGAAACAATTTTTTAATCTTCAAGTCAACTAGAGGATTAAAAAATTGTGTTAATCTGAGATCAAATCTCTTTAGCCCAGATTAAATTCTTTAGGAAATAGAATCAGAAGAAAGGTTTCTATTCTGTCAAGAAACTATAGGCAGACATTATACTCAAATTTCTAATTTATCAATAAAATTTAGTTTGTTGCTCAATTGTTTGTTTTTATTAATTTAACTCAAAATTCGTGTTTACAAATTTCTGGCATACTCGGTGGAACAATCTCTATCTCTCATCTCTTTTTCTTACAAATTCAACAAGTATCATCTCAAACTTAATGGCTCAATCCAAGTCGCTTGAACTGTAAAAAGCATTGAAAGCCGCCACTCTGAAACTCTAGCTACTTGCGTAAGGCAAAATCCCTTGCTATTGCAGAAACTCAACAAATTTCTGCTAAAAGTGATAGGCACTTTGAAGGGCCAGTTACTTGCAATAAGGTTATATCTGTTGCTACTAATAGCCACAAACAACATGTGGTTAAGTCTGCTGACACAAAAAATGTCAATGGTCTTCGAAGTGTATGATTCACTTCAAGAATCTTTAGATTCAAAATCTGCTAAGTTAACTTACTCTGACTCTGCAATAATGATGGCAGTCAAGATGACTAACATTGTAACGTTGGAAGAACAACTAGCGTGTGTGGTCACTAAAATGATGAAAGTGCACAAAGTGATGGAGCAAAAAGACTCGCAAATTGCAAGTCTTATGAGCAAGCTTGAAACTCGAGGAGAGTCAAGTAATGCTTCAAAAAATCCAAACGCTTCTCACCATGATGAAGGGAAGATCCCTAGCAATAACATGTAAACCACTAGCAACCCCCAAGGAAGTAACCAAGGATCGCATTCTGTTTCTGTTGCCTATCTATCTATGCAGCAACTACAAGACACGATTACCAATTTGGTTCGTGCTCAGTATAGAGGGCCATCATGATCTAACCTCATGTACTCAAAACCATACACCAAACGCATTGATAACATGAGAATGCCTATTGGATATCAGCCTCCCAAATTTCAACAATTCCTGAGGGAAAAGGCAACTCAAAACAGCATGTTGCTCATTTCATTGAAACATGCAATAACTCTGGGTCTAAAGGGGATATGCTAATGAAGCAATTTGTTCGTTCCCTAAAAGGTAATGCCTTCGATTAGTGTACTGATCTTGAAGTTAGTTTAATTGATAATTTGGAACAGTTGGAACAAGAATTTCTCAATCGGTTCTATAGCACCAAGAGAGCTGTCACTATGACTGAACTCTCCAATGCTCATTAATGGAAAGATGAACCTGTTGTGGATTACATCGATTGTTAGAGAACCCTAAGCCTTAAATGTTGGGATAGACTCTTTGAGACATTTGCCATAGAGATTTGTATATAAGGCATGAAAGAGGACTTCATTATATCCTGCAAGGGATACAACCCCAACTTTTAAGAAGTTGGCAACAAAAGTTTACAGTTTAGAAATTCGCCTTAGAGAATTAGAGCCACCTATTCTTGACCCTCGCAAAGAAAAGCAAGAGGTGAAGAAGTAGGGAGCAAAGTCCATATCAAAAGAGGGAAGAAAGAATCAATAGCTATGACTACTACTCCTGTAAAGTGTCGCTAAATAGCAAAAAGAAGGGAAAACCTAACAGATCTCCTAACATTGGAAGGCATCGCCCTACATTGTAAGAAAGGGAAGGAAAACAATATCCATTCCTGGAATTTGATGTCTCTGGAATGCTGGATGATTTGCTAGATAAAAAGTTAACTGTAAGCTTCCTGAACAAGTAGGATGCATTAATAATCTGACCTATTGTAAGTATTATTGCATTATTAGCCATCCTATAAAAAAATGCTTTTTCTTAAAAGAGAAAATTTTATCGTAGGCTCTTGCTGGATGAATAGTTCTCTCTTTGATTATGTTATGGAGGCAAACTTGGCCTTCATTACATCGACAGAAAGTAATTCGTACTTCCACTAAAATGTTTCCAAAAGGACACAGTTGGAGGCACGTGATAGGGTTATCCTTTTAGATTTTTACAACCCATAAATCTTTCCCTAGATATTCTACATGTGGATATTGAAATTACTCCTAAGGACAAATAAGCAAAGGACGACGATGACAATGGTTGGACATTGGTCATAAGGAAAAAATCCAAAAACCTATGTACCATTTTGTTGGACCAAAAGTAACCTAAGAGAGGGAGGGGGGGTGAATTAGGTTATTTAAAAACTAATTGCCACTTTTGAACAATAAAAACTCAAGTAAGATGCATGCAATGAAATTAATGATCAAAGCACTAAATGCACAAGTAGGAATAAATAAAAGACAACTAGATGAAATTTAGAAAGATCAAACCAAACTCTCAAGCTTCACAAGCTTGGAGTACAATTACACTACTTGGTGCCTCTTCAATGTAGGTGAGACAATAATCTTTCGTACACCAAATAAGATCACCATGGCTCATACTAATAATCTTTAGTTGAGCCAAGAGTTTTACACACAACCTCATTTTTGTACAATTATTATCACTCCACTCTTTACAATTAAAGATCAACTAACTTTTACTAATACAATACAATTGAAAGCCAATTTTCACTCAAATAGCTTTTGTAGATACTTGTATTGACTGTGGAAGCGGTTCCTTATAAATTCAGATTGGTTGGTGTTTATATATGCAGTAAAAGAGCTTCCAACTACCTCCCAAAGACTAAGTAATAAATGCTAAGAAACTAGCCGTTATATGATTTGAACGTCCAAAGCTTGTTTTATTCGTCCGACAAAGCGTCCGATCATCAAAAACACAGAGGTTGAGATATACATTCGGACGGCTGAGGTTGTGTTCATCTTTTCATCTAAAGCCGATTGTTTGTTGAGTTAGGTTCTCGGACAGTGCAATGCGTCCAGAAGGTTTAATGCCTTACAAATATTGATCTACCTTCGAATGGTCAGGTATGTCTGATAGAATTTCTATCCGACGATGTTGAGCGTCCATTGTCAACACCTCAGAATCCTTGCTCTTTGTCTAACCATTCTGACGATGTACTGTGTCCGGGACATTCTAGCATTATCTTTCTGTTCAAACGAATTCTTGTGTATGAGAAAAATGGTCTCGTTCGGACTCTCTTTTGTGTCCGAAGCTTCTCTTGTTCGGACGATATACAGCATCCAAAAATTCTGTTATGTCAAGTCTGCAAAACCTCCTGCACAACTCAGTTACAAACTATTAGATTGTATTTGTCATCATCAAAACCAAGATCGTCAGTTAATAATCTACCTTTTTTTGATGATGATGTGATTTGTCATCATCAAACAAAGCTCAGATCATTCAGTTCGCAATCTCAATCAAACAAACAACCGTGACCACATTTCTCCCCCTTTTGGCATCATCAAAACAGAACACATCCTTAGATGATGCTCTTCCTTAATCAAACCACCAAGAAATAATTGCAATCAATGAAGTATGGAAAACAAGTGAAAAACCAATATCAACCAAACATCATGAAAATATCAACAAGTCAACCAAATGTTACATCTACAAGTTCAACTGACAACTTCAAACTAAACAAGTTCAACAAAAAATTTACACAATCTAAGAGCTAGAATCTAAATCATTTTTCTTCTTTGTTCGTTCCTCACGTTTTCATTTTCTGGTTGGCTAATCATCATTTAGAGCTTCACTGTCGAGTGTTCGCTGGCCTCTTGAGTATCACGGTGCTGCATGATATAATTAAATATGTCGTCAACATCTTCATCATCATCAGCTTTAACGTGTGGGGCAGTAGTGTCTTCAGGATTTGATGCACCAGCTGGATCTTCGTGGGTTTCTTGCTCATGGCTGGAGTGTTTGGCATCTTCATTTTCTTTGTCATCGCTGTCAGAGGAGGATTCAAATGTGTATTGCAATTGAATGTTGGTGAACTGCACTTGAACGGAGGCAACATGGCCAAACTTAGTGCTTCTTGAAGGATTGTCTGTTTATTTTCCAACCTCTTTAATTTTTGAAAGGTTCAGCATTGAAATTTGGCCATTTGATTGCCAAGATTGGTGACAAGGGTGCACAATTATGAAAAAGAGGGTTCGGAAGAGGATAAATGTTTTTGAAGGATGGGTCAGTAGAGATGTGGATGAAGAGGGTTGAGGAGGAATAGGATGAGGAAGTGCTTGTCCAGAATTCGAGACAAGATCTTTTATTTTTCAACTTCATAATCAGCTTTAGTAAGCCATTTTTTATTGAAAAAATGCAATTCTTTTCGTTCAATATTAAGCTTTATTAAACTATGAGGGATATTATTTTTTGCCAATAAAAGGAATATCAAAATGATCAAAAACTTTTGTTAAAAACTTTCCAAATGGGATGTTCTGCCTAGTATCAGTCAAGAACAATTCCCATAAGGAGCAACACAAGTACCCAAAATCAAGCTTAATTCCATTAAAAACACAGTAAAACAAATAATATTGCATTTTTCCTGGCTCAGTACGATGTCTATCAGTTGGTTAAACAAGTTTGTAACTAATGTATACAAAGTATTGAGCTTAGGACTTAGTAATGTGGTTTTGGCTTCCAAGGCCTGTTTGAAATTGACATGAAAATTTGTTTAACTGAGTTCTTGACATCAAATCGAGTGTCAATAGCAGGACATTTATCTAGAGAAAAGAAGTTTGAAATTTCATCAATATTAGTAACATCACATTCAAAACTCAAGTTAATGACATTGGAATTAAAATCAATGTTAATGTTATTTACACGAGAAACTAAGGTTCGAACAGTTGAACCTTTGTGAAGATTTGCAGTAAATTGTAAAATCATGTCATGATATATAGGTAAGTCAATGTGAATTAAATTCCCCCATTTTTGTTTTTTAATCATTCCTTAATAAAAGATAAATTCAATTCATCAAACAGGCCTTGCGAAACAAAATGTTGCACAATAATGGATTTACTTAAAAGAGATGTATACCTTTCACATGCTTTAGCATCATTGAATTTGGGCAAAGTGAGATGAAAGTGGATGGAGGATTTGTTGATGTTTATCCTTGTGCTAGCACTTTCCCCTTCGATTTCTTCCCTCGGGTGCTTGTTGAAGATCCTCCATGCGATCAAACCATCACGAAGTTAAGATAATGATGAGAAAGTTTGAAAATGAAAGTGAAGTAATTTCAAGAAATTGTTATGGAGGTGCTAAAAAGGTAGAAAATTGGTTTAAATAAGATTGTTGAAGAGATGGGAAGAGGATTTGTTTGATGAATTTTGGAGAAAATGAGAAGAATTGAGGGAAATGAGAATTTTCTCCTTTTTCACCAGAGCTAGGGTTCGGTTGAGAGAGTGTGTCCGAAAAGAGGAAAGTGTAAGATTTTAACAGCGTAAAACGCCTGTTCAGACGTCCGAAAATTGGTATACGTTTCGTAAATGCATGTTCGATCTCAGACATATCTTGGACGGACAAAATTGTTGCCCAAGCATTCGAAAAGCTACATCTGTCGATTATGATTGTCATGTAGATTTTCCAGGGAGTTTGGGAGTATAGATGGACAATTCGGATGAAAGAGATCGTCCGATACCAAAAGTTCAAAAGCCAAATAGTTCGGACAGATATGTTTGTCCAAGAGTATAGAGAGCTTAGGTTATCAAATGCACATTTGCGCCTGAAAGCACACAATTCACATAATTTTAAAGTCAGTAATACCCAAACAAGTTCTAAGATATTCAAAATGATCCACAGGTAAAGCTTTAGTAAAAATGTCAGCCAATTGATCTTTAGTGCAAACAAATTCAGCCCAAATTTTCCTTTTGCAAACGAGATCTCTTATGAAATGGTGCGTGACATCAATATGTTTTATTCTAGAATGCTGAATTGTATTTTTTGTATGATTGATTGCACTTGTATTATCCATCTAATGGGCACACAATAAAAAATAACACCAAAATCTTTTAAAGTATGCTTCATCCAAAGGTTAAGCACAACAATTACCTACGACAATATACTTGGCTTCTGCCGTAGAAAAAAAAATAGAACTTTGTTTCTTACTAAACTAAGGCACCAGGCAATTTCCCAAAAAATGACACATACCACTAGTATTTTTTTTTTATCAATTTTACAACCGGCAAACTCAGTATCCGAGTAACTAATCAAATCAAAACTAGAAGTGAATTTAGGATACCATAAGTCATAGTTCAATGTCTCTTTTAAGTATCTAAAAATTCTTTTGACGGAAATTAGGTGTGATTCCTTAGGACAAGATTGAAATCTAGCACATAAACAAATGGCAAATATAGTATCAGGTCTACTAGTCGTTAAATAAAGTAAGTTTTCAATCATACCTCTATAGTGTTTTTCATCAACACTATTACTTCATCTTTTTCAAGCTTGGTTGAGGTGACATTGGCGTTCTGACTTGTTTGCAATCCTCCATTCCAAAGCGCTTGAGTAACTCCTTTGTGTACTTGATTTGTGTGATGAAATACCCTTCTTTGTTTATGAATTTGAAGTCCAGATGAAGAATTGTAACTCTGAATCATACTCATTTCTGTTTCTTTTACACATAAACATGAGAATTCCTTGCACAAACTTTCATTAGTGGCTCCAACAATGATATCATCAACATAAATTTGAACAACTAACACATCATTATGAATATTTTTGGTGATGAAAAGAATAGTATCAACAATTCCCCGTTTGAAACCATTTTCGATCAAGAAACCACTTAATCTTTCGTATCAAGCTCTGGGGGGCTTGTTCCAAACCATACAAAGCCTTTGATAATTTAAAAACATGATTTGGAAAATCTTTATTTTCAAAATCCGGAGGTTGTTTGACAAAAACTTCTTAATCAATAAAACCATTTAAAAAAGTACTTTTCACATCCATGTGAAATAATTTGAAATTGTTGAAGCATGCATATGCTGGAAACATACGAATGGATTCTAGTCAAGCAACGGATACGAAGGTCTCATCAAAGTCAATTCGTTCTTCTTGTGCGTAACCTTTTGCAACTAATCTAGCTTTATTCCTACCTATTTCACCTTTATCATTTAGTTTATTTCTAAAAATCCATTTGGTTCCTATTACCAGATGAGTTTAGGGTCTTTCAACTAAAGTCCACGCTTTTTTATCAAATTGACTAAGTTCTTCTTTCATAGCAAGAATCCAAGACTTATTTATCTTTTAAGAATCATCCACATGTTTAGATTCAATATGAGAAAGTAAGGCATAATTACAATTCAAAAGTTTATGAGAGCAAGTTTTTACCCTATTGGATGGATCACCTATGATTAATTCTTGAGGATGACTCGAGACAAATCTCCATGCTTTTGGAAGATCTTTTGAAGAATCTTCTTTCCTCTCTCCTTCTTTATCCAAATGATGAGTGTTGTCCTTATTTCTTTCCTTGGTCTCTTGATGTTTCTCTTGAATAGTGAGCTTTTCAAATTTCTTTTGCACACCTACATATCTTCACAAACATCTCTTGAAATAACATCATTAGTTTCATCAAATGTAACATGCACAACTTCTTCAATCATAGGACTTCTTCTAGATGGGTTTACAACTTCTCCAAATAAAACATTTACAACTAAAAACTTTGAAAAGCTCACGATGGGTTTTTTTTTTTTTTACAAATTAAGAGTTCATAAGAAGTTTTGTTTAAAATAAGCCTTAAAAGAACTCGATTCATAACATAACAAGCCTTGTTAACGGCTTTGGGCCAAAAATATTTTGGTAAATCACACTTATTTATCATGGTTTTAGCGGCTTCTTGAAGTGTCTATTTTTTCTGTTCAACAACACCATTTGTCACTTTAAGAAACTTTAATGGACCAAAAATTCATGCAAAATACTGTTGTGATCACAAAATTCGAAAAAACCGCCGAATTTGAATTCGGATCCATTATCATTTCTTAAACAAACAATTTTCAAATTCAACAAATTTTGTACATTGGAAAACATTTTTCCAAAATTTTCAAAGGCTTCATTTTTGTGAACAAGAAATAATACCCAAATCTACCTAGAATAATCATCAACAATTACAAAAGCATACTTGCTACCACCGAGACTAGCATGTTGTGTTGGACCAAATAAATCCATATGCAATAATTCTAAAGGTTTAGAAGTAGACACGCAATTTGTTAGTTTAAAAGAAACTTTAACTTGTTTACCAAATTGGCATGTGAGTAAAACTCTTGGGTCAAGTCTTATTTCATAAATTTTGTTTTTCTCAAACTTTAATCTTGGCAAACCTCTTACCAATTCTTTCTTAGCAAGGTCATCAATCAAATCCATGTTGAAATGACAAAGCCTTCTATGCAAAAGCCAAGGATTATCTTTAGAAGCGGTTAAACACTTAATATTACCATTATCAATTTTATCAAGATAAACCACATAAACATCATTATGCCTTCTACCTTTGAACAAAACAACAAAGTTCTTATCAAGAAATAAACATTCATGCTTAGTAAAGAACACATAGAAATTTCTATCACATAGTTGACTTACACTTAAAAGATTATAGTTCAAATTGTCAACCAAAAGCACATTTTTAATCAAAGTCTCACGATTTTTACCTACAACACCAATGTGAATTGATTTTGCTTTCTTGTTATCTCCGAAGGTCACCTTTCCATTGTTTTAGGACTTGAGGTTGGTGAAAAGAGATACATCACCGGTCATGTGTTTTGAGCACCCACTATCAATGAACCATGTTGAGCGTTCTTGGTGGTGTTTATTACCTACATAAAGAATTAAGCAATTACTTTTGGTACCCATATTTTCTTGGGTCCATAAGAGTTAGTAAATTGACTTAAAATCCACATGGAATTCATTCCCAATTTTTCATTTTTCTTGACATAACAATTATTTTTCACATGTCTATGTTGTTGGAAATAATTGCAAATAATATTCTATTTCCATACGAAGAAGATTTTGATTTTACAAAACATAAACCATTCTTTCTAAAAGTCATAAAATTCTTGTTGGTCAACATAATTCTATTTCTTCTCATATCAACAACTTTTTCCTTTTTTTTTTGTGCAACAGTACATCAAGATCATCCAATCTTTTCTTCAACGAGGCTTGTTCTTTCTTGATCTTTGTTTTCACGTGCATTATTTTCTTCAAGAAATCATTTTCTTGTGATAAAGAATTATTTTCATTCACAAGTTTGGAGTTAGCATTCAACAAGGCATTATTTCTCTAACTAACTCCTCTATTTCTAGCATATGATTCCTTTAAGCTATCATGCAATTTTATAATAAAAGCTTCAAGATCATCATTATTATCAATTTCATGAATTGAATCATAAGTAGTTACCTCATCATCACCAATAGCCATAAAGGCCATTTGTGCCAATTTCATCTATTCTTTAACTTCTCCTTCTTTTCTTGGATTGACACTCATTTGTATAGTGTCTGGGTTGACCACATTCGAAATATTTATCACTTTGTTTCTTGTTCTCAACTTTGGTCTTCCTTTTGAGGTTATTGGAGTTGATTGCTTCTCCTTTCTTCATTCTCCTATTGTTGAAGTAATGTTTGAGAAACCCTTTGGTGATGAGTGCAAGATCACCTTCATCAAGGTCTTCATTCTCTAAATTGTTGGAGTCACTTTCATCTTCTTCTTGAAAAGTTTCGAAGGCAATGCTTTTTTTTTAGTCTTGCTTCTTCATCATACATAACTTTAGCTTTGAGCTTCAATTCATAAGATGTAAGAGAGTTTGTTAATCAAAGATTCAATAGTGATGGAATTTAAATTCTTTGCTTCCTCTATAGCAATAGATTTGGCTTCCCATTCATTTGGATGGAGCATTCAAGAATTTCAAATTCTTTAAACCCAAAGAACATTCTTTAATGAAGTCATTGAATCTACAATACATCTTATCAATATTCTCATGAGGTTCCATCTTGAAGGACTCATATTTAGCAACAAGTGTAAAATTTCTTTCATTCTCTCACATCATACTACCTTCGTGAATCTTTTTCAATTTGTCCCAAATCCCTTTAACCGAAACACAACCTTTAACACGAGTAAACTCATTAGCATCCAAAGCATTATACAAAACATTTATGGCTTTAGCATTCAAAGTCAAATTTGTCTTATCTTGTGGGGTTAGTTCACCACTTGTTTTTTTCTCTTCTTCTTGTAATGTGATTATCAATGATTGTGACTTCAAAAGGACCTTCATTAACAACATATGATAAATCAATATCAATAGATTGTGAAACAAAGTTTCATTCTTTCTTTCCAACTAATAAAATTTACCCCATTAAGCACAGGTGGCTAGTGATAGATTGACCTTCAAGAAACAAAGTATTATTGGTTGCCATAGAGATCTTTACTCAAATGCAATTTAAGCAAAAGAAAGAGACCAAGCTCTGATACCAATATATGCCTAAAAACAACCTAACAGGGGGGGTGAATTAGGTTATTTCAAAATTAATTGCAACTTTTGAACAATAAAAACTCAAGTAAGATAGATGCAATGAAATTAATGATCAAAGCAACAAATGCACAAGTCGGAATAAATAAAAGACAAGTGTTGAGATTTAGAAAGATCAAACCAATATCCCAAGCTTCACAAGCTTGGAATACAATTCCATTACTTTGTGCCTCTTTAATGTAGGTGAGACAATAATCTTTCGTACATCAAGTAAGATTACTCTTTTCACACTAATATCTTTAGTTGACCCAAGAGTTTTACTCACAACCTCACTTTTGTACAATAATTCATCTCTTTACACTTTACAATTGAAGATCACTCACTTTTACTAATACAACACTATTGAAAGCCTATTTTCACTCAAATAGCTTTTGTAGATGCTTGTATTCAATGTGGAAGTTATTCCTCATAAACAAATTGGTTGGTATATATAGACAGTAAAAGGGCTTCTAACTACCTCATAACGGCTAAGTAATAAATGCTGAGAAACTAACTGTTATATGATTCGGACATCTGAAGCTTTTTTTATGCGTCCGACAAAGCATCTGATCATAAAAACATAGAGGTTGAGATCGACGTCTGGACGGCCAAAGTTGTGTCCATTCCTTTGTCTGAAGCTCATTGTTTATTAAGTTAGATCCTCAGACAGTGCAGTGCGACAGAAGGTTTAATGCCTTACAAATATTGATTTTTCTTCGGACAGTCAGGTATGTCCGATAGAATTTCTTTCGGACGATGTTAGAATTCTTGCTTTCTATTTAACCATTCGAAAAATGTACTATATTTGAGACATTATGTTCCGATGAATTCTTGCATCCAAAAAAAATGATACCATTCGGACTCTCTTTCGCATCCAAAGCTTCTCCTATTCGAACTATATACAACGTCCGTAACCCTATTATGTCAAAGTCTACAAAACTTCTTGCACAGCTAATTTACAAACTATTAGATTGTAGTTGTCATCATCAAAACTAAGATTATAGGTTAACACATTCGTCCTTTGCACCCACAACAAAAGAGGTGGAGAAGGAAGAGAACTTTCAATCGTTGAACAAGAAGAAACAACCAGCAAAAAATGACATCCAAAGTGAACAAATTTAATGAAGAGATTGTTTTACAAAATCCTTATTCATCTGTCACATTGAAAGAATTCTTTCCAAAGAATTATTTTTGTGGGGATAAACAAGATGACATAATAGTCACATGTAACAATGTGACTGAAAAGATAACAATGAAAATGAAGGTTGTCTTGTGTCATCTACAATTGAAATAGCTCAAATAGACTTAGAAAGTCTATTCTTCTAAATATTTGACTTGTTACAAGTGACGCAAATGTCAAAGAAAGAACGAGCTCCTTTGATGCAAGTCTTAAAGGATCTTGACAAGTACTCAAGTGAGTTAAAAGACTTAGACTTTAGTTTTGATCCCCACTCTACACGTTGTGTTAGCATTCTTTTATAATGAAAATTTGTGACTAGGTTCTAAATCACAGAACTGTCCTCATTTTGTTTTTGGATTTATCAATGAACAAAAGATAAATCGAATCCTTATTGATAGAGGGTCTATTGTCAATATTATGCCAAGTCAACATTGAAAAATTTGGGCATGTCAGTTAATGACCCAACTCAAAGCCACCTCATAATTCAAGGGTTTAACCAAGGAGGGCAATGAGCTTTAGGATGATTTGACTTGATTTGATCATCGATAAGTTGAAGGCAACTACATTGTTTCATGTGATTGAAGTGAAAACGTCACACAATCTCCTGCTAGGAATACCTTGGACACATGAAAATGGAGTTATACCCTCAACATTCCATCAAATGCTTTAAATTCTACAAAAATGGCATTATTATCAAGGTAGATGCAGATATTAAGCCATTTAATGCAGCGAAGACACACTTTGCTGATGCAAAACTTTACAAGGATTTGGATCAGTTGAAAGAAAATGATGAATTGAGTGAAAGAGACAATCGACTCCTTTAGAACAAGTGGACACAAAAAGGGATAAACTCTTGGAAGTCATATGTTCAAAAAAGAAGCTTTCAATTGCAAATGATGCTTCCAAAGTCTTTCAGTATGTTCCCAAGTTTCGAAGAAAAAATGGAGAAAATTTTATTTGTTGAATAACATTGTCACAAAAGAAGGGGACAAAGGAACAAGAAAATGGAAAGAAGTACATTTCAAGGTTTAAAAGAAAGCCGCACATTGCCTCTGATGGAACAAGCCAGCTAGGAAGGATAAAACCTCCTATAAAAGGATTTGTCAAAGTAGTTGGAGATAGACCCCCTAACAAACAAACTAAAGAGGGATTTGATCCAAATGCATGCAAACTAATGGCTAAGTGTGGTTTTGATTTCTCTAAGGTAAAGATAGAAAGTGGAGAAAGACAAGAAACAAGTATTGATGATAATCATGACCTCAATGTGACACAAAAGAAGTTGTGCCAAAAAGGTTAGTATGTTCCTATATCAAAATCAGCAATTAAGATTCTAATCTCTTGACCCCATGCATATTTCAAGAAAACGGAAAAAATCCAAGTGCAATTTGTATCAATATAACTCCATGGAGGAAATCAATGATGAGGAGACAAAAGATAAACCACCACATGGCTTGGTCTTTGATGGCTTAGGCATGCCAAATTCTCATTCCTTTGTTTTCAGTAGATTAGGTGCTAAGGGGTGAAAACAATCTCAAAATATTTGGCTAATGGACAAGTCCATATTTAGTAGAATGATAATTTAAAAATATAATTTTCTATACCAAAAAGCCAAAATTTAGTTTACTATAATTTTCTATACTCAATTTACCCATCTGCACTGTTATTTCATGACCAACCTGTTATATCTTTTGCTTTGAGAATTAAATATTATTTTATTTGCCAATTATTTTTTATACAGTTTTGCAAGTATTGAAAAAGTGTAGAAAAGTTCTTAATACAATTTATGTTTTCTAATTTTTTTGAAATTTAGTTTAGTAAATGGATCATATAAGACTTAAAATTTGTCTTGTGCTAATACCTTATATTTTTATTACATTTGTCAATAATAATTTTTAAATTTTTTTTTACGAATAAAAGTATTCATAATTAGGCTATTTTTTATGCTGACTATTTTCTTTCTAGTTGCAATAGTATTACAAAATTATTGTCTTAATTTTTTTTAGTGTACTTGATAACTCTATTACATAGAGTTATCTTACCTTAATTCATATGTAATTTTGGTCATGTTAGTCCCATTCGGATTGGTTTTATATGTTTTTGTTCATAAATTGTGTCTACTAGTGAATTTTAGTACCTTAGAGTAATTTTAGAACTTTTGGTAGTAATATTCTTATACACAATATTATATTAAATTGAGAACTAAGTAATTCTTGTGCATGTTGACTTAGTAAATTTTGGAGTATTCTTGTAGGGAACATTTGAAGATTTGTTGGCAAGTTGAAGGAGTGGAAGAAGGTAAGAGCAAAGATGTAATTGTATGAAAATCAAGATCAAGCTCAAGAGTCTCTAGAATCATTAACCACAATCAAGATTACTAAGAAGAAACTTCAGTAGCCGTGGCAATGCTCATTCAACCTCAAAGTGCCACTAACTGTAGTCAAGGAAATCATGGTGCAAGTTTATTAACCACAATTATCGAGTAACTACGAAGAATTAGTCTAGTAATTGCGGTCAATAAATTTGTATAGGAGAAAAATTAACCACGGTCAACTAAGTCAAACAGGTACTTTGACTATCACATTTTGAAATTACCTTGGAGACTACACCCAAAACACATAGTAGTAGATGTAGTATAATGCAACCTCCATTAGTGTGGTCTAGTCTTTTCTTAGTCGTTTATTTATCTTTTACTTAAACTCTAATTTTTGGCTTTAATCTAGTTGTAAAAACTTAATCTTTTACTCTTAATTTATTGGGCTTTTCTTTATCTTTAATTTGATATCATTTTTTCCTATTTTCTCATCACTTTTCTTGCATTTTAGTTTCATTTCAAGTTCAAATTATTTTCAAGACTTAGTGCAAATTTTAGATTAAAGTAATAAATCTTTGTTTAAATCTTATTTTTCTTAGTTTTAAAGCTTTATTAATAGTGGATTTTCATTAAATATAGCTCTTATAACCTAATCATTAGCTTAACTCTAGTCTTCTTCCATTTTCATTACTTTCCAAAAATAGTAAAATATGAAGAACAACATGCTTGCTAGTGTAGGACCTTTCTTTTATGGTAAATTCCTTCTTATCCATTCTTTACTCTTCCAATCATCACTAGTGTAGTATTTATTATGCTTTCCTAGTTTAGCTTTAATTTTGCTATCTTGGTGATTCTTTTTACTTGCTTCTGCCATTAGTGTGGACTTTAATTGCTCTCTCGGTTTAGTAGTAGATTACTTGCTTGTTGATTACTTAAATTGCTCATCTAGCTTGTTACTTGCTTTCTTAGATTAAACTTTATTTGCCTACATTGCCTCTTGGTCTTCTTAGCTCTTTAAGGTAGTAAATTTGTCAACCCTTTTGTTCTATTTATATGCTGTAGTAGAATTAGCTTTAATTAATTGTTTAATTCTAGTTCTTAGTTGCTCTTTAGCTTTATGTTGCATTGTAATTTAAGTTGCCTTTAAATGTTGTCATGTCTTCTTGTAATTTGCTAAAGAAGAGTTTAGTGATAATCTTTACTTAATTCCTAGTTTAATTTAGTTGCTTGCTTAATTTGCAACACTCTTTTTTGCTATTGTTGTAGTTTGTAGGAAAACTTCACCTTTCAATTCATCTAAATAGTATAAAGACCGGACAAGCCTTGTAATTACCAGCCCGATCCTCGTGGGAATGAGACTTACTTACCACTACCTACCTGCAAATCTGCCTTGTATACTTGCGAGAGTGAAGATGTTGGTTAGGTGAAGGATTTTTATTTTTTATAGCTTGTTTTGCCTTTGAAAAACATCGACCAACCTAAGCGAACAAGTTTTTGGCACCGTTACTAGAGATTGAATTTGCACTGGTGATATTAGTTACTATCGGATCATACGGATTAGACATTTTCTTTTCTTTAGTAATTATTATAAGTTTGGATTAATTGTAATTTCATTAAATTGTGTCTATTTATTGCTTTTGGTGCTTATCATTGGGACTTGACTTCTTGTTTTTGTGTGGTTTATGTTTATGGGCACAAGTAGACGGTGATTGAGATTCTTGGACTTTAAAATAGAACGGACTTTGACTAGAATTCGAAGGAAAGGGATACAATAACAAGACCAAGATGATTGTTGAATGGCAAACCTACAAAATAAAGGTAGGACACTTCATGAAAAATTGAGGCACGATGATCAAGAAGAGGTAGTAGAAAATAATGCCTGGTTTGGGTGGAGTTGGACTTGGAAATAATAATGCAAACTTTCATGGCGTATTTGGGAACACTGGTAATGGTGTATAATGCAAATAGTCATCCTCCTATTGTTACGTAACACCAAATGTCTAAAGGGGTGAACTCTTTGAATTACACGTATGCCCGTTCAAGCCAACAATTTCGAAATCAAACCCGCTCTTATCCAAATGCTACAAACTTATGAAATGTTTGGTAGTGGCCCTAACGAGAATCCATATACATACTTGATGAAATTTGAGGAGGTATTAGATACATTCAAATACAATGGTAGTCATCCAGATTGCATTCATATGAGAGCATTCCCTTTCTCTTTGAGGGATAGAGAAAAAAGGTGGTTACAATCCTTTGAGCAAGGGACATTCACTTCTTGGAATCAATTGGCTCAAGAATTCTTGGCAAAGCATTTCCCTCCCTCAAGAACCGCCAAGTTTCGAAATGATATTACATCATTCAAATAAGACATGGGTGACGGACTTGCTCTTAACCAAGTGAATCATGGAAAAGATTCAAGGAATTGTACTAAAAGGATCCCAGATCATGGGAACTGCCTGGCTTCAAATTCAAACGCTTTGCAAGGGCTTGTCTCTGAAAACTAGAGCAATTGTAGATGCCTCCTCAGAAATGCCAGAGAAAACTCAAGCACTACTAAATATAATGGCATCTAATTACTACAATCATTGGCCGGTCACTCTAACAGATAGTCAACAACAAGTGCAACAAGCTAATGCTCAACAAGGAGGCCTCCTAAATTTGAACCCAAGTGATGCATTGCTTGCCCAATATGGCTTAATGATGAATGTGATGATGAGTTTGACTGAAGCCATTGAGAACTTTGGCAAGGGGAATGTGGCGAAAGCAATTTCTTCGACTCCTCAAGTACCTCTCTTTTGCGACTTTTGTGGGGGAAATCATCTTAGTGGTTAATGTGAAGTTTCCATGGGATCAAGTGTGCAAGTGAAATATGTCTCTAACCAACAATCTGTCTCACGAAAGTCCACCTAGTGTCTATGGAATATCAATAACCCATCATCGAGAAATCACCCAAATTTCTCATAGAGCAATAACGCTTCTAGTTCGAATCATTCACCACAAAATTTCTCCAATCAAGTCTCATCATCTCAAACCTATCAACCACCACATATAAGAAAACCACCATCAAACTTCCAACAACCTCCACCACATCCTTCTTACCACAATAATTAACCAAGGACTAAACATCAACCTCACCCTCCTCAATACCAACATCATAACTCTTCACCATCTATGAAGTACATTCAAATGTCCATAGAGAGGGGGGATGATCTTCTAGACCAATTTGAAAATTTGAAGAGGGATGTGAGAACCTAAGAGCAACCACAAGGTACTTGGAGACACAATTGGGCCAAATTACTAGGCAATCTAAAGATAGGCCATTGGGGGCTTTGCTGAGCTATGCAATCCCTTATCCGAGAGATCAAAATCTGAAGGACCCAAATAGAAGAGTGAATTCCATTTAGTTATAACACTAAAGGTTTAGGAAGGAACATCATCAAAAAGCCAAGAGAAGGAGAAACTTGAGATAGAAATGAAGAAAGAGAGGAGTTTTCTAAGGGCCAAGGTGGAATGTTTAATGAAACCTTCCAAGGTTGTTGATTAACATAATGAAGGAAAGGATCCTCCAGTCCAGTTGACAAAGCACTTATACAGTGCCATTTCTCCAAAGGTTGGCAAAGGAGAAAGTGAAGAAATTCAAGAAGCTCCTTGATGTGTTCAAGAAGCTCAAAATCAATATTCCTTTCAGGAGGCACTTGAAAATATGCCTACATATGCTAGAATTCATGAAGTAAGTGCTTACTTCGAAGAGAAAACTCCATAGAGACGAGATCCTATGCTTGATGGAAGATTGTAGTGCATTACTTAACTAGAAATTACCTCCCAAGCTCAAAGATCTCGATTCTGTTCTCCATACCATATGAGATTGGGATTGTACAATTTGAATGGCCTTATGTGACTTGGGAGATTATATAACAATCTCATGCCTTACTCCATTTACAAGCAGCTAAGTAGGGGAGACTTGAAACTGACTAGTGTATCTTTCCTACGTCTGGACTAGAGTATTAAGTTTCCAAGAAGGATTATCGAAGACGTGATCATCAAAATTGGAAAGGTGTACCTCCTAGCGGATTTTATAATCTTAGACATGAAGGAGGACAAGGACATGCCAATCATTCTTGGAAGATCATTTCTTGTAGCCAGGCACGCCCTTATCGATGTCTAAGAAGAGAAGTTAGAATTTCAAATCAATGATGAAATTGTCACTTTTAATGTATTTGATTAAAACTTCCTTTGATCTATGAAGATCTTATGAGCATAAATGTAATTGATAAATTAGTCAATGATTTTTGTAGGTCCAAATTAGTGGAATCCTTTTTGGAGAGAGTTTTAGTGAACCCAAGTGAGGTAGCTCAAGAAGATGAAGAGGTGGTAGAGTGCTTGAATCAACTCGGGGAGAATGCCTCCCTTGCAATAGGTATGACAGGAGCAACAATGTTAAGGGTAAAGGTAAAAAGCGGTCTCTGAACAATGAACCCGCCAACGTAAATTTAAACCTCTTCTTAGTCACTTGAATTATGTTTACTTGGTGAAAAAGATACATATCCTGTGATTGTGAATGCTTCTTTGTCTGGTGAACAACTTGATAAGTTGATAGTTGTGCTTGAATTGTATATAACTGCCATTGCATGGTCCATTATTGATATTAAGGGAATTGGTCCCTCCATTTGCATGCATAAGATCTTATTGAATGAGGGGCATAAGCTGGTACGGCAACCTCAAGGAGGTGAAACCCCACGTTGAAAAAGGTAGTGAGGAAAAAGGTTATGAAGCTCTTGGATATCGGTAGAATCTATCCTATTAGTAATAGTGAGTGGGTTAGCCCCACTCAAGTTGTTCCTAAGAAGGGCGGCCTTACCGTTGTAATTAACGATACTAATGAGCTTCTTCCCTCTAGAGTGGTAACAGGATGGCATGTTTGTACTGTTGACTTTAGAAGGTTGAATATAGCCACCTGTAAGAACCACTTTCCTTTGCCCTTCATTGACAAAATACTTGAAAAATTAGTCGGTTTTGCATATTATTATTTTCTCGATGGATACTCCAGGTATCTTCAAAATTGTTATATGCTTGGAGGACCAAGAGAAGACAAAATTCACATGTCCATATGCCTCTTAAGAAAAGTCACCTAGTTATAAAATTTATAAAACACCTAAATCCAACTACTAACTAGGCAGCATCCCATAAGTATATGATTGCCAATTAGTAGTAAAGGGAACTAAGGATCGAACACATAAGGATTGGTTGGTAATTACCAATTATTTAGTTGTACTATTAGTTGATGTGGTCAATTTTAAAGTGATTTAACTACAACTAGAATTTAAAATACTAAGAAAGCAATTTAAAGGCAAACTAGCAAAGCAATTTGAAAGTGAGCATTAACATCAAAGAAAGCAATTAAAGAAGCATATAAAAATATTGCATTTTAATAGAAAGTATTGAAAGAAGCAAGTGGAAAGCATCTTAAGGAAACAATTAACTAACCTAAACTACTAATTACTACTAAGAAAACATAATTAAAGAAAATCCATTAACTAATCTACCCATTAAACTAAGTAAACAATTAAAGGAAGCAATTCTCTGAAAAGCCCATGAACTAATCTAACTGCAATTTATCCCTAAGAAAGCATGTTTAAGAAAAGCCCATAAACTAATTTTTCAATTACTAAGAAAGCATGTAAAGGAAGAACTTATATAACAAACCCATGAACTAATCTACCAATTAAATTAAGAAAACAAGTAAAGATAGCACTTTAATGAAACATGAAATTGAAGATTAACTAAAGGAGTTTGTGTAGAATAAAGTACTAACCACTAAAATGGTTAAATCTTTAGGTAGGAGATGAAAATTACCACACCCTAAATGGGGAGGAAAAATGAAAAACTACATTACCCTAAGGCTTTCTACTCTACTCTACACTAGTTTTTACATTAGCATCCAAAGAGGTTTAAAAGAGGTATTTATATGCCTTGGGTTGGAAAAGGAAGTTGCAACTGCAAATTGCCACATAATGGACAAATTTTCCCTTCAAAATTACTCATTCCGTATTCACTAACTACGGTCATTGACAGCTTGGTGAACGTGGTAAATAAAATCATTTCTTCCATTTGTTGACCATGGTTACTGATACTGATGTGTATTTTCTTGGTGACCGCAGTCAATGAATTTCCTTCTTCATATTAATAACTACAGTCACTGATGCTTCTTGCTGGTGGCTGCAGTTAACGAGAAAAGTCAAAATTCTAGTAGCAATTTTTCTCCGGTGATCATGGTCAATGATTTTCTTTCTTCAATATTTTGACTGTGATCAATGGCTGCTTGACGACTTGATTTGATCCATTTCTTATCTGATTGTTGTGCCATTTTCTTCTATCAAACTCTATAAATAAATACACTATTAACATAATAGAAAACCCAAGAATAAAATTAAATACTAATTAATCACAACTGACATATTTTAGAACATAAAAGAAAAAGTTGACAAAAAACTATATTTAAAACCTAAAAATGTTCGAAACTAAGGCAAAAATACTCAAATTTTAGGATACATATAACTCTAGTTTCTTGGAGTTATCACACCCCCAAAGTTATGCTTTTACTCGCCTCGAGCAAAATAAAGATAAGAAAAGAATAACAAAAATGACTTAACACAAAACACATAACACCACCAAGAAATTGAAATTGAAATGTTGAACTCTAGTACACTCGTTAAAAGTGAAAATGGGGTTTTAACTAATTAAACTCAACATTTTCATCTACCATTTCTTTTATAAAAGTATACACTAGTTTTGATCAGAAATTACTTTAACTAATGAAGAGTTAATTGAATACCAACTCAAATGTATGTTAATCTAAAACAAACAAGTTGAGTTTTTTAAAAATTGCTCCAAGCATAGAAAGATCATTAGGACTTATTTTGAAAAGTATCAATCAATGCAAATGAACTAATACAAGGATATTTATTGGCAATACAAGATTTATCAAAGAACATCAACGAAAGTAATGCTACACCCCCAACTCTCTAATAGCTATTAGCTCCAGATTAAGGATTACATAGGACTTTTAAAGTTTGTAATGTAGGCTAAGGTAATAAGGTAGTATAAATTTAGATAAGTGACTTAAATCACATTAGTCAGTCCAATATAAAACTCTTGGATAATTATCCCAAATATATAAGTCCCAAAACCAACTTAGCCAATTTACACTTTGAAGTACAAAAATATTATTTCACACTAGATCAACTTTTGAAGGCAAGATGAATCTTCTTTATTCACTAGAAACATAACACTTGCAAAGATCTCTCTCTCTCTCTCTCTCTCTCTCTCTCTCTCTTTTAAATTCAATAATATAACAACAATTACACAAGGGGAAATATAAATGACATTGAGTTGTTGAATTCATTCCCCAACAAATACACAAACAAGTCTTTAAACCCAACATATAATCTTTATCATAAGACTAATTACATTAGAGAACTAGATAGATACACAATGACTAAGGTGATGGGATGAAGAGAGGATAAATAAACAAAGTCTTAGTGGCTAAGTTGTGCAGTTAAAAAGAAATTAGGTTATAAGGCTCAATGGGGAAACCAGGGATAATATCAATATAAGGTAGTTTTTTGGCTCAAACGGTCCAAGAAAGTACCTAGATCATTTCCAAAATCCAGCTAACTTGGCTAAAATGGGAGATTTACACTAACCTAATCAATGTACCAAGACAAATCTTAACAAAACCCACAAAATATCCAAAACAATTAAAGTTCATACAACATGATCAATTGATGGCCCAAGTCATTTCTTTCTACACTCAAAATCAATTCTCAAAAATCTTGAAATATTTAACCATATCAGCCATCAATTGAACTTGGCAATGGAAAAACTCTATGGAAAAAGTAAAATTTGAGGGTAAAACTAGTTAAGAAAACTATTTATGAAGTAGTTGAAAACATTGTTGAGTTTCACTAGGGTTAAATCCCATTTGTCATATGAAGTGCAAACTGTGTTCAACTTTCACAAACAATAAAAACAAAACCATTCCCTACAACAAAACAACAAACACCGCCACACTTTTCATATAATTTCAAAGATGAGTACAACTCATCCTACCACTCACCCATATCACAAGAAATAAAAAAAAATACTACTAAAAAGCTTATAAAAACATATAACCAGCTAAACATAAAACTAGGCAATGACTTTGAACTTATAATTGGACAATTGGACAATATATTAACTAAACGAATATTAATGTAAACAAATAAGCACATAGTGAACTTAGAACAAGAATTTTACCTTTAATTATGGAATTTATTATCAATGAGCACAATACTAATCAAGGCTAAGAAATTAGCAATTACAAGTAAATGATAGAAATGTAATTTCATTAAAGCACATAAGTCCTATAAGTTGTCTATCCTTTCTCAACCAATATAGTTAGACTAAAGAGGGATTTTTTGGTCTTCAGGGGCACCAAACAATTAAAAGAAAAAGAAAAACACACACAAGTATATGCCCAACTCATCCCCCCAAACTTAGCTTCACACATAATTAGTCTTAAAAGTACATTCGACAACAAAGACTCCTCCTAAACCATATCAAGCATTCATATGAATTCCTCAAAATAAGCTCAAAACACTTGGCAAATCAAGTGTATTATCAACTAGATTTTTCACAAGTAAAAGGTAAAAAAAATCAAGTCTAAATTCAATCCATTAATCATAGCCTTCACAATTTGGAATAGGAATTCTTACATGGGCATAACTGCTCATTGGATTGATGATAACTGGGTTATATGAAAAAGAATAATTGATTTCCGTATATTTAGTGAAAGTCACACAGGCATAAATATAAGTAATATGATTAAAGAGATTTTAGACGAATATGGTTTGGTAAATAAATTTTTTTGAATCTATTTTGACAATACTACTAATAATACTGTATCGATTAACCTTCAAAAAATTATTGTGAACCAGAAAGTAGGTGGTAAATTTTTTTCGTATTAGGTGCGCATGGCATTTTAAATTTAAGTGTTCAAAATGGTCTTGAAAACACTGTCTCTTATACATTCAACCTATTAAAGACGCAAGTAGTTACTTAATTGGCAATCCAAAAATAACGAAAAAATGGGCTAAATTTTGTACTGAGAAAATAAGAAAACCTAAAAATATTTGTTCATGATGTTCCTAATTATTGGAACTCAACTTATGATTTACTTAATAAATCTTTAGAATATAATGATTTATTATGCAAATTTTTTAGAAACAGATGTCCTAGTAGCTTTAACTTGCATCCTAGTCTATGGAAAACTTGTAGAAAAATGGTAGAAGTTTTGCATATTTTTAAAAACTGCTACTTGTACCTTATCAGGTGTTTATTTTCCTACATCTTATTTATTTATACCCTGAGCATATGATATAGTTAGTCTTTTAGAAGATAGTATAAATGACATTATTTTGCAAAGTGTTGTTATTGATATGTTAAAATAATTTAAATGTCTTAATAATTCTCATTATATTCCACCTATTTATTTAATTGCTTCAATTTTAGATCCTCGTGTCAAAATTAATGGTTTGATACAATATTTGGAAGAATATTATAGGTTAATAAGTAATATGTCAGAATATATTGTCCTTGAAGACAACATAGATCCACTAGAAGTTGTTGATATGACTAAAAAGTGTATTCGTGCATTATATAGTAATTATCAAGCTCAAGTTTTGCATAATAGTATCGGCAGTAGTAGTGCTAGTAGTACTCAACAGAATACTACTAGTACTACTAGTACTATAAATTTCCACCCCTCTAAAAAGTATTACATACTTTGAAAAAGGCAAGGGGAGGTGCCAGTAGTATGGAACATGATATTTATCTAACCACTTATTTTGAGTTTCAAGATGATGATAGCCAGGACCAAGGGAGAGGCAAAGAATTCTCAGTGTTGGAATGGTGGAGTAATAAGTCAAAGGTTGATCCCATCCTTTCTCTTATTCCAAACTAGGAAGATTTTAGCAATGTCAACGTCAACAATAGCGGTCGAACAAGCTTTTTTAGTAAGAAGCAATTTGGATGAGAGACGGTCTCAATTGAGCCCCGACCATTTGGAGATTCAAGCAATATTAACAAATTGGCATGACACGAGTATAAGAGATCAAGAGATTGAGATTAAGATTGAAAAAGATATGAACGAGAGAGATAAGAGCACCATAGCTACTTCTTCAATTGGTTCCAACTGGAACGTTCAAGAAATTCTTGATGACCTTAGCCTCTTAAGTCTTATAGCATCTCATAGGTTTTCTGTACTATTTTTTCAATCATTTGTTATTTCAAAAGAAGGTATTGGCTAAGTCCTCCTCCATGTACATTCATTTCCTAAATTAATAAAATTTTGTGAGTAACGCCCCCACCAAGATATCAGTGGTTAACTAATAAACAAAAAAGTTTTTTGTGTTATCTAAGGTAAGGTGCTATTTACCCCTCATATACTTTTATTTTTGAATAAATAAAAAATGTATATGACCACCACCGAAACCGGAATTGCAATTGGATTCGAACAGAACCGCAGAACCGGAGGTTCCAGCCAATTTGAGAATCGAAACTGGCTCCTCCTAGTTTGGGTTCTATGCTGGGAAGGAACCGAAACCAACAATTGGTCACTTTTTTTTTATGTATTATGCAAGTGACTATGCAATAGGTGCTATTTTGTGTCAAAAAGTTGATAAAGTATTGCACGTCTTTCACTATACTAGTAGGACCTTGAATGATGCGCAAATGTATTATTCCACCACAGAAAAGGAACTACTTACTATAATATCTGCATTTGACATGTTTAGGTCATATCTCAGTGGTGAGAAGACCATTATGCATGCTAATCACTCTGCATTGAAGTATTTATTCTCTAAACAAGATGCAAACCTCACTTATTAAGATAGATACTTCTTTTGCAACAGTTTGATTAGGAGGTCGTCGATAAAAAAGGATGCGAGAATGTAGTGGCGGATCACTTATCCAGGATAGAAGAGTGCTAGGCTTGTGAGTAAAAGAGAAATGGCCATTAGGGAAGAGTCATCAATTGAGAAATTGTTTGAGGTTAGGGAGGCGTACCCTTGGTATGCGGACATCATGAACTACTTGGTTGCAAGGGTGGTGCCAAGCATATTGAATGCCAACCAAAGAAGAAAGTTCTTTATGAAAATCAAGCACTATTTTTGGGATGAACCCTATCTTTTCTAAATATGTAGTGATCAAGTCTTGAGAAAATGTATTCTGGAAGGGGAAGCAGAGGACATATGAAACATTGCCATTTATCCCCCGTCGCAGGCCAACATGGAGCACTAAGGACGGCCTTCAAGGTCTTACAAAACGGGTTATATTGGCCAAGAATCTTCAAAGACTCAAGAATTTTTGTGCTTGAATGTGATGAATACTAACAAGTCGACAATATTTCAAAGAGACAAGAAATGCCCTTCAACAGAATTGTGGAGTTAGAAGTCTTTGATGCATAGGGCATCAATTTCATGGGACATTTTAAGGCTTAGGAGGAACTCACTCCTAGAACTCTCACTTTGACAGCCTTAATGTTGAAGTATGGGGTCAAGCACAAGATCGCTCTAGCATACCATCCCCAAACTTCAGGTCAAGTGGAGATGTCAAATAGGGAACTGAAGCAAATCTTGGAGAATGATGAACAACTCAAGAAAAGATTGGGCTATCAAGTTGGATGACACGCTCTAGGCATATCGTATGGCATTCAAGACTCCAATAGGAACGTCTCCTTACCATATAGTTAATGGAAAGTAGTGTCACTTGGTGGTGGAGTTTGAGCATCTTGCATATTGGGCTATTAAGAATCTCAACTTTGATTTGAAGGAGGCTAGTGTTAAGAGGCTCACAGACTTGAATGAGTTGGACATGTTTAGAAAGGAAGCATTTAAGAACTCACTAATCTATAAGGAAAGGACTAAGGCATGGCACGACAAGGTTATTTTGAGGAAGGAATTTGCTCTAAGGAATCTTGTCTTGGTCTACAATTCCAGACTCCAGTTGTTTTCGAGCAATCTCAAATCTAGGTGGGAAAGTCCATTTAAGGTGATCAAAGTTTTTCCACATGGAACCATTGAAGTGAAAGGCACACATTCAAATTTCAAAGTGAATGAGCACCATTTGAAGCTCTACCATGATGGACCGGAAGAGAAAGGACACACCATCGTCCTCTATATTGATACTTGATCTCACATGCCAGGGTCGAGCCAACGACTATAGACAAAAGTGCTTCTTGGGAGGCAATCCAAGTTTTTTCTCTTTTACTTGCTCATTCTTTGGTTAATTAGGTGTAATTAGGTTCAAGTAGTTCAATTTTAGTGTTAATTTGTTTTATTAAACACTAGTTGAAGTTGTTTTGGTGGACTTGTGACCCGGAATAAAAGTCTAAGAGACAAGTTTTCATGTTTGTAGGTGACGGGGAATTACAAATTACTATAAGGAGTTGGGGAAAAGCTAAAATGAAATTTTTTCTAAGGTAAATTGACTGTGGTCATCGCAATTTTTAACCGCAATCAATGAGGGGTCCAAAGTTTCTAGAAAGTTGCCCGTGCCTTAATAACCCCAGTCAACTAAGGATATTTTTCTGGAAATTTTTTAAAAGTATTTTCATGAATCGTTAATGTTTTTAAAGCTTATTTTCATTAACCGCGGTCACCAGAGCTGAAGTTTTGAAAATTTTTTCCTAAGTGCTTTTGACCATGGTCATTGCAAATTTTTAACCATTGTCAATGAATGGTCCAAAGTTTCTGGAAAGTTGACCACAGTCTAGTAACCACAGTCAATCATCTAAGGTTTTGAGCCAAAATTTTTCTAAGTATCTTTAACCACAGTCAGTTTTCTCAAGTACAAAAATTTTAAACCCCGGTCATCCTTTCTAAGTCATTTTAACTACGGTTTTCTAAAAATTTTGACCGTGGTCAATTGGGTCTTGAGTCTTTGGAAAGTTGACCGCAATTCAGTAACTGTGGTCAAGCCCTGGTATTGAAAAATCTTTCCAAGTAAGAATGACCGCAGGCAATTGTCACAAGAGCTGAAAGTTTTAATTGCGATCAATCTTCAAAACCCTAAGCACACCCTAGTAACTGTGGTCAATACTTTTAAGTACAAAAGTTATTAACCGTGATGCCTCCATGACTTAGTATAAATATTTTCCAACCCCTAAAATTTTTAGAAAACCCCAATTTTGCCAAATTCCAGCCGTCTCCACCCCCCTTCTTTCCCTTTTGACACGATTTTCACTCTTCTTCCACCCAAAATTCCCCAATTTATCCACCAAGCACCCCAAAATCAAGACCTTTGCAAGTTTGGATGGTTTATTCAGGCAAGAACTTCATCTAGAGCTGTATAATTTGCACTTCCACCATACCAGGTAAATTCACTCTAATTCTTCAATTCGAAGTTGTAACCCTATTCTAACCTTCCAATTGTGCCCTTTTTTTGAGAGACAGTTTTAGGAGTTTTGGATCATTATTATTGTTTCACTGTTGAAGTTATTTGGTAAATTATTTATTGATTGGATTTTGCGGGTTGTGTGGTTGAATTTTACCATGAATACTTTGATTTTTGTTGAATTGTGACTAAATAGCTAAAGATAAAGGAAATGGTAAGGCCGTAGCCACAGCTCCGGCCGGTAAAAAGAGAAAAACAGGACTGAGTTCCCAATTTAAGAAGTGGGTAATGGGGCTTATAATGATCACATATTTGTAAGTGCCAAGACTGCTAAAATCTACCAAAAACATGCTAAACATAACAGCATTCAAGAGAGAAATTTTGATTTGTCATAGAACTAGGGTAAGTTGGAGGAGCTCTGATAACTCTAGGAAACTAGAATTATGTGTATCCTAAATTTAAGTATTTTTGCTTTAGTTTCGCAAAGCATTTTTTATGGTTTAAGTGTAGTTTTTTCCTATTTTTACTTTCACATTCTAGATTATGTTAGTTTATGTTAATTTAGTGTTTCTAATATTATTTTAGTGTTTTTGTGTTGGTCATAGAATGCATTTATATGTAGGAGTTGATTGGAGAAAATGGCATGGCAATTGGACAAGAAAAAGATCAAATCAAGACATCAAGTAGTCCTTGACCACGGTCAAGAATTTTGAAGAAGGAAATCATAAACTGCAGTCTCCGTAAAAAAATCCCCTCTGGAACTTTTACCACGCTTGATAACCACAGTCATTATCAAGAATTATTAGAGACTGCAGTCAAGAATTTAAAGAAAGAAATTTCATAACCGCGATCACCAAGCTGTCAAAAGTAAAAAAAAAAATCTAAGTATAGGAAGCTGCGCTTTTCTTTTTTATGAAGGATTCAATTCTAAACCGCGGTTTGTAACTTCTAACAAAAACAATTTTTGGATGCAATTCAAGACTTTTTAGGGGTAGACTTAAGTGGTCCAGAATGTGGCAAATGTTGGCTGCTACTTCCTCCGTTCAACCCTAGGCATATAAATACATTCTTAAAGCCTTCTTGGAGGCTAAGTAGAGCCAAATTAGGGTAGTTTAACTCTTCAGTTTTCCTCCCTATTTGGGGAGGATTTTCTTAGATTAAGAGTAGATGACTATAGTTTCAAAACTCCTAGTTGTAGATTAAATCTAGATTAATGTAAGTTCTTTTTAATTTATGTTTAATTTTATGTGCTTTGTGTTAATTTAGTGTAGTTTAGTTTAAATTCTTTTTTAGATTAATTGGTAGACTATTTTGTTGCCTCTTTTAATTATGCTTTCTTAGAGTAATTTGTAGGTATTCAAGTTAAATGCCTTCTTGAATTTCTCACTTTTACAGATCTAGACTGAATATTACCTTAAAAATACTTTATAAGGTAAAGAGTAGTTTAGATTAGCTAGTTAAGATAAATTAGTTTATGGGTTTTTCTTAGAATTTCTTCCTTAAGTAGTAATTTGTAATTTAGATCAATTAATTAAGGTAGATTAGTTATTGGACTTTTTTAAATTAGGCTTTCTTAGTGAAAATTAGAAGTCTAGAAAAGTCAATTTCTTTCTTAAAATGCTTTCCATGTTACTTGCTTTCTTAAATTGCATTCAAAAAAATATTCCTTTTCTATATACCTACTTTCATCACTTCCTTTAAAATGCATCCCTTAGTGTAGCTTTTAATTTGGCACATTAGTTAGTCTTTAAATTGTTTTCTAGTATTTTAAATTCTAGTTTTAGTTAAAATCCTTTTTAATTGATTACTTCAACTAATTATCCAACCAAATAATTGGTAATCACCAACCAATTCTCATGGGAACGATCCCTACTTTCCTATACTACTAGTTGAGGACCTTATACTTGTGGGATGCCATCTAGTTAGTACTAGGATTTAGGTATTTTTATAAATTTTATAACTATGTGTCTTCCAAAAGGCATGAGGCCCAAATAGAAATTGATGTGTAAAAATAACCAATTAATTGGAAGAATTGGGTGGTTTTAATGAGACAACTCCAAAGGGATATGTGAATTTAGTGAAAGAATTCCATTGTAATCTGAACGGGATGCAATATGACAAGATGTATGTGAGTAGTTGTGAGTCTTCAAAAGATAAACTTAATTTTTAAGACCCCAAATCTCAAAGGTAGTGCATATTGGGATTTAATGAATCCAAAATTTGGAGGGCTCGATTATAACACAGGTTTAGGAATGATTATGTGGGGCAAACCCAAATGGACATTTAATTATGCTGGAACTAAGATTTTACGTTTGCATAAAGAGAACTTTCAGTTATTACCTAAAATTTGGTTGTATTTAGTTTGCTATCATATCACAGGAACCTCTACCTTTAGTCAAGTGTAAAGAGAAATAGCATGTCTTATGTTTGGTATTTTGGAGAATTTGACCATTGATATGAGAAAACTCATTTCCTTGGACTTTATAAAAAACTCCCAGGTGGCAAAACCCATATTTTTAACACTTCTTGGCCTTGTTATCCAATTGTGTCTTGATGCCGGTTATCAATTTAATACTGGTGAGGAGGGAGTGCATCCCAAAGGGAACATCAATGGAGCCTACGTGCAAAATATGGTCAAGGAATTCAGAAGGCACCATCCAATGGCAGAGGCACCAGGAGCACAACCTTCCCAAGCATAAACTTAGGCGCCATTCTACACTATGTTGTATGGGCACGTCTACAATCTTCCACAAAATGATCATGAGCAAGATGAAATATAGGTCTATATGACATATAGTCAGATGATCATCCACAACAGCTTGACGCTTACTGGTCAAACTCTTCAAACTACCACCCTTGATACTTGGATTCACCCGAGGCCTCCACCGACTTGGCTTTATGGACCACCTCGTCGTCTAGTCTTCTTCCAACCCCGAGGCGACCAACAAAGAACCAATATAAGGATTTGGCATGGAAGAGGGCACTAATGTGGAGAAAAAAGGAAGGAGATGATGTGGAAGGAAACATCGGGAGGACTCAAGTGACAGCATGTTCGAGAAGTCAGGTAAAGAGAAGGAGGACGATGATGGAGAAGATGATTGTGCCAGCCCTAACCACGCCATTGAGAAGACCCTTTCTCCCTTACATTTACTGCTTTTTACCCTTATCACCCTCTTTGTTATTAATTGATTGGTTGAGAGAGGTTGAGATACATTTCCACTGCATTTCCTTTATTTCTAGATACTTAGTATTTTCTAGATTTTTAGTAGTTTTATTATTTTTGAATAATGTTTTTGGTTAAGGGGTCCAGTTTATGGATGATTGTTTGTTTTGACTCCTCAACGAGTTAGTGCTTGGTTTTGAAGAGTGACTGTTGGGTCATTTTGGTACAATTAACCCTTGCCTATTTGTATTATGTTTGCTTTCATGGATTATTGAATCTTTGGAGCCTCATCGACATGATTCAATCTTAGATATTGTTTGCTTGTTTGGTTTTATTTATGTTTGTATTCATTTCTTATGCTCAATGGTGAGCGGCAGGCGGTGGTCGCAAAATGATGCTGCTTCTGTCGAGTTGCAATGTCGTCATAAGCACCCAAAATTAACAACTCTAATGTAGTAGTGGTGAGTCGAGTTTGTCCCACAGAGAACGGGATTTATTTTCGTGCTAATGGAACAAGGGGGGTTTTGAATGCTTTTAACTAAAATTAAAACAATAAAATAACTGAAGAAAATTCAATTAAGAAAAGTCTTGGTTTTGGTCATATCCACCATGGCAATTACACTAGTCGATCCTTGACACACAAGATAATTCAATTTTATATCAAGCACTAATTGAAGAATTAACCCGAACGAATACCAATTCAAAGTTGATTGTTGTTTCTTTCTAAAGTTGGTTAATTTTCAACATGCGATCCAATTAACCCTACCTATTAATTTAACCCAGACACGCGCCAAAGATCAATTAATAGAAGCATTAAAATCAACAAGAACAATTAGGCTAATTAAACATAAACACACGCGGTTATGCTAATATAGATGATTAATTTCCCTAAATTCAATAACACAAATTCAGTAATTATCAAATTTAGTTGCTTCATAGATTGAATTACGCACACGCGGTTAAAACAATCTAGCTGTAGATTAATTCTAATAACTTAATATTCTGCAACAATAATAAGCTAAGCAGATATTTAACTAAATAAAATTAATCGCAAAAAAATAATCAATACTTGAGATAAAATTGAATAAATTCAAGCACAAGAAGTCTCACAACTTTGTAGAATTGACCATGGCTTCAAGTCCTCTACCAAGAAAAGAGTTTAGGCACAAGGTGCCATGAAAGAATAAAGAAGAATTTCTACTGCTAAAAACCATAGCCAAAAGAAAATAAAAGTGTCAATCCTTTTTTCTCACCCAACTTGGGGTATTTATAATAAGTACATAGAGTTACAATTAATTCCCACAGATAAGAATGCGAAATCCGGTAAAAAATAGTCCTACCGGTCGAAGAAATCTATCAAAAAACCCAAAAATATGCTTCTGCTGTTCTCTTCGCACGCATGTGCGCGTGTGGCAGTAAGTTCTAGGAGGGTTTTGTCCTCCACACACATGCGCAGGGATCCTAGCGCGCATGTCCGCGCAAGCAACTTTTGAGGTTTTTGCTTCTGGACACGGCGCACATGCGCTGCACAGCTCCAGCGCATGTGAGCTGGCTTCCTCAATTGTGCTCCACATTCGGCTTCGATTTTCACCTTGATGCTTGTTTAATTTGGGAAAGTGGAAAACACAAAATTTGTAGATCTATCCCCTACCTTTCCAATTCATCTTAAATCACCTCAATTGGAGCTTGGGATCAAAATTTATCCTTGAAATACAAAACAGTATCTGGAATGACTTTGTACTCGTGCATGTCCCGTACTAAGCATTTTCTTTCATCGTTTTGCATATTTTTCAACTCTTTTTCACTGTAACCCTACAAAAGCTGAGAATAACCAAATTAAGCTCAATAATAACTCAAATTTTGCTTACAACACATAAAAACGTGGCAATTGACACATATAAAATATAGTACAATTATGAACTTATCAGATTACACCACACATAGCCTTTGATCGTCCTCGATCAAACATAAAATTAAAATATTTAAGCATAACACATTCTACTCAACATATTCTTTCAAATATCCACAAAATAAATCAATAATCAATCCAGCAATCAGAGTAGTCTATGAACCCAAGAGCTCAAATGCTAATAAAATCCAAAACATGAAATTCGTGTGTATGTGTGTATAGCCATTCAAAAATTTAGATTTGAAAATATCTAGATTAAATCTTGAAGACCTCAACATTTTTCTAAACACCCCATATCTCACTCTTCTTACACCCCTCCACTAATCTAGACAACCGATTCAATCTAAATTTAGGTAGGACTTTGAGTTCGAAAAATAGGTTAGGATATTTGTTAGCCAAAGAAGGGAAAGGATATAGCAAACAAGAACAAGAGCTTTATAATAATGGTGGCCACACACTAAAATAAAACTTCTTTTCACATGCGGAATAGAAGTGAGTGATGTACAATCCATTAAATAACAAATATGTACATCACTCACTTCTCACAAACTCCACCCTTATATCCCCATAACAAATAATGTGCACCATAAAGCTCTTAAAGGGAATAATTTAGGATAAAACAATGAATAGAACATTAAAGACAATAAGGGTAGGTAAATTGAGTTTATGTGAAAGAAGATGAATGATATTTCATCTTCACAAGAATAAGGCTCAAATAAGGTACCTAGAAATAAATTGTTAAAACGGTTGGCGAGAAAGGCTCAACAAACAAAAAAGCACTACCCTCATTTTTAAACTAAATCAAGCTGTCTAAGAATTAGCTTCAAAAATGTAATAAAGCGAGTTTTTGGGATGCAACATAATTGAGTCTTCATAAATTTCTCTAAATATCCCAAATCAAAAATTAAAGTATGGCTTAGTGCTCAAAAATCTTGAAAATCATGAATGAAAAATATTAACACCAACTACTCATTCATGTATGGTTCAACTAATGATTATCATGCAGAAAAATGGAAAAAATACGTTAAGAAAAACCTTTCAAAAATTTTAAAATGGTCAATTTATCCACAAAATTTTCAAAAATTTTTAACAACCTCTCAGATCAAAGAAAAAGTTAAAATATTGCGGTAAAATTAAGCAAAAAATACCCCAAACAACTAAAAAAATCCAAATAACTCTCACCCCACACTTAAAAATAAGCTATTGTCCTCAATGCAAAAATAAAAGCATAAAATGGGAAAAAGAAACGTAACGAAAAGTAAGTTAACCAACTAAAATGAAACCTAACCAACGAAAATAAATGTCTAATAAAAGAACAAAGAAAATTGTCTAGGAAATCAATGCAATAACTATCAACAAAAATGGCCCAACAGATAGGGCATAAAAACTCAAGGCGCATGGGGCCCCAAATCCTATGAAAAAGGTGGAAAGAGTGGGAATGTTGAAGGGTATTTACCTACTCTCTGGCCATCTGACGAGCCTCCATTGTCTGTTTCCATGTAAACTGATATTGCATAAACGAATCAAAACGTTGGCTCATTCGCTGTTGTTCTGCCAAGATCTGATGTAGAAGGTCCACCTGAGACTGTGGAGAAGTAGGTTCTGGCTCGTCATCTGAATCATCAGCTTTCTCCATTTGTGATGTAGAAGCTTGAGCTCTAGTACGTTTAACCGGAGCTCGTATACCTTCCATTGCAATCATTTGGCACTGGCTACAATTTTTCTTCCGAAGGCTCAATCAACATTCCACTTTCCAAACATAGTGTCATAATCAGATGGGGAAACCACAGTCGTGGTTGCCTACTGGTAGCGGAGTAGCAAATTTGTTGACGTATGAGTTGACCCACATCAATAGCTTTCCCGGTAGCAATACAATACAGCAATTTAGCCCGTTCTATGGTAACATGGGTGAGATGGTTTACCGGTAGAAGGTGGCCACAAATGAATTTAAACTAGACAAACCATGCTGGCTTAAGGTTATTCGCATGAAAATACCGAGCCGTCATGCCATCCGCCGTAAAGGTCTAATCCACATCCCCGTCACAAAGAACACTTGTGATCTGTTGAAGCTCTATATTGGCATTATAGGTGTTGGGCCATTCATCATTATGAACATGAGTGACCTTCAAAATTCTATTGATTTCATTGGCAGAGATATCTACTTCCTTCCCCCGCACATATACCCTGATGGAGCTATAATGATCAAAATTAGAAATAGAACTCAGGCACTACCGGAAGGACGGCATCAATGGGGGTTGAAGTGAGAAGCTCCCATCCACAATTGTGAATAGTTAACTTTATTTTTGGCACCCCTGCCAACGAAACTTGAATGCCCCTTTCTTTTATTCCAGCCTGTTTAGAGATATCATCATCATACTTTTGTTTGGCTGCCGCCGTTAAGAAACATAAACCGCCACCAATCCTTGATTGTGTAGCCTTGGATGATGAAGATTCTCCAGTACCCTTGCCTGTGGCTGTTTTCTTGGCTGCTCTTCCCATTCCTATAAAACATAAACAACGATCATAACTCCCAAACAAACTAACTAACTAACACCCCACACTTACATAAAAGGCCATTCCCCCCAAATCATAAGCCTTAGATTATACATGAAAATTCAAACAAAATAATGCCTAAAACTAAGGCTTGTATATAATGCATGAACGTTCCTATGCATGAAAACCAATTAGACAGAATTCACATGGCATAATCATTGGCCTAAGAATTATTCTAAATCCGTGCATCAATGCTTTGTGTTTGAACATTTTTATTCATTGAGACATAATATCAAACACATGTCATGCATAAAGAAAGAGGAAACTTGTGGGTATATTATGAACATGCAATCCATCACATCAATGTGTATCCAAAGAAAAATCACACCAAATTTATGTTTTTAGAGCAATCCATATGAAATTTCATCAATTCAAAGCATAAAAAGACTCAACATATTCTTGAAAATTAATTGAAATCCATAAAAAAAAAATTGTATAAAGAAAGAGAAATTCATACCTTGATTTGATTTACTTTGAAAGAAGAAGAAATTTAGGTGTCAAATTGATGGAATTGGGGTGAGTTTCGGAAAACTAAAAGTGGGGAATTTTGCAGTTTGAGAGGAAGTTGAAATAGAAGAGGAATGTGAAGAAACAAAGGAAGTAGGAATGGTTGAGTTCCTTTATTCGCATGTGCGCGTGAGGTAGAGGCTCTGTTGGATAATCGACTCCACGCACATCCTCTGTTTGAGCTTTGAGTGCGCATGTGCGAGCAAAGCAGAGGGCAAATTTTAAAAGGTGTTCAGCACAAGCACGCATGCGAGGCAGAATGAAAATTACATTTTTTTTTAATCGAACATTGCTAAGACCATCTTAACACATAAACCCCTCAAAGATCTATTTTATCATTTAAGCCTCTTAATGCAATTGATTTCCCAATTACCAATGAAACTAAAATATGTTGTCCTTTAAAACTAAAATGAGCAAAAATAAAGTTGCAAAAATTAAATAAGAAAATAAACTAAGAATGGACTGGGTTGCCTCCCATGCAGCGCCTTTGTTTACTATCGTTGGCTCGACTTGATGTTCATTCACCAATCAATCAAGTAACTCCCATGTGGAGGAGTACAAGAATCTTCTGCTTCACTATTCTCAAAAATGATGAATTCAATCTCATTTGTTCTTTCAGAACCCGAAAAAGTTGCTCTTCTTGCGACTTGGTAAGTTGACTTGAGATTATCACCTTCTCCTTCATCCTTCAAAATTATGTCCTTAAGATGACCAGGAAGGCGATTATAATCTGAAATTGTTCCTTGCACAACAGACAACTTCAATTTCTCGTTACAAAGTGGTATGCATTAGGACTTCCATTACTTGTTTGTTGCAACAAGTCCTTGTTCTTTTCCTTGAGATGTTCCTCACGGTTAGTGTCTACCTCCTGATTATCGGTATGTTCATACATTTCCTATATTAGAGGCTTGCACACATCGATTACAGAAACAAGTTTAGTATGGTCAGATGGTTCAATATCATCATAAATACTAAAATTAACACTTTTATCTCCAAATTTCATACTAAGAGTGCCTTTAAGAACATCTATCTTTGTCTAGGAAGTAGCTAGAAATGGTCTTCCGAACAAAATAGGAGCATTGGAATCTCCTTGTTCCATTTCTAACACATAAAAATCAGCAGAAAAAACTAGACTTTCCACTTGAACTAAAATATCCTCTACGATTCCCTTAAGATAGGCCAAAGATGTCTATCAGCCAACTGAATTACTATACCAGTTTTATTCAATGGTCCAATTTTCAATGCATCACACACAGAATATGGCATTACATTAATAGATGCACCTAAATCCAGCATGGCTTTTTCGACATATGTATTGCCTATCTTGCAAGGAACAGAGAACATACCTGGGTCCTTACGATTTTCGGGTAGGGATTTTTGAATTATTGACGAAGCATTTCTCCCCACCTCTACCTTTCTAACTTTCTTCCCTTTTTGCTTTCTTTTATGCGAACACAATTCCTTCAAAAACTTAGCATAACGAGGTATTTGTTTAATAGCGTCTAATAAGGGAATATTTACCCCGCACTTACGAAAAGTCTCGTATAGCTCTTTGTCGAGATCCTCCATTGAAAACTCTTTCAATGCCTGGAGGAATGGGTGTTCGAGCTTATCTTCGGTCCATACAGGAAGACTTTTACCTTCATTACTGCTACTTTTCTTCTCACATGGTTTAACATCTTTTTCGATTGTGGTCCTCTTCTTCTTGGCCTCAATATGTTCAGGAACTATTTTTCGCTACACATCAACCTCTTTACCACTCCTCAACATAATTGCGCTCGCATTCTCCTTGGGATTGATGATGGTTTGAGACGGCAACTTCCCGGAGCTCTACGTTTCCAACCAGCTAATTGCGGTAGCCATTTGACCTATTTGATGTTGTAACTGCTGAATACTGGCCCTGGTATCCTGATGAAATTGAATCGTATTTTTAGTTAAAATATCTAGCCGTTCCTCTAAAGATTTACCAGATTGATTATTCATATTTGCTTGTTATTTCTGAGCGAATGGCGACCTGTATAGTTGGAAATTCTGTCGCTTTTATTGAGGCTGATTTTGGGCTTGGTTCCTGTATCTCAAGTTAGGATGATCCCTCCATCCAGGATTGTAAGTGTTCGAGAAGGGATCATAACTTTGTCGTGGCTGCCCTGGGAATCGTCCGACTGCATTTAGTTTCTCTTGACCTTCATCTTGTAATGTGAGACACATTGTCTGTCTCTTATACAATCTATTGAGTGTCCCTTATTTGAGCAGATACCACATGGTTGTGCGGTCGGTGCCGTACCTGAAGCCAATTATTGAACAAAAGAGGTTAAACTAGCCATTTGTTGTTCTAATGAATAAATATTTACCTCATTTACACGCTTGAGAGGTTGATCGTCGTGTCCCAAACTTTTGAGTGTGAGCGGCCATATTCGATATAAGCTCACGAGCAGCGTCAATGGTCAAATTGTCTAACGCCCCTCCACTTGCGGCGTCGACCATGTTCCTTTCATTAGGCAACAACCCTTCATAAAAATATTGAATTAGCAACGAGTCACTTATCTGATGATGAGGGCAACTTGCACACAGCTTCTTGAAGCGCTCCCAATACTCGTACAAAGATTCTTCATTGAACTGCCTTATTCCACAAATTTTCTTGCAAATATTTACAGTTTGAGAAGGTGGAAAGTATTTAGCCAAGAATAGTCTATTCATTTGCTCCCAAGTTGTGATACTATTCGAAGGGTCAAATTGAATAGCCAATTCTTCACCTCATCCTTGAGTGAGAACGGAACTGCTTTTAACTTGATATGCTCCTCTGACACCCCAGTGGGTCTCATACTTCTGCAAACCACAAGCAACTCCTTAAGATGCTTGTTTGGATCTTCTCTTATACACATCTAAATGAATGTAAGAGAATGGATTATTTCAGATTTTAGCTCAGATGTGACATTAGCATCTAATTCTGGATATGTAATGCATAAGGGTTGTTGGTTCAAAGTGGGCGTGGCAAATTCTCTCAAAGTGTATTGTGCCATGTTAGTCTCTTCCTATTGTTCTTCCTGTTCACCTGCAAAGATATAATTGAACAAATTTTCGCCCTCGTATCTCTTTTCCCAATCTGCGTAATGTTCTCTGTATTTTCGGGATCAAATTGGAATTCAGCTTGTCTAGCAGACCGGGTCACAGGCATACACAATTAGTCTGCAAAATAACAATAAAAAGAAAAAAAGAAAAACTAAAATAGATAGCACAAAAATAACGTATTCAAATCGTTTCCCAGCAACGTTGCCAAAATTTTGGTGGTCGCAAAATGATGCTGCTTCTGTAGAGTTGCAATGCCGTCGTAAGCACCCAAAATTAACAACTCTAATATAGTAGTGGTAAGTCGAGTTCGTCCCACAAAGAACGAGGTTTATTTTCGTGCTAATGGAACAAGGGGGGTTTTGAATGCTTTTAACTAAAATTAAAACAATAAAATAACTGAAGAAAATTCAATTAAGAAAAGTATTGGTTTTGGTCATATCCACCATGGCAATTTCACTAGTCGATCCTTGAGACACAAGATAATTCAATTTTATATCAAGCATTAATTGAAGAATTAACCCGAACGAATACCAATTCAAAGTTGATTGTTGTTTCCTTCTAAAGTTGGTTAATTTTGAACACGCGATCCAATTAACCCTACCTATTAATTAAACCCAGACACGCGCCAAAGATCAATTAATAGAAGCATTAAAATAAACAAGAACAATTAGACTAATTAAACTATAAACACACGCGGTTATGCTAATTAGATGATTAAATTCCATAAATTCAATAACACAAATCCAGTAATTATCAAATTTAGTTGCTTCACAGATTGAATTAACCACACGTGGTTAAAACAATATAACAGTAGATTAATTCTAATAACTTAATATTCTGCAACAACAATAAGCTAAAAAGAATAACCATAAAATTAATCGCAGAAAAATAATCAATATTTGAGATAAAATTGAATAAATTCAAGCACAAGAAGTCTCACAACTTTGTAGAATTGACCATGGCTTCAAGTCCTCTACCAAGAAAAGAGTTTAGGCACAAGGTGCCATGAAAGAATAAAGAAGAATTTCTACTGCTAAAAACCCTAGCCAAAAGAAAATAAAAGTGTCGATCCTTTTTTCTCACCCAACTTGGGGTATTTATAATAAGTACTTAGAGTTACAATTAATTCCCACAGATAAGAATGCGAAATCCGGTAAAAAATAGTCCTACCGGTCGAAGAAATCTATCAAAAAAACTCAAAAATACGCTTCTGCTGCTCTCCGCGCACATGCGCTGAGGTCTTCGCTCGCATGTGCGTGCGGGGTAGTAAGTTCCAAGTGGCTTTTTTCCTCTGCACACATGCCCAGGGATCCTAGCGCGCATGTGAATGCGAGCAACTTCTGAGGTTTTTGCTTCTTTACGCAACGCACATGCGCTACACAGCTCCAGCGCATGTGCGCTGGCTTTCTCAACTGTGCTCCACCTTCGGCTTTGATTTTTACCCTGATGCTTGCATAATTTGGGAAAGTGTAAAACACAAAATTTGTAGATATATCCCATATTTTTCCAATGCATCATAAATTACCTAAATTGGAGCTCAAGATCAAAAGTTATACCTGAAATACAAAATAGTGTCTAGAATGACTTCGTACTCGTGCATGTCCCGTACTAAGCATTTTCTTTCATCGTTTTGCATCTTTTTCAACTCTTTTTCATTGTAACCCTGTAAAAACTGAGAATAACCAAATTAAACTCAATAATAGCTAACTCAAATCTTGCTTACAACACATAAAAATGTGGCAATTAACATACAAAATATAGTACAATTATGAACTTATCAGTAGGATGAGTGATAATCATTATTTCAATAATGTGACAGTTGCGGTAATGTTTCTTTAAGTTGTATTTAATGGTTTGTGTGTTTGGATACACATGAATTGGTTGGTGTACTTTGTTGACATACATGTGCATAATAGACTTTAACTCTTTAAACTTTACTAATTGTTCGATCTCTTGTATGAAAAATAGGTATGCAAAATATTTTTTTTGGCTAGTTTTGGATGCTAACTCTATTTTGCAGAGCAAGTATTGGTTGAATGCCATATTCATTTCATAGTTGGTTAGGTTTAAATGTGTTAAAATTCTTGGAAGTTGGTTTATAGTATAGAGAGATATGATTTAATCATCTTTGGTCATTTTGCATGAATTTCATCATGGGATATTTGGTGGGCATGTATGGTCTAGTTTAGGACATTAGTCGGGGTAGTAATGAATCTCCCATTTGCCAAAATAGCCGGATTTTGGAAATGATCTAGGCATTTCTTTGAACTGTTTGAGCCAAAAAGCTTACCTGAAAATTATTATATTTTAGTGTCCCTTTTTGAGCCTTTAAGCATTAATTCTTTAACAACCACAAAATTCAACCATTCTCCTTTTGTTATTTACCATCTATTCATCCCCTCATCTTGGTCATTTAGGACCTAAAAATGTAAAGTTCAAGTGTTATGGTGGAATAAAGTCAATTTTTGCACAGGTGTTCGGAAACTGAAGTCTAAATGCTTAATCTTGTCTAAATTTTCATTTTGTAATTAAATGTGATCAAGTTCAAATTATTTGGTAAATTATTCTGTTATTACAAAAAAAAAAAAATTCAAATCCTTTCTTGTTTATTTTATTTTCTGCAATGTTGTATATAAATTTGTAATAAAGAAGACTCGAAAATGTCTCCTTAGACATAGACTCAGTTAATCAGATACTTCAAGTGGGAATTGGTTGCATGTATGGTGGTTATGGGGATTTTTGTTCATGGAATAAGGTCCGAAAGTTTGTTATGATTGACTAAGGCGAATTGAGTCACTCTTATCTAAATTTATCCTACCCTTAACCTTACCCTACATTATAAGTTTTGAAAGTCCAATATGATCCTTAGTATAGACTACAAGATATTAGAGAATTTTGGGGTGAATCATTACTTCGGTTAGTATTCTTAGCAAGTCTTACGAGTCCATAAATATCCTTACATGTTCACTGGCATCTTTGTGCTTCTTAAAACAAGTCTTAGTTATCTTTCTGCACTTGAAGCCAATTTTTTTTGAGAAATTCGATACGTTTACTCTTGAATCACATTGGAATTGAATTGGCATTCTCAAAATACTTCACTTGTCAGCATTAGACATGCATTTAAAACTAGTCTAACTTTTCAAATTATGCAAGTGGTTTGAACATGTTTAGTTTGTTGAGTCAAAATTCTATTTGTGCGTGCTTAAATGCTCTCAAGAATTGTTGAACAGGTCCATAGGCTTTCATTTCCATTGGTAGTGTGCTTAGTTCTTTTTCTCTCTTGTTTTGCTCGGGACTAGCAAAACGCTAGATTTGGGGGTGTGATAACTCTGTTATGTAGAGTTATTTTACCTTTAATATCTATACAAGTTTGGTCACACTAATCCCATTCAGATTGGTTTTATGTATTTTTGTTTATAAATTGTGCCTGCTAGTGAATTTTAGTACCTTAGAGAAATTTTAGGACTTTTAGTAGTAATTATGCATAGTATTAGACTAAATTGACAACTAAGTATTTGTTGTACCTTTTGACTTGGTAAATTTTGGTGTGTTCTTGTAGGAAACATTTGAAGATTTGATGGCAAGTTGAAAAAGTGGAAGAAGGCAAGAGCAAAGATGTAATTGCATGAAAATGAAGATCAAACTCGAGTTTCCGCCTCATTAACCACGGTTAAGATTACCAGGAAGAAACTTCAGTAAGCTCAGTCAATGCTCCTTCAACCTCAAGGTGAAAGTGCCACTAACCGTGGTCAAGGAAATCAAGGCACAAGTTTATTGACTGTAATCATCGAGCAACTATGAAGAATTAGTCTATTAATAGAGGTCAATAAAATTGTATGAGAGAAAAATTGACCGTGGTCAACCAAGTCAAACTACTTTGACCATCAAAAATTTGAAATTACCCTAGGAGACCACACCAAAAACACATAGTAGTAGGTGTAGTGTAGAGTAGCCTCCATTAATGTAGTCTTGTCTTTTCATAGTTCTTTTTATCTTCTACTTAAACTCTAATTTTTAGCTTTAATCTAGTTGTAAAAACTAATCTTTTACTCTTAATTTATTGGGCTTTTCTTTTGCTTTAATTTGATATCACCTTTACCTATTTTTTCATTCTCATATCTTTTCTTACATTTTTGTTTCATTTCAAGTTCCAACTATTTTCAAGACTTAGTGCAAATTTTAGATTAAAGTGATAAATCTTTGTTTAAATGTTGTCTTTCTTAGTTTTAATACGAACTTCGATTAATAGTGGATTTTCATTAAATATAGCTCTTATAACGTAATCATTAGCTTAACTCTAGTCTTCTTCCATTTATATTACTTGTAAAAAATAGTAAAATATGAAGAACAACATGTTTACTAGTATAGGATCTTTCTTTTATGGTAAATACCTTCTTATCCCTTCTTTACTCTTCCAATCATCATTAGTGTAGTATTTATTATACTTTCCTAGTTTAACTTTTAATTTTACTATCTTAGTTAATCTTATTACTTGCTTCATTAGTGTCAATTTTAATTACTTTCCCAGTTTAGTGCAGATTACTTTGATTACTTGTTGACTACTTAAATTGCTCATCTAGCTTATTACTCATTTGCTTTCTTAAATTAAATTTTATTTGCCTACATTGTCCCCTAATCTTCTTACCCCTTTTAGGTAGTAAATCAGTCAACCCATTTGTTCCATTTATATGCTTTAGTATAATTAGTTTTAGTTACTCGTTTAATTCTAGGTTTCAGTTGCTCTTTAGCTTTATGTTTCATTGTCATTTTTGTTTCCTTTAAGTGTTGTCAAGTCTTCTTGTAATTTGCTAGAGTAGAGTTTAGTGATAATCTTTACTTATTTCCTATTTTAATTTAGTTGCTTGCCTAATTTGCAACACTCTTTGTTGCTATTCTAGTAGTTTGTAGGAAAACTCCCTCTTTTAATTTGTCTAAATAGTATAAAAACCCAACAAGTCTAGTAATCACTAGCCCAATTCTCGTGGGCATGATACTCATTTATCACTAATCTACAAACCTACTTCGTATACTTGCAAGAGTAAAAGTGTTGGTTAGGTGATTTTATTTTTATAGCTTGTTCTGCATTTTAAAAACCGACCAAACTAATTAAACAGTACCTATTGGTTTTCGTAGAACTCATTTTTTAATATTTTATTAATAGTAAAAATAATATTTTTTGAAGTCATTATATTCAAGTAATCAGAAGAACTTGCGAACTATTTCATTATACCAGTATAGTAGTGAGTATAAACATAGATTATTTGATTGTGCATCTTTTGTATGCTATCATAAATGTGTTTAGTTTTTTGTAAATGAAATTTTGGTAATTGCAATAATTTATTTCTTTAAAATGTATAATGACTGTAATTTTCTAGTTGCAATAGTATCGAGTAAAAATGAATATAAAGAAGGATATGAGAAATGTATTACTACAGTTAGTGAGCTATGGCAAAAGGGTAATTTGGGTATAGAAAAATATGGCAGTTTAAGATTTAGTCTTTTTAGTCTTTTTAATTGATAAAGATAATAGGGGTGCATAAGAGCCAGGGTGTGCAAATATCATTTGCCATTATAAAGTTGCAAGAAGATATTGATCTTACATGATAAAAGTAACACTAAGGGTGTGTTCGTTTGGACTGAAAATATTTTCAGAAAAATATTTTCTAGAAATTTTTTTGTGCCAAACACCAGAAAATATTTTATGGTGTAAAATAATTTTCAATTTTCCTTCCTCTGGCTGAAAATAACTTACGAGGAATTTTTTAGCGTAAGTTATTTTTCGGATAATTCAAGAGTGACATTAAACCTCAAATAGTGTAGTGAGACAAACTTTGATAGCACAATAACAAAAATTTTCTCATCCTTCTCTCTACTTTTTCTTACTCTAAAACTCCAAATACACTTTGTTTTCTCGGCCATGGCCGATCAAGCTGCCCTTCAACCACCGGTTGAAGGGCAACCTAAAACCTTTGCACAAGTACTCTCGGGTGGCCAAAATCTGAACATTCAAGTCCCAAATTCCAACACTCCATTGAAGGCCCTCCAATCGCACTTAGAGAACCAGCAATATTCTTCTCCAATAAGAAATACAACAACTTGCTGCACCATTTCGATACACACTGGTTGGTAACTTTCCGAGGGGTAAGCCGAACATGGAAATACTCCAAAAAAGCTTTCATACCATTGATTTTAAAGGCCATTTTACCATCGGATACCTTGACTACAAGTACATACTTATCAGATTTTCTTTGGAGGAGGGATTATCTGAGATGTTGGCTCAAGAACACTTGGATAGTTAATGGATACTACATGAGAATTCTTAAATGGCATCCACTTTTTACCACCAAAGAGGAACCGTCTATACTTCCCATCTGGATTACTTTTGAAAAGTCTTCCATCAGTCTTCTTCACTCAAGCGGTTGGTACTCCTCCCAAACTTGACTTGGCAACCGTAAATTTCACTAGGCCAAGTGTTGCAAAAGTATGCGTGGAAGTCGACCTCCTTCCGAGCTCCCTTCTAGAGTTTGGCTGGGGGTTGGTAAGGAAGTCATTTGGCAGAACATCAGCTATGAAGAAGTGCCATGCTACTGTACAAAGTGCAAGAAAATAGGCCATACCAACGAAGCATGCAGGAAAAGAGAGCTAGTGTTGGCAAACAAACCAATGGGTCTTAGTGAGCACATGAAGAATCATGCAAAGACATCAACCCAAACACGCTGGACACCAGTGAAGCATCATGAAGCTGGACCTTCTGGAACAAAGCACTGTACCTTTACCACCTTCAGGCAAGATGATAGGAAGACGGTGATTGATCAAATTTCACATCCTCCATCACAACACCCATTGACAAAAAATCCACCGGGAGTAGTTACTGAACAAGACTTCACCACGGTTCAACCCATGGAGGCGGCCCAACATCAAGAACAAGAAGTTTCAAAAATTCAGGCACCATTCCGGTGGCTGAACTACCACCATTTTGGCCCCCAACAAACCTGGAATTTCAAATTTTGAATTCAACAGAAGATAAGATGGTTACAACTCCTCCAACAAGCTATCAACTCAGCATCCTAATCCCTTGGAAAAAGGGTTGACCAATTCAAACTGCAGAATAACAAACCTCGACTTATCCTTATCTAAACAAACAGATGTGACCCATTCAAAAGAGCAGCCAAATTGTCCAAATGAGACACACGAATGGCCAACTCAACTTCTTACCAAAGATAACCAAGCTCTTGCAGCTGTCCGAATAATGGAGGAGCTTCCTTGCTACTATTTCAGACACGGATACCCCACGAGATATAGCAGCCATGTCGACTCAACATCTCATGGATTCAAGGGATTTGTCTGAGAATAGGCCTGCCCCAAAGAAAAAGATTAGAAGGAAACGCACCTACACCATGCCGTGGATGCGAACGAGGCTCTCCAAACCGCCATCCTCTTCTGGTATGGAACATTCGAGGGGTGGATAACAAATCCTCAATTCATAGAATAAAACAGTGAACAAAAGAACACAAAATAAAATTCCTTGCTTTGTTAAAACCGATGGTTGATAAAGACCGGATTCATTCCTTTGCTCGTAGATTAAGTTTTGATAGCTGCATATCCAATCCTAATGGGAAGATTTGGCTTTTCTGGAACCAAATTTTTACTGTCTCTATGTTGGTAAGTTCGGACCAGCTCATGCATGTTTCCATCTCTTCTAATCAACTCCAACAAGATATCCCAGCTACATTCATTTATGCTAAATGCACTAAATACTAAAGAAGAAGTTTATGGCAAGAACTCCGTGCGGTACAATCCTCAAATCCATGGCTGGTGGGGGGGATTTTAATGTAATCTCCAATTCGGACGAGTATAAGGGTTCTTCTTTGGTGGATGTTAAAGCCTTAAATGAATTCAACGATTGTCTCCTAGATTGTGGCCTTATGAACATAGCATATCTAGGCTGCAAATTCACTTGGAGAGGTAATAGGTGTGGCAACTTGGTATGGAAAATACTTGATCGTTATGTATGTAACCAGACATTCCTATCTACCTTTCAACAAATTACGGTGGAACATTTGCTCAAAACGTGTTGTATAAGATTCTTTGCTCTCATCAACACATTTAAATTTCTATATCATCTGGGCCAGAAGCAGTTTCCATTTTTCAGCTGCCTTGGACTAACAACTAACTCTTGTCTCTTATACACATCTAGATGTGTATAAGAGTTTGGGCAGCCCACTTAATATCCTTGCCTCAAAGCTTAAAAGGCTAAAGGCAGAATTAAGGAATTGGCACCACACCATCTTTGGTAACATTTTTGACAAGGTGAGAAATGCTGAGTTGCAAGTCAAATAGTGTGAAACCACCTGTCTACAACAGCCGACTCAACACAACCAAATTGCACTTGCCCATGCACAAGCCAAACATGCCAAATGCCTTGCCGAAGAAGAAAGTTTCTGGAGACAAAAATTGGGCTTGAAATGGCTCAAAGAAGGAGATCAAAACTCAAAATTCTTTCATTCTTCACTCCTTACGAAGAGGCACAACTTGAACATCTCGAGGCTTAAGTTGGACGGGACGTGGACGGAAGATTGGCAGCTTATTGAAGAAGAGGGTGTCTATCACTTCAAGGATCTTTTAACAGCCCCAGGTGGATATCAATCATGATCTCTTGAACAAGATCTCGCAAGTAATTACACAAGAGGATAACTTAAGCTGCTTGCCGAGCCATCCATGGACGAGCTCAAGGAGGCAACTTTTGGCCTTAACCCACATGGGGTCTGAGCTCGTCCATGGATGGCTCGGCAAGCAGCTTTCTGTTGCTGGTTCTGTGTAATATACACATCGAGATCTTGTTCAAGAGATCAGGATTGATAAGCTACTCCAGGGCTGTTAAAAGCACCCTTATAGCATTGATCCCAAAAATTACGAACCCTTCCTCTTTTGATAACTTTAGACCAATTAGCCTTTGTACTTTTTTCAATAAAATCTGCACCAAAATATTGGCTAACAGACTATCTTTAGTGCTACCCAGAATTATTTCTCAGGAGCAAGTAGCTTATGTACAAGGCAGAGACATAACCGATAACATATTGCTGGTTCAGGAGATAGTCGAGTTCATAAACCGAAAAACCAGAGGAGCTAATATCATTTTCAAGCTTGATTTAGTAAAGGCCTTTGATCGCCTCTCCTGGTCTTTCCTTTATGCAGTTCAGCGAAAACTTAGATTTAGCGAAAACTGGAATGCCATCTTGAAGAATGTGTTAGAAAATTGCTAGTTCTCCATCCTTCTTAATGGCTCCCCAAAAGGCTTATTTCAAGTCCACCAGAGGTGTTCGCTCTTATAGACATCTAGATCACCTCTCCTTTTCATAATTGCAATGGAAACCTTCTCACGAGGATTAAAAGCTCAATACCGAGGGGGGGGAAATTTTAGATTATGCATTGCCGAGGAAATGCCAACCAATCACCCACCTAACATTTGCGGATGACATAGTTATTTTCACAAAGGGAGAAACCAAGTCTATCAAAAGCCTCATGGAATTTCTCACTCAGTTTGAAGTATCATTCGGGTTGCTCTTTAACAAGTCCAAAAGTTCTTTCTACATGCCCAAAATGCTCCACTTTCAAGAGTAAGGATGATTCAATGCCAAACAGGTTTTGCACAACGGTTCCTTCCTTTCACATGCCTTGGTTGCCCTATTCAAAAGGCAAAGAAAAGAAAGGCTCTTTTCCAGCCAATGATCGAGAAAATAACCTCTAGTATTGCAGGGTGGCAAACAAAATTTTTTTCTCCCGGAGGTAAGTTAATCTTGATAAAGCATGTTTCCTCAGTAGCATTCCAATATACCTCTTCACAGTGCTCCAACCTCCAAAAGCTGTTATTAAGGACTTGGAGAGGCAATTCGCCAACTTCTTCTGCGGCAACTCGAAATTCGGTAGTAAACACCATTGGGCATCATGGAAATCAATTTGTCGGCCAGTAGAGGCAAATGAACTTAGAATTGTTTCATTATCGGATTTGGCTAAAGGTTTTCGTTTCAAGCTGTGGTGGAAATTTCAAAAGGGCAATTCCTTGTGGTGCACAGTCATGCCAGCAAGATATTGTCATTCCCACCCTCGCCTGATACAGGAGAGAAATGGAGACTCATACATATGGAAGTGTATGCTCAAAAGTCGACAAGACGCAGAACGTAGTTTTCTATTCTTGATACGCAACGGACTATCCTCTTTTTGGTATGATACATCTAGATGTGTATAAGAGACAGGATAAGAATTTTAAAGTGTCCGAGCCAAACCTCACTATTGCCCAGGTATGGAGCACAAATGGTTGGAATCTTTCGTGTTTGAGTGAGCATTATTCACTTCAAGAGCTAGAAAGACTAAGGCAGCTCCTTCATGGAAGTGCCATCCAGCTATCTAATGAACCAAATGAGCTAGTGTGGACTCTCTCAACAAATGGTAAATTTTCAATCTCATCCACTCTCTCCTCACATGCTTCCATGCTCTCTCGAAAAATGATATGGGATGGCAGACTACAAGCCAAGATTTCTATCTTCATGTGGCGACTTGTGAACAGAAAGCTTTCCCTTGACGACATAAAAATCAACTTTGAAGTCTCTTTGGCTTCAAAATACCCCTTTTGAAACAATCTGGAAACTTTGGATCACCCCTTTGTAGGATGTGAATTCGCCAGCAGCATTTAGTTATACTTTGAATCATGGCTTGAAGTGCTTTTTCCCCCATCCTCCACAATACTAGATAAACTCAATTATTGGTGGTGGCATGACCCTCCTTCAAAAACCCTTGTCACTTTCCAGAAGCTTATGCCATCTTGAACTGGTATGCTGGTTCATATGGAAAGCATGCAATATGGCAATCTTTGAAGGCCATTTCACAATGCCTCAACACATCATTACTCACATATGCTCCCAATTGCGAAGCATCTCTACCATTCGACCATTTCATAGGACTAGAACAGCTGATGACACCTTTTTTTTCTCATTTTATTTGCCGTCAAATACTCATCATTCAGCCGAGGAGAGCATTGGCAGTCAAGTGGATTCCGCCGCCAAAAGGCAGCACAAAACTCAACGTTGATGGGGCATCAAAAGGAAATCCAGGGTTGGCAGCTGGTGGCGGAGTAATTAGAGATCACCGAGGAAACATGATCAAGGCATTTAGCAACAATTACCATCTCCAATCCAATTTACAAGTGGAAGCATCTGCCTTGGTGGATGGTCTCAAACTTTGTGCACAATTGCAACTCACAGAAATAGAAGTGGAACTTGACTCCTTAGCTCTTGTGCATATAATAAAGGGCCATTCTAAGCCACCATGGAAAAGCTGTCTCTTATACACATTGACCAGCAATGGCAATTCATCAAAGCCTTCACCTTAGACGGTCATTTTACTTTTTCGCATGTTTAACGAGAGGCAAATCTTGTAGCGGATAGGCTACCAAATGAGGGTATTTTTAATTCTTCATATCTAGAGTATAACCAAGACTCACTCCCTAGGCCTATTAGTGGTTTGTTGTGCTTGGATGGTCAGGGCTGCCCGCACATAAGGCATTGTAAATTATGAGTCATTAAATAAACTACACCTACTTTGGTGTTTGCTCAAAAAAAAAAAAAATCTCAAAGACTTACTTTTATAACTTCGTTTGCTAAACTTATTTTCATTTTTAATTCTTTTTTATTCGTTTTTCTCTCAATTATGGGTCCCACAATAATATAACTATCACTATGCATATTTTACTACTATATTGTAATATCACTTAATTTTGAACAAAATCAATTTTTTATTAATCACAATTACTTGTAAGGTATTTATTACCATTGTTATAAGTTTTTTTAACTTGTATCCATAATTTAAATTAAAGATAAAACCGTTAAAATTTTTTACTTCAAAATATTTTCATTTTGTCAATCGAACACCGAAAAATTGTATGAAAAATGGACTTTTTCATGTAAAATATTTTCCAAGGAAAACATTTTCCTTAAGAAAATATTTTCAATCCAAACGAACACACCCTAATTTTTACTCTTTTTCCTTCTACTATATTAGTCATATCCTAAGTCAACAAACAAAAAGCAATACAACCAATGATGACGCCAATAATATGACATACTAGTAAAACTATTTTTTAGTATTTACGATTATATAATCACTTATGAACAATGTCTATTGATATTAAATAATTAATTACTGATAATATAAAGTTGAAAGAAGATGCTAAGAAAAAATTGATCTTATAATCTTTTTTATTTTTTTGTGATATAATAAATTATTGTTCTTTTTATACATATTAACTAAATTCAATTAGATTGCAAGAATGATAATATCATTTAGACATAGTTAGGCTAAAAATATTCCTACTTTTAAGAAAGTTATTATTTAAGTATATATATCTTAAATTAATTTATCTTACTAAGGGGGCTTTGCTTATATATATATAAGTGTAGTTAATTATGTGTTTAATGGAGAATTGATATTGCAATAGTAAAAAAGTAATTAATTTTAGTTATGTATTGTTTATACATAGTTATCCCACCGGACCCACAATGTAGTTTAGTTTATCTTTCAATGTTTCCACTTAGCTTATGATTAAATGCCAAAACTCTTATATTTTTGTAGTAATAAGTAGAAATATGTAATAATGTATAACAAAATCTACAATTCTTTATTTGCAAACTAAACACAGAATTTTAAAAGTAAATTTGCCCTTTTATTCTGATTTAAAAAAAAAAAAAAAAACTTGCAAATCCAATTTGGCCATATTTAATATTGTCAAAACTTAGTGTCATTAGAATGATAGGAGCGCAGAATTTCACCTGTATGTATGGGGTGAAGGAAAAATTAGAAAACCTGACATGTTATGCAACCATTAGAATGATGGGAGCGCAGAATTTCACCCGTATGTATGGGGAAGAGGAAAAATTAGAAAACCTGACATGTTATGAAACTCGCACAATGATGTCTCTACTCCGTCTTTTTCTTACACCAAGTTACTTCCTTAATTTTATTTTAATTATCGTTTTGAATTGTTATACAATAACTAACAAAACTATTAAATTGCATTAGTTTTACAGAAATATAACTCAAAATAACTAATACACATTTTTACATAATATTGCTCAACTGTATAATCCTACTTCTCTATTAACTAAAGATAACATTAGAAAAAATTCATTTAACACTTCCCTGAATTTATAAAGCGATGTATAATCTAGTATAAAATAAAGTGTACTAGAATGAAACAAATTGAGTACTTAATTTTTCTTTTTATTAACAAGCTAATTCCTGCTCCGTTTTATTTTAACTATTATTTTAGGTTGGTGTAAACGAATTAAGAAAGATATTAAATTCAATCAATTTTACACAAAAATAGTTCAAAATGGCTAAATTACTATTTTACCTTAATATTCCTCAACTATATAATCATTCCTCTCCATTAATATATCACTGAGATTGAATTTAGAAAAAGCTCATTTATTACTTTAAATTCAAAAGATACAAATAATTTGACACAAAGTAAAGTGTCTAAAGTAGCAGATAAAATGAAACAGAATGAGTTTTTAGCAAATAAATCAAGTAACTCTAATTAACCGCCTCAAATTAGTTCATTGGTTGGAGAATTGTTGCACTAAGTAACCTTTCAGGTTTAGGTTTGTAGCAGCAAATAAAATTTGATGGTATTTTCTTGACTTTCTTATTCTACATATATGTGTGTCTGTGATCGAAGCATTTGCAAACGACCATCAAGTAAAACTTTTACCATTTACAACAGTCAAACTGGCCAAGCATGTACTAAATGAGGTTAAACTTTTAGGTCTATTATATCTAAATTAGCGAATTATTGTCTGATTAAAGAATAAAGTAATCCAACCATTGGATATGACTTGAGATCTGGCCTTAGTTGTAGAAGGTTTTACCTTACAAGATACTTGTCGTAGCACATGTATTGTGCATGCCACCCAACGCTCAAAGTGAGTAGTCAATCTTTCAACACTGTTAGCACAAAAAATTCATGTAGGAAAAGATAAATTTACTTAATAGATATAAAAATTTGTAGGAGAAGAGAAAGAAGTACAAAATAAAGCATATCAGAACGTATATTATAAGTTGTTAAATTAGTAAGGGTTTAGGTGAGGGTGATGCAACCAATCGTGGAAAATCAAATTGAGGGTTAATCATTAAAGGTTATAGTAATTGGCTTATAATTAACATAAATAGACAATTCAAAGGAGTAACTAACCCTAGCTTTGGTTAGGTTGATTGAGGGGATAAGGGTTTTGAACCTCTGTCATAGACCAATGTTAATTTATTGGGTTAATCTAGTTCAGGTTGACAGATTTAATTAGCTGATTCGCCGAGTGTTCCCGGTAAAGAAACTCGAATTCCATACAATTAATGAGTTAGGGTAATTGGATAGGTTAGTTGAAGGTTTAACAACCCTATCTTAAATTAATTTGATAGGATTCAATTACCAAAAGTTTCAAGGTTGGCTTGAAAATAGGAATAGAATTACCATTAACTATAATCCAATTAATTGGTAGACCTACTGTTTGATTGACTCTAGATGATTGCTAGCCTTTCATTCGACCCATCTTAATGATTATTGTTAGATCCTTAAATTCAATTGGTTTCTTAATTTTTAGTTCTTTTAAATTGTTTTTGAAAAAATTGATTTTCATTACCAAAAATATTGTAAATCAGTCATCTAAATAAAAGTTGCGTTAGAATCTCAGTTCTTGCACCAGTCCTCGTGAGATCAACCCTTGCTCACCCTACTACCTTGATAACCGTATACATGCAAAATCAATGGAAGCGTGGGATAATGAATTTAAAACTTGTACAACACGTATCAGTTTTTGTAGATTTAGAATTAACGGTTAGCAATAATTTTGGGATTGTAAGGTTTAGATGTGTATTTGAAAGGTATAGTTCACTAAAAGAGAATAAGACTTCAATGACAATAGAAAGTTGTCACAAAAAGTGAAGAATTTATCAAAAAAATATTAGTGATGACTTTCTTGATCGTCACATGATTGTCACAAATTTTACATCACAAAAGAAACTACATGACAACCCATAAATGTATTCACAAAAATAGATGCTTCAGTGACAACTTTGTGCCGCCATTACTGCTTCTCAGCATTTGTGACAACATTTCTTGTTATTAATACACAAACTTCTCGTCACACTTGGTTATTACATTGTCACTATATTGTGAAATTAGACCAACAAAAGATGGAATCTGATTAATCTACCTTCTATTATATATATAATTTATGAGTTGAAAGTAATTCAGTAACTTCTCACAATTAATTTGATCGAGTACTAGACATTATAGCATTAAGAACTAAATGCCTTTTATAATAAATGATATTGCACTATATGTAACAATCTACTATTAATACATAGTAATCATATTTGTTATGTAGAGAAACTTAGTGTTGGCTTGGAATTTCAGTTACGCCTATTATTATTTTCTATTATTTCTTTCTCAATAATCCTATACCTTAAACCTTTTATTATTCTTAATAATCACATAATGAAAATCATACTCATTAGCACAATAATATAAAAACACTGTTATAAGATAGTAAGACTACGTGTTATTGGTAAATTATGAAAGACATCTTTGGATGAAAAATGCCATCACAACCTAGAATCTGTATGACATTAAACTCGATGTTGTCATAGTTTCAGGAGGCTAAGTGACGACCTTGTCACTAACGAGCTTTCACTCCCTGTGCATTATATGTTCAATGAAAACATCTAAGTGACAACTTGTCATTTATCTCTAAATCAAAATCATTAGGGTTGACTATCTTAGTAGTGTCACTGAATCCTGATCGTTAGTGAAGGCAACTAAAGTTTTCAATGCTACTTGTGATGACATAGCATCTTGTCACAATTAGTTTAATATAAGAAATTTTTTACAAAGAATGTTGTCACTGAAGGCCTATTTTCTTATAGTGGTTTTTGGGTTCATCTTGGGGTTCAAGTGTGATAGAATAATATCAGAGTTTAGGTTCCAATCACCTGACTAGAAGATTAAGATGTCGTACCATTGGGTTTTTTTACAACTATGGTAAATTTGGGTTTAAAGTTTTTAGAACATAAAATTCAAAATTTTAAGTTAGTTTAGGTTTTGAAATAAAAACTATGTGGCTTGAACTTACAATTTCGTGCGATCCTCTATTTGGAAGAATCAATCCAAAACTAAAATTACTTCAATTTTTTGGACTACAGCAACTAATTAAGTGGCAATATTTGAACCAAATAGGTTGGACAACTATTGATATAAGAAATTGAAATTACTTCTGGTTATAATATTTGATCATTTATGTGACGTTCTTGATGGATTATAGATTTATGATTAAAGTGCATAGTGGAACTGTATGATAGTTTTGAGGTTGTATTGAGTGAATCTAGGACAGTTTTAATGCCGAATTCTTTTATCAAGTGGGTAGAATGTAACACTCACAATTCTTAGGGTCCTAAGATAATTTGGCAAAATTATTTTGTGAATTATTGTGAAATTACTGGATTCAAAGTAGGCCTCTTTTCTTTGTCGTGTTATTAAAGTCTAACTAAAAGAAACAAAGCCCAAAAGTCTAGACCATAAATAAAGAAGAGAGAAACAGGAGAAGGAGAAGTAAAGGAATGGATTTGGAAGTTTAGTAATTCATCTCAAAAATAAATCTGACTTCTTTTTCTCTAAGCTTAAAATATGATTATTAAGAAGAAAAATTGTCTTTTTGGAAACAAATATTGTTAATTGATGTCTACTTATTATTTGAGTTGTATGAAAGTTTAGGAATGAAACACTATGTTTTGGCAATAAATTTTTAAGGGTTGCATGTCAAAGTTTGGGCTTATTCCTGAATTTGATTTTGGCAGATGTGTTGGTAATTAGATACTATATTAAGCTTGTTTATTGTATAAGATCTGAAATTGAATTAATTTTAGTTGAAGTTTCTTTGGAGTTTATTATTGATTGTTGATGAGAGTGGAAATTTTAGAGAGAGAGAAATTGGACAAAAGCCTTGGAGTGAGTGAAAATTGAAGTTTATTAGATTGAGTAAAGTTACAAATTAGGCTCAACGACCCCCTATATATAGACAATAGCAAGGGGTATCGAGGCCATGTTACTATTAAGTAAATATTGTAGCTAATTACATGAATGCCCTTAATGAGCTTTTCCATGTAAGCATTATACATAAATATATAGTGCCATGTAGGCAACCAATTATAGTATCTTCATTAGTCCCCTCAGCTCGGTACTGAGCTTATCCTTAGAGCTGAGCTAACATATACCTCGAAATCCCCATCCGAGGTCTTTGAGCCTTAAAGTTATGCCCTGAAACTTTCTTATATAGCAAGGCCTCTGAACAGAAGTTTTTGCTTTTTAATTTGACTAGATGAAGTCCCCAAGCCGAAGCTCCTTATAATAATAAATTTCTAGAGCCGAAGCTCTAAACATTTGGAGTCCCAACATCTAAGGCTCCATCTTCTCAGGCCTATTGAAGTCCACTTGTTTGAGGTGCAAGTTGCTTAATTTTACTACTTTCTAAGCCTAATTCTTGCAACATGACTTTCGAAACCAGGGCTTTGACCTTTCCGAACCTCGGATTACTTTTGAATTTGAAGTTCCTTCATTTACACATCTAATGTGTATAAGAGAAGTTTTCAAGTTTCAACCTTTTTGTATCCCTAACAGCTGGATTCCCTATCTTTTTGAGCAAACATTATGATTACTTTTCTTTGAAACCGCTAGCAACTGCCTCGACTTCCACATTTGAAATTAATGTAACTTCCCTACTAACCCTTTTTTCCGGTTACAGAGCTAGGTAATATCCATTTTCCATTGCCAACCAGGCCCAACTAACATTATTCCTTTTATTCTTACTTCACTTGCTGGGCCTATTAACCCAAAACCTTAGGGTATAAATACCCTAACTTATAATTTTTCACCACTTTACTACCATTTTGCCTTCATTACCTTGCCTGTTTCCGTTGCTTTTTTCCTGGAAAAATACTTAACCTTCAAACTTTGCAAATTACTCTGCAAATCCCCTTTTTGCTTTCGGATTCCCTTGCCATTTTTCTACTTTCTTCCCATAGACTTAATTTAAACCTTCAATTATCTACAATTTTAGCATGATTTCCTTCATAATTATGTGCAAGTTCCCCTACCTTTATTCTTAAAGCCCTAGATGTCCTCAAGTACCCCCAAAGACCCAGTAGATTTTACTGTTAGATCCAAACAATGCTTCCTTAATTCCTGCAATCCCTTTAGTTTTTTTGGGGAATCACCTTTTTCCCAGCCTTTGTAAATATGAACCCAACAACACAGATAACCAACTTTACAAATCTGTTTGACCAAGCACAATCTCATTGACACTTATCAATTCCCTAATGATGTGCATCCAAAACTGCCCTTAGCCAAGGACAAAGGTCATCTACCTTTTCTTGGCTACATGACCATTTATGAAGAGCAGCTTCAGGCAGGCCTTTTGCCTTCCTATTCCTATCTCTTGTGCCAACTTTTCGATCGCTGGAACATCAATGTACATAGCTGACCCCAAATGGGATTATGCAGGTTACAGTTGGTTTTTATATTATATGTAAATTATATGAGATCCCTTTGTCCTTAGAAACCTTTAGGATGATGTGTAACTTAACCCCAAATAACCCGAGCTACAGGTCGGCAATTAGTAATGGGGAACCCTTCTTCCATTCATGAATGGAAGAAGGGATTTTTTTGGGATTTTTTTTATGCTCGGTACATAAACCCAGTGATGCCTTAGTGTCCCTAGAATCTAGTCAAAGAGCCTATCATAACTCAGAATGATGCTCCCAAGGACTTGCATGACGCAAAAAAACTTTTGAGATCTATGTTTTGATGCCAATCTGTGATTCTAGGCCACGACATCTTGTCCTGGCCAGCCTGGGCATGTTCCCCAGTCATTGTATTCCAGAAAACTTTGACTATATGAAAGGTTGTTATTTACTTTTAATTGCTGATGTAGCTTGAATTTTATTTATATCATGGTCTTCTTGCAATCTAGGTCCTACTTTTTCTGTAATTTCTTTTTCAAGAGTTCATGATTTTTTGGATGGACTGGTAGCCATCATTCCTGCTGTGAAACAAGTACTTTGACTTAGCCGCCATAACTCAAAATAAAAGCTGCTACTATCACCATCACCACTACTATCACCACCACAACTAGTATTGCTTTTACTATCTAGACAACTGTGGCCAGTACCTTGCTGGCCCTAGTAATAGATACTGAACCGATATCCACATTAATTGATATGGACACTGCAAAAGTTCATTCTATCACTAGTAGTAGCCCTACTGCTTCTAGTGCCACCCCGGCTCAGGCCACTAGAAAGAGGGCCCCAGTCGTATTAATTGTCGAACCGGAGACCAACCCGGACACTGAGACAGAGAAGAACATCACTGTTGTAAATAAGCCATAGCAGCAGTTCAGAGCCTTAGTTTTTCAGCCGTTATCCTGAGCACCATGGCTCGGTTTGCTGGCAGAGTTCAAGGAATCTAACCCTCCAACATGTTACTACCCGAGGTGAGCACCCTTACACCTGGGCTTATCTAACCGCCTTCTATATTCTTGACAACATTAACGTGATTGAATGGCTTCCTCATATAGGTGTTAAGAAACCATACTCGAGGAGAAGCGAAGAGTCGTTAGCTCCCAAGACCTACCTTGGGCCTCAAAGGTTGTGAGCCCAGTACCTGGTACTTCTACCACTGGAAATACTAGGTTCAGGCCATTCCCTAATCTTGATATCAATGATAGGTCACAATATGCTCGGGTGGCCAAAGAATAGGCCATGGCCATTGTCCTTCCAAGGGATAGAATACGTGAAGTGCCTCACCTCTCAACAGCGCTTAGATGAAATACATGTCTTCACCATGAACCATATTGAATCTATGTCCTTTTCAAACTATAATCGTATTCGAGGAATTACTTCTGCTTCATATACATTTTCATTTACTTATCCTATCCTTGACCTCGAACAGATTATTGCTATTCTTCCTACAATGGCGGAGATAGAAGAGGATCATTCTATCAAGGTGAATGAACTAAAGCATGAAATAGGATACCTCAAATTTGAGGCTGTCAACTAGACCAGGGACGCTGTGCAAGCAGCCGTTCAGCTTATGACATCAAATGTCAAGAAGCAATAGTTGAAAGATATGAAGAGTGGCACAAAGAAATGGATGAGCTAGAAACAAGGCTCAACCAAGTTTAGCTTGCGAAGACCACTCTTCAAAAGATGTGGCTGAAAGAGATGAAAAACATCTCAAAGCCCAGGAGGAACTTCGAGCTGCTAAAGAAGAACTCAAGACTTCATAGGCTCGTTTTGCTACTTGATAGACCGAGCTAATGATTCGAGGCAGGAACGCATTACTAGCCTTTGATGAAACATCAAAGGGTATCAAGAAGTTTGCCAAGCAGGCTTCATTATGAGGGTTCACTGCATCCTGTGACCAGCTGGTCAAAAACCCTAACTTGTATAAAGGCATTCCTTATGACAAAGGTCAACATAGAGATGTTGAACACCATTGAGAGACATTTTAGAGCACCTCTACCATTTCTTGAGTAAGTTGAAACTAGCACTTCAAATGAAGCTCCTCAACAGCCCAATGTATCCACCAAACCTTCTTAATCTAAAGCTGCTGATCCTCAAGGCCCTGTTGCTACCACGTAGTCCCATGGTCTTGTTCTTGTAATAGCCTTAGGCCTTTGTTATAGCTTTAGGAACTTTTTCTATAACAAATTTCTTTTCTTTCCTTTCTGAAATAACATTCAATTATCCATTTCTACTTTTTTGCATACTTTCTTGGTCTTTTTTTCCTCTTTGCTGTACTGAATTGAATTTCTTCTTGTACTTATTGCGTTGAATTTCCCTTCTGATCTCTTGAATAACTTCATTTGACTAATAAATGCTAAAAAATTCTAAGTGTGGAACACCTCATAAGGCTTACATACTAAGTGCAAACCCTTACACCATTTTTATGCTTTGAAAATTCACAAGTGTATAAGTGTATGCAAAATCTTCACACTTTATTCCCTCAACCCATAAAAAATTCTTAGGGCATTGAAAATTTGTAAGAATATTTATAGAAGTGGGACTTGAGAAAGTCTTCTGTTCTTTTCGGGATAGCTTCAATTCCCACCCTTCCTCTTTTAATTTTTCTTTTCTTTTATTTTGCTTTTTTTGAACTCGATCCTAGCCTCTTTAGCACCTCAACGGGTCCATAGATGCTCTTTTTTTAAATTCAAGAGGAGACTACTAGATCTCAGCCCTCCTAGCACTCATTGCTTTTTTATTTTCTTTGCTTTTTTTGAACCTAATTCTGGTCATTTTAGCACCTCAGCGGGTCTGAGGTTGCTCAATTTTTAATTCTGATAAGGGACCACTAGATCTGAACCCTCTTAACACTCATTGCTTTCTTTTATTTTGCTTCTTCCAAACCTGATCCTAGTCACTCAATTAGTATCTCAGAGGGTATAGGTCGACACCTTTTGTTAATTTTGAGCAAAAACCACCGAGTTTCAGCCTTCCTAGCACTCATTGCTTTTTTTGAACCTGATCCCAGCCACTTTAACACATCGGTGGGTCTAGAATGGCTCATTTTTTAATTTTAAGGAGGGACCACTAAGTTTCAGCCCTCCTATCACTCATTGCTTTCTTTTATTTTGCTTTTTTCCAAACCTGATTTTGGCTACTTTAACACCTCGACAGGCCTAGGTTAGCTTATTTATTTAATTTTGAGGAGAGACCACTAGGTCTTAGCCTTCTAGTACTTATTGCTTCTTTTTTTTAATTTTCTTTACTTTTTTCGAATCTGATCCTAGGCGGGTCAAAGGTGGCTCATTTTCATCATCTCATTTTTTTTTTAGCAACAACTACTGAAGAACATGGATTTAGCAAAATACAATTTTATTGCTTTCAATCATGAACTTTGGGTTTTGACAGCCCCAAATAATACTTCTTTAAATTTACAATGTCTCCATATCCAGAGTACCGAGTCTCTATTCATATGTACGAGCTTGTAACAGCCCGACCTATAAGCTTCGATCACTTTATAAGGCCTTTCCAGTTCTAGTCATAAATTTTTTGTTCCTTCAACTTTGTTGGCTTTGTTTTTCTGAGGACTATGTCCCCATGCTTCAAATACCGATACTTTACCTTAGAATTGTAATGCTTAGGCATTACTTGTTTATATTTTGCCTCTCGGATGAAAGCATCAAGCCTGCTCTCCTTAAGTAGATCAATATTGATCATTAAGGCTTCATCATTCCGCTCAGAATCATGCAGAGTTGTCCGAGTTAAGGGCAGGCCTATTTCTGCTAAAATAATAGCTTTGGAGCTATATACCAAACTAAAGGGCATGTTCCCATTGGTTGTCTGAGGTGTTGTTCTGTAAGCCTAAAGGACACTTGACAGCTTATCAACCTAAGCCCCTTTAGCTCACTCCAGTCGAGTCTTCAAACCCGTAAAGAAGGTTTCGTTACATCTAGCTCACTTTAGTCTACCGATTTGCCTGAGATGAACTACCGAAGTGAAGTGTTGTTTTATCCCAAACCTGGCACAAAAGCTGCAAAAGGTTCCTTATCAAATGGCTTTTCGTTGTCCTAGACAAGAATTGAATGGATCCCAAACCGTCATATCATATTTTCCAAAAGAACTTCTCAATTGACTTACCAGAGATAGAAGTCAATGGTTCAGCTTCGATCAATTTTGTAAAATAATCAATTGCCACTACCAAGAATTCTACTTTCCAGGATGCTTCAGCAATGGACCAAACAGATCAATTCCCTATTGAGCAAATGCCAATGGATTGTGAATTGGTACCATGTTTGAACTAGTCTCCAAGGTATTGGTGCTTGGATCTAGCACTTGTGATAAGCTCGAACCAGGTCATCTGTGTTAGAATGTAAAGTTAGCTAGTAATATCCAGCCAGCAACACTTTTTGAGCTAAGGTCCTCAAACCCACATGGCTACTGCAGATTCCCTCATGAACTTTTATTTAGAACATACCTAGCCTCGGATAGTCGAAGACATCTGAGCAAAGGACATAAGTACGATTTCTTGTAAATGATGTCCCAATCCAGCACAAACTTTGTTTCTTGGTATTTAATTCTTTGAACCTTAACTGGATTGTCTGGGAGTGTGTTATTTTCAAGGCATTCCATTATGGGAGCCATCCATCCGAGGTTTGAACCAATATTCATAACCTTTTCTATCAAATCGATTGATCTTGCACTTTGTACATCTACAAGAATTTCTTTGGTGCGATAAGAATAGATTGCTAAAGCTAATTCAGATAACGTATCTACGTGAGAATTTTTAGCTCTGGGCACTTTTATTAGCTCTACCTTTTTGAATTGTGATTCACACTTCCTCACCTTGTCAAGATATTTATTGAATATTACGCCTCGATCCTCATAATTATCGAGACTCTGATTAACAATCAGTTGTGAGTCACTGTGGATTTTCAGTGTCCAAGTACCCATCTTATGAACTTGTAGTTTTATCCCGCATATGAGTTCAGAATACTCAGCTTCATTATTAGTTTCTTGAAATTTGAATCTAAGAACATAGGTGAAGTGTTCTCCTTCCGGAGTCTGCACGATAATCCTAGCACCAGATCTAGATTCATAGGAAGCTTCGTCTAGATGTAGTTTCCAAATTAGATCCTCCTTCAGTTCGGCTTCTTTTGCAGGCTCAAGAGACATTACTAACTCTAGTTTTTTCAACCTGCAGTTCTCAGCTGTAAAATCAGAAAGATCCTGAGCCTTGACAGTTGTTTGGGGTTTGAACTCAATGTCAAATTCGAACAGCTCCACAGACCATTTCAGCATCCTTCCTAAAATATCTGGCTTCTTTAAAATATTTTTCAAGGGAAAATTAGTTAACACTTGTGCCCTTGAAAGTAAGGCCTTAGTTTCCAAGTCGAAGTAATCAAAGCAAAGGCTATCCTTTCTATTAAAGGATAGTTCTTTTTCAACCCTTGAAACACTTTGCATGTGAAAGTAGATGAGAAGTTGATTCCCATTCTCAGCTTCTCTAAGGAGAACCAAACTAATAGCAAGATCCAAAGTAGAGAGACATAAATATAGTGGTTCATCCTTCTAAAGTGAAACGAGCTTTGGTATGCTTCTAGGTATTCTCTGAGCTCGTTAAAAGCTTTTTAAGCCTCTTCTATCCACTAGAAGTTATTCACCTTCTTAATGATCTGATAGAATAAAAGCCCGTTTTTAGCATACTTGGGCAAATATCGATTTAGGATAGCTATCCTTCTCATTAACCTTTGAACTTCTTTTACTGAGGCTGGAGGCTTCATAACAATTTTATCTAAATTTTTCTGGATTTGCCTCAATGCCTTATTGAGACACAATGAAGTCCAAAAAGTTGCCTGAATAGGCCCCAAAGATGCACTTCTTAGGGTTCAGCCTCATCTGAATTGACCTCAAAGTATCAAAGGTCTCTTTTAGGTCCTTGATTGTTTTTCATAGGTCTTCCTCTTGACGACTATGTCATCAACATAAACTTCCATGTTCCAACCTATCTGAGCCTTAAATGTTTTGTTCACCAGCCTTTGATATGTTGCCCTGTCATTATACAGACCGAAGGGCATGGTAAGACAGTAGTAAGTGCCTCGATCAGTAATGAAGGAGGTGTTTTCTTCATCTTCCTTTGCCATGTAGATTTAATGATATCTTTTGAAGTCATCTAAAAGGTGTAAAATGACAAACCCTACAAAAGAATCAACTACAATATCGATCTGAGGCAAAAGGTAACTATTCTTAGGACAATCTAGACTTTACTCAAGATTAAAATCTAGGCACAGTGGCCAAGAAGAATCTAGTTGATTACAAGAATAAGACTACATAGCCATAATGGACACAACATTTCTCAAATAATCTTGGTTACAAGTAGCTTATCAACTTTTGCCTCGATAAAAGCTTCAATTTGACCCGAAAAGGCATTTTTTCTGCTTAATTGCTTTATAACCTGGGTCAATACCCAGTTTGTGCTCGATAATTTCTCAAGGAATACATGGTATATCCTTCACAGTCCAAGCAAAAATATCCCTGTACTCGTACAAAAGATGGATTAGCTATCCTTTCAACTCAGTTGGAAGAATGGTATAGATTTTGATTTTGCAATCAGGGAGGCTTGGATCAAGGGCTACTTCTTCAATTGGAACCTCGTTCTCTGGCTCAAGCTTTGCCTTTCCTTTTCCCTTTGTGTCTAGTAACACTAGCAGTTCGAAAGTAGCCAAAATGGAAGGCTCAACATTAAATGCTTCCAAATAAGCTTTATCTACCACTATACTATTTGTGATTGAGATCTTAAGGACATCATCTAACAGGCTCGAGGCTTTTGCTAATTGCCAATGACAGTGCCTTCTAACCTATTCCTCAACGTGAATTTGATTCTGATGTGAAACACTAAGCACAAAATCCTATAGCACCCAAGATCATATTATAGAAACCGTTCTCTTTTACAATGACAAAATTTGTCATTTTTACTCAATGCTTCGATGGAGAAGTTGGCAGGGTCGAAGGCAATATAATTTGCCCTTTCAGCATAATCGAATCACTTGTAAATCTTACCAAAAGGGTAAAAATGTTGAATGAGAGATGAATCAATATGCAATTTTTCCCAGGAAACCCAAAGTATTATATCGGCTGAACTACCCGTGTGATGAAAACCTAGTGCATTTCATAGCCGACCACCTGAACATGTATCACAACTAGGTCATTATGTCACATCCGACTAGGAACATGATCGTCCGAAGTGTTCCGAGACTCATGAATAACCTCAACCTCTTATCTCTATGTTCACCTTCAGGGACATATCTGGCATATTTTATCCTAACATTGTTTGAGTCAGTCTGGACCTCCGATCGAGCTACAAACACGAGTAGGTAGGCGACTAGGAAGGAGAGGCCCGTCGCCAATGTTCCAGCAATTGTGTGTATCACCCCAATAACGTTACTCTAAGGCTCTTCCTGAAGGTGATTACTGTTTATGTTCTGATTTTGTTGACGAGAATGAGGTATTGTCTAGGTGGGGCTCTGTTATCGCAATTGTTGTCATTTCTTTTAAATTCAGTAGTAGCCTTTTGGATGAACTACTGGAAGTTAGCCATCTTGAATGGCTCTTTCTATCCGGATTTTGAGGTGATTACAAACCTCGGTATCATAATTGTGCATCTATGAAAATCACAATATTTAGATTCATCCCTCTGATATGGACTAGTTTGCATCGGAATCATTAAATCCCATGTGTTGCACCTGATATAGAATTTCCCTCCTCGATGTGCTTAGAACGTGAAGTCCACGTCCGAAAAAATTTTTGTCTGTAGTGGTTGATCACCAGCATTATTATTTAGGTACACCACCCGATCTACCAGTGGCTTGCAGTTAGGATAACCTAACTGGCCTATAATCTTTACTTTTTTGGACTAGGAGGAATTTGAACCAAATTTGTCCTTGTCTTTCTTCAGTTCATAAAGTTCTTGTTTTGTTCTATTAGACTCTTTTCCTTATATGTTGATCAAATGCTCTTTCCAACAGTTCGAGGAATGTAGAGGGCATCTTTTTGGCCAATTCTGCATTAAAGGCACTAAGTCAAACACTGCTGCAAAAAAATAGCAATCAGAATCTTTTCATCCACATTTTTAATTTGAACAGCCTCATCATTAAAGTGGCCCACATACTGACTTAGTGTCTCATCGAACATCTGTTTGGTGTTTATTATATGCGAAGTATTCTTCTAAAGAATTGATTTATTTTGAAAATGACTCAAGAAAGACTTCACAAGGTCATGGAAAGTTGCCACTGAATTCACTGGCAACTCATGAAACTACTTTTGCGTTGGGCCTTGAAGAGTGGTAGCAAATAGTTTACACCTAATAGTATCACTATATCCATATAGGCTCATCACTGCTACTACAAGTGAAATGTGATCCGAGGGATAAGAATCGTCCTTGTATTTGTCCAAGTCTAGTTGCTTGAACTAATTTGGCTAAGGCTCCATTTTAGTGGACATGATGATTAACGATGGATCCTTATCCATCTCGGAAAGGAGAAAAGTAGGAGTTATCAAATTATTTTTCTTTAAGATAACCTAGACTTTTCTTTTGAGGCTCTACTCCTCGAGTTATATAGAGAAAGCTAGGGAAGGGCCTGTTCGGTCGAGTGATTTAGACCTTTGAGATCCTATTCTCTCATGGAGCGGAGCTCTGTGCGATTGGCTTGTATCTGTTTGAAATTCTCTGACCTATTCAAAGATCTAGACCTTATAATTCTGTGCCTTAGGTCAGTACTCCTCATGGCAACTTCAGGTTGTTTGCCAGGGCAGCGACCGGGCATTGCTACTTAGCTCGAGGCTAATACAATGGGTTTCTCTGCCAAAAATAGTGCAATTTTCATGTCGTTCCACAAAAGCTCAATATGATAGAAAATGTTCAGAAATATACTGCAGAACATTGTTGTTCTGCTGCTAATTATCAAGAGAAACTCTGACTTCCTCCTCTCTTGCATTCTCGTGTAATAAAAGTTAACTATCATGACCCTCAGCCTCGTTATTTGCTCGTCGATTTGCAGCACAATTCTTCATATTTTTTGACTTTGAATCGCAAAAAGTTGTTGAATTTTGAAATTTAACCGGTAAATCTGCCGAAATTTGTATATTGTAATGGAGTTTATCGGAAAATTAAAGAGCACACAAGAATCGAAGAGAAAAAGATGACTTTTTTTTACAATATTCCCACATACGGCGCCAATTGATAAAAGTGAAAAGTTTAGAGAGAGAGAGAGAGAAATTGAACAAAAGCCTTGGAGTGAGTGAAAATTGAAGTGTATTAGATTGACTAAAGTTACAAATTTGGCTCAAGGACCCCCTATTTATAGATAATAGTGAGGTGTATCTGGGACATATTACTATCAAGTAAGCATTGTAACTAATTACATAAATACACTTAATGAACTTTTCCACGTAAACATTGTACATAAATATATAATGTCATGTAGGTAACCAATTATGATGTCATCACTTACAGTAGACTGCTTTGTGGTATTTTAAAGCTATATTAATGAATTTACAAATGTTAAGAATGGCATCAACTCTGAAGTGGTTTTCTTGGATTATCGAGGTAAATGATTTTTTGTACTGTCTATGTTTTCTAGGACAAATTTATGATTTCAAATGATTAGAAAATGCTATATTTTTCCAATAAAATTCGAAACAATAAGTGTATGCTTATGTTTTGAACGAGTATAAAATGCATGCTTGTGGTTAATATTGATAATGTCCCAATATCGATATATGATTTGTACGAGTTATTACTTCTTGCTCTTGTTAACCATTGACGGGGACTAGTTTATTATTTGATGTATGTTGACCAGTTTAGCAGTCGGTAGCTAAATATATGAATGTCTAATTAGCGAGAGCAATAGTCAGACCTGAATATTTAAAGTTGCTGATAGTGATACAAGTTATTAATGAGGTTGAAAATGGATGAACGTCTGAATATTTGAAAGTTTGAATTTGATAAATGATTGACCACATGATATGTATGTACGTACACATTTGTTATGGAAAATATGATTTATTAAATTTTTCGATTACTTCTTCCAGAAACTATTTTTACAATTGAAAGAAGTTGTAGAACTAATATATTGATATTTTTGACCAGTTCTTTTGCAGTATATTAAAATACTTAGCCTGGTAGAGAGTTGTTGGACAACTTACTCAACTACGGTTAGCCCATGCCAGTATTAATTGATTATTTTGCAAGTTTAGAAAATGATTTTGGGTTCTAAAGTGCTAAGGATTCTGTCTTATATCACTTTATGTCACATCACTTAATGAACAGTCAGAATTACTCCACTAAAATTACTCTATAGAATCTTAACAATTCATTAAATTATGTGACAAAAAATAACACATGATATAAGATAGAAAATCCTGTATTGTTCTAAAGCGTAGAGTAATCGATTTCTCTTTCCTATCTAGCATGACATATTAAATAGAATTTATGGTAATGCCTTACTTATGTTTGTAAATTTAGTATTCGTGTCCTCTCATTGGTGTAACCTTATTAAGTCTAATAATCATATTTTCTCTTCTAATACCTTTTATCACCTCATTTAAATAATTTATTTTTAACCATATAAAGTAACCTAGCTTAATAAATATTATAACATGTATATGGATAAACATAATAAGTCTTTAACAAATCAAAAGATTAATATTTATTGAAATTGATTTTACCTCATTTCTATAAGAAAGTTTCTCCAATTTTCTCTTTTGAGAATTGATTAAAGATTCCTAAATTTAAGAATATTCAAATTTGGCATCGTAATTTATTGAATTATGAAAACAGTACTAGGGCTATTTATTGAATAAATATGATATTTCTTAGGAGTGCATACAATGCACGTGTTAAAATATAAATTTGTAATTGTTGAATCCTTGTGATAGTTTCTGTGATTAGATGAATACAACACTTTCACCCAAAGGAATTTTTTCATTTATTTGTTTTAAAAAGTACATTAGGATAATTTATCTAAATAGTCTTTTAACTTTTGTTTTTTATTAAGGTCAAAATATTCCCTGAAATTTAATTTTAGCTGACATAGTCCCTCAACTAAATATTTGTAATTAATTTGATTCTTATTTGACTGCACCACCAATAAAAATAATTTTTTTGTATTTTTTTTGGTGATGACCGAGTGATCACCGATGTGATTATGGGCGATGCAGTCGGAAAAAACTTGTGTTTTGAACAACATAATCATATAGGAACCAAATTGACACAAATATTGCATTGATTGACTAAATTAGCTAAAATTTAAGTTGACGGAACATTTGGATTTTAATGAAAAAGTTGAAAGACTATTTAGGTAATTTGTCCTTCCGATATGGTAAAAAGTCGGATGGACACCATATTGGACCAAGTGTTCAATTGGCCAGATACTCAGTGATAGGGGTGTTCGATGGACCGAATACCTAATATATAGGATCATTACCTGATTCGATTCGATTCAATTATACTAGGTCGAGAAAAAATGACATAGTATACAGTCCATATGTATTGGGTGTGACCCGATCAAAACAGGTCGGATGAACGGGTATTTGACCTGGTCCAATATTAAATTTTTTAGTATCAAAACTTTAAAAAATAAAAAAATTAATAAAAAAATAAAAGATTACTAATTAAGCATATACTCCTATGAATGAGAATGAGAGAAGAAAAAAATCTATTAATATTATGACATAATATACAAAATTACAAAGTTATCCCTGTATATAGATTGAGTCGGGTATCTGTCAGGTTGTAAATTTTTGACCCGCTACCCAACCCGATAATAATAATATCCAACTTGATTTTATTAGCCGATTTGAATACTTTATTTTTACGTTTCAAAATGAACTGATTTAGTAAATTTTTTGAATCGATAAATCAAGATAAACAGCCCCACTCTGGTGATAGGAAGGCATATTAGTAGATATGAGATGAGTGAGTTTAATCTCTTAATACGTAATTATCGAACCTGTGCTACCACTAACTATTAACTTAGTAGTGTGGATGGTGGGGATCGTAATGGTGTCTGTTCATGAGTTAATTTCTTTTTGTTTATAATGATAAAGGATACATTGTCACCTAACAGAGATATATAAAAGTGGCAAAAACAATCTATTAATCTTTCACATTTTAATTTTATATTTTTTTAATCTCTTATATTTAAAATAATATATATTCATCCATTATAAATTTAAAATATGTCATTTTAGTCTAAGATATAATTATAGGTATATTTTGACTTGAAATAATTACATATATATCACATGTTACATTTTTCAAGGTTAAAATTGATAATATACAAATTCTAAACACTAAATTATACTACTTAAAACCTCCTCCATCTACCATCCCAAAATTATCACCCACCATCACCACTTCATTTCATTTCCTTGTTGCTTCACTCTGCCACTCCCTACTCCAGGTGCCCTAACCCCCTTCTTTCTCCTTATAGCACCAACCCTACTTTCTCTCCCTTGCAGCTCATCTTCCTGCAGTCTATCTCTTTCCCCTTTGCCTCTTCCTCATGAAATGCCACCCCCTTCTCATAGGGTGGATAGATGGTGATGGAATAATCTAGTGGTGGGTGGTTATGTTTAGTATTTTTTTTTTTTTTAAATTTGAGACAATTAAGTGCTTAGCTTTATGTATTATTAATTTTGCCCTTAAAACATGTGACCTGTGAGACATGTGATTATTTTAGACTAAAATGATAAGTTTTAAATTTGTAAAGAATGAAAATATATTATTTTAAATCTGAAGAATTAAAAATGTATAAACATAAAATATGAATGACTATTAATATGTTTTCCCTACAAAAGTGTGTGTAAATTTCCTACTGTAGGTGTGTGTCTCTTGTAAATTTCCTTCGCTTTTACCTTCTTTTGTTAGAAGTAGGGGTGTTCATGAGTTAAGTTATTGAGTTGGCGGGTTTTTGAATTCAGATTATTGGGTTTTTGGGTTGAAAATTTAAAACCCATCCCAAGTGTGCTCGGACAGGTTACTCGAGTTTTCGAGTTTATTTGTGTTAAAGTCTATATATATATTATTGATAAGAGCATCCATTACAAATATATTTTTGTCAAAAAATGAAATGGTTATATTAAGAAATAGAAGAGAAAATTATACAATATGTTAGATGAATATTATGTCAAGAATAAAAAGAAAAAAAAAAGATTATCAGTTAGATGATATTAAAAAGAAATCAAGGAAAAAGTTTATAAGTAAATTGTATTTGAGTTATTGGGTTATTGGGTTAGGTTTGGTTTTATTTTTAAAATCCAATCCAACTCAATTAAATTCAGGTAACTCGATCCAAATAACTCGAAACCCAATAATTCAATCTATTTAGTCTCAAATTTATTTGGGTTGTGTTGGATTTAAACACCCTTAGTTAGAAGACATAGTATTACCATTAGTTAGAAATTAGAAAAAGAAAAAGACCAATTTTACTTTATTTTTAAAATATCAACTAATTTGATTCCTTATCAATTACAAAAACTAATTTGATCTATCATCCTTAAAAATTTAACTAATTTAAAACTTGTGACAAAAGCTTATGGACAAAATAACGAAGTTATTGATAATATAATTACAATAGGTTAACTGACATATAATTATTATGTGACAAATCCATTAATTTATTTATGATTTTTGTCATAAATTTTGAATTAGTTAAATATTTTGACGATACTAAATTAATTTATTATGATAAATAAAATATAATATTGATCGATGCTAAAAAAAAATAAAGAATTGCAGTGGCCTTTTCACAATTTTTTTTTAAAATGGTTAACTCATAAACCGACACCAGCTTGGACCACCTTAATATTCCTCCCCAACCATCTGAAGTATATCTGTGGCTCCTCCATTGTATAATTTTCCTGTCTAGAAGTGTACCCACATGCTAAAGCTTACACCGGCAATACCACTCTACTTCTCTCTCTGAAAACAACAAACAAAAAAAATACCACTCTACTTCTCTCACACACACTCAACTCACAGCTCACAAAACACTACATTTTCAGCTGTCTATCTAAAGCTACTCTTCTTCTTCCCCCAAACACTGCTAGTCGTTCCTCTCTCCTCATATCATGGCTGGTTTGCTTTTAGTGATGCTTATTTTGTCCATGGCTGGTCACTCCAGTAAGCTTTCACACTGCTTCAACTGCCCTTTTTGATCTTTACTTTCTTTCTTGACCTTCAAAAGCTCTGCATCCCATTGTTTTATATTATCTGTCTTTATGTATTACTGTGGAAATCCCATTTTCTCATTTTTCGTATTTTTATGTCACCTTTCGGAACTTCATCTTCCATATTGCTATATATTATAGATAGATTCTTTTTTCTCAAAAAAATTTAAAAAATTATAAATACATCTTAAATTTATAGACACAAAGACCTTTTGCATATTAGCTCCTCATATTACATAAAATAACTCAAATTTTTTTGTCCACTTTTTTTTTTTTTTTTTTTTTGGGTAAAACAAATTGCTAGCTCAATCTTCTGTTTTTTCTTTGGTCTGGTGCATACCCATTTTATTCTTATTTTTCTCATTAACATATTCTTTTATTCAGGTGGGGTTTTTTTTTTTTTTCATGTCTTAACAATTTATTTATTTTCTTGTTTCTACCCATTATCTTTATTAACACCACCCAATTCCCCCACCAAAAAAAAAATGAAAAAAAAAAAATTATCTCATTCATGATCTCACTAGTAGTGTCATATGGGGCCCCAATTGTAGGTGCAACGTGGTGCATTTGCAAGGAAGGAGTGAGTGATGCAGCTTTGCAGAAAACAATTGACTATGCGTGTGGAGCTGGGGCGGATTGCACAGCTACTCATCAAAACGGGGCTTGTTTCAACCCCAACACCGTTAGAGCTCATTGCAGCTATGCTGTCAATAGTTATTTTCAGAGGAAAGGTCAAGCTGTTGGCTCCTGCGATTTTGCTGGAACTGCCACGCTCATTACATCTGATCCCAGTGAGTTTTCTAAAAGTTCTGTTTTTTTTTTTCAACCCCTGTTGTTTTAACAGTAAACATTTTTTCAAATTTTTTTTTACTGAGTCTTCAATATGGGGTGATTTGAAACTCAAAACAGGCGCAGCTGGCTGTGCTTATCCTGCTAGTGCAAGGTATGATTCTATTTCTATCCATGCAAATATATAGTAAAATAATAGTGACGGTTGGACAATTATAATTTAAAATAATTATTGTATAAATTTCACTTTAATTTGTGTGAGTAAAAAAGTTATTCAAAAACGTAGTATTAAGTTAATTATTATAAAATATTATTTAAATAATAATAAACATTAAACCATTAAAATGGAACCCATGGCTTTGTTTGGATATAATTTTTAATTATTTTTGGAATAATTTTTTATAGTTATTTGTTGTAAAACCTTCAATTACCTTACCTTTTTATATTATATAGTACATCATATCAAATAAATAAATAAATTTGTTACAGTAATTATTTGATAATATTTGAAATAATATCTTGAATAACAAGATAGCTTATATTTGTTTTTTACTTTTTTCAAGCTATATAATTTACTTATGTACGTTTTCAAATTGCTATTGTGTCCATCCTTGACTGTGTACACTTCATTAAGTAATTATTATAAGTTTGTTGTACTTTTGTTTGGTCTCGAGATGAAAGAGAGCAAAATGGAGAGATAAAAATTTAAAACAACTTTCTGTTTATAAGTGAGAGAAAATGGGAAAAGTTATTTTATAATTAATTATGAAATTTTATATTTATTTTTTAAATATAATATAAAAATATCAAAAAGATATTTTAGTAAAAAAAATAATATTAATAATTTTTTTTTTGAAAACTTCCAAACAAAACAAACTTCTCCTCTTCATACACATCTAGATGTTCATAAGAGACAGCTAGTTTACAATTTTCCTCCTCAAAAAACTTCTAATCTCAACCTAAAAGATTTCATGGAAATTTTTAAGTTAAATTTTCTAGATATTTTTGGAAAAAAAAAAAAAAAAAGATGTCTAGATTATTGAATATTTTATCACCCGGAATATTGTGCACTAGTCATGAATTTAAGTACAATCAATGAATTAACAGTAATTTTTTTTTTTAACTTTTTAGGACCATTAGTATTTTTTTTCTTTAAGAATTCCTTTAATGAGATTTTTTAAATCAAATTCCTTTTTGTTGGCACAAACGAAATTCGTTAACCGCAATATTTGAGCTCATTGATGTTGAAATGATTTGATATTTGATTTTAGCCTTGTTTGCTGGATTTCAAAAGTTTTTCATCATTCCCATAAAGTTAAAGTGCTTCAATCCACTACCAAGATAAAATGATTAGAACCGGTCATTCTGCATCATGCACCGAGTTTGAATTCACACATTATTGTCTTTAGGGCAAATAACCCTATGGCTCCTTAAATTTTTATGTTTGCATTCTTCCGACTATTATACGGATTAATTTACCAAAAAAATTTCTGTCAAATCTAACAGTACAAAGGCCAAATAGGTCATTTTCACACTACATACTAATTTTTCTTTTCCTCCCTCATAAAAACAAACACAGTACACACACTACACCACATCAAGCAAACACAAGACACCTAAAATACGTGTTCTTCATTTAAAGCTTTTATCCTTCTTTTTTTTCAAAAAAAATCCAAATCCCAAGCCACTCAAGTGATGTTTGAATTATTTAATTTCCTAAACAAACATGAGGCAAGACACAAACACATATCAAAACATGAAAAATGGAAGATGGGTCTTGTATGGGAGGGTGGCGGGGTGCTATTTGCCCAGGTAGTAGGAGAACAAAGGGGGGTGGGGAGGAAAGGATATAAGGGAAGAGGGACACGATTTGTAGCGGAGGGGACGGGATCTGGGCGTGAAGGGGGCAGGGGTTGAAGAGGGGGCGTGGTGGAATTTGTGGAGAAAGGAGAGGGCTGTGTGGGAGGGAAGAGGATGGATGAGGGGGTAAGGGATGAAGACGGGATGAATCTGCGGGGCTGGGGAAGCGTGGCGAGAGAGAGCTACGTTAGAGAGGGGGATGGGAGAAGTAGAGCTGGAGATGGAAGTAGTGGTGGAGGTACAGATGAGGGAGGAGGAAAGGAATTGCGTGATTAGGATAAATGCATGAGAATCTGACAAATTTATCTCTTGTTAGATTTAACATTAAAATTAGATAGAATGATCACAAAAATGCACTTCAAAAAGTATAATAGTAGGTAAAAATATATATTTAATATTTGAATAGCTAAAAACATACAAACATAAAAGTTTTAAGAGCAGGAGGGTTGTTAGCCCATTGTCTTATTGATTCTAAACATTGTAGCTGGATAAACTGCACTCAATCGATCCAATAACCCCCTAATATTTTGTCAATTTGGGTATCAAAAAATTATTCCTTGAAACTACTTAAATGAGGTTCTTTTTCCTCAAAGGTGCTCTTTTTTCTTGCATTTTTTTTTTAAAAACCTTTAGTGGTCATCTATTTCATATTCTTTCTTCATTAAGTATATCTTTATAAAAGCTTTCGAATCTCCATCCTTCCTTTTCATTAGGATGCCTTCCCAACCAAGTGTCACAACCTCCTTTTAGATAGTGATATTATTTGAAAATTTATAGTATAAAATATATATTGTAATATTTCCATTATTCTAAAATGTAATCTATGTGGGGTAAAAACAGTATGGAAAAATGCGTTTAGTAATAAATGATTAAAAAATATTCTCCAAACAAATATTAATCCTGTCTCTTATACAATACTTTTTAGCTGTGTCATTACTATTAGTACTGCTTTATTTTACACTTGGTTCCCTTGTGTGTAATTGTGTTAGGCCTTTTTTGGCTTTTTGACTGTGTATTCCAATCGCATGATGATGTCTCTGACCAGACTAACTATTGTTGCTTGTATTATTGTTACGTCTGTTGTTGTTAAGATTGGTGCAATTATTGTCCTGAATCATCATAGAATCCAAAGTTATTTTCTTCCACTGTTACAGTGTAACTGCGATTAAATAGTAAAGTAATTAGATTTCCAAAAGAATATGTCGAGCCCATTTTGGACTAGGAACAAACAATTGTTTTTTAACATTTACCAGGGTGTTTTGTGTCTTTTTAGGAAGAAAAAAATGTTTTTATGTTCTTGTTTTTTCGGGAGATCATTTATTGTGATTTTGGAACTGGATGGTAGGGTAGGGTAGGGTAGGGTCAAAATCCACCTGTCCGTGACAAATTATGACCGTACTGAAAAGGCACCATCAATCTTGGCTGGCGTAAGAATTAATGTTATGTTGCTAAAAGCCGTTGGATTTGAGATATTTTGTATTTCGTGCCCCTTTTAATGGTTGATATGTTCTCGACTTCTGTGAGGTTTTTATCCCGACATTTTCTCTTTGGGGAACGTTTATGCCAAAGCTATTCTGGTCTGTCCAAAATTTACGGTTGTTTTCCAAAAGCTAATCCCTTTCTTGCCGTGTACAAATGAATATACTAGTAGGAGTACTATTTTTATTTTTAGTTTGGATATTCATTGAATTTGGATCGTTTGTAAGCTCTTGCTTTGCATTATTATTTTAAAGAGGTGATTTGAAAAAAGAAATTTTTTTTATTATTCTCTTTGTCGCACAGTGAATATATTTTATCGTTAAATAATTAAAAAACGAATTAATAAAATTTTCAAATTTTTTAATTATCACAACTTATTTGCTTTCGAAAATATCTATGAAATAACTGTAAAATATTATTTAAAAAATAATTAAAAAAACTAATCATCCAAATGGTCATATTTTCTACCCGTGAAGAAAATAATACGTCTTATTTCCTATATCAAAAATCTGATTGTTTGATTATGTTATTAATTTTTTAAAATAATATTTTGTAATTTTTTTTAATATACATTTCAATTATTTTTTTTATCTCGCATAAATTATATCCTAAAAATTGTTAGTATATTTATTTCAAATAATATTTTATTGTTACTATATTTATTCTAATTTGAATAATATATTATAAATAATAATTGTCTAAATAAAGTTAAAACTCTTTTTTAGATCTACAAAGTCTTAAAAGTATTTATTGATGATCTCACATACATGTTTTTAAGTTGGTTCTAATTTAAAAAGGGAAAAAAAATCAAAATTATACTATGTGCTATTGAAATTGAAAAACTACGCATGCATATTTCTTTGTTATTCACATTGAAAAATTATGTTCAGGCCATTGATAATATTTATTTGCATCGCAACAAATATGATGATTCGATCTAGGAGGTTAGGATTTTCTAACGTCTACTGGAAAATATTATTATAAATCTGAATTTTGAGTTCACTTGTAAAGTTTATGGTTAAAATTAAATATTATAAAATTTTATTTGTATCAATTTATATCATAAATTTTGTAATATTTAATTTACATTACAAAATTTACAAGTAGAATTAAAAATTAAATTTACTTAAGTCTTTTATATATATATATATATATATAATATATATTGTAAATGATATGATGGATTGAAAATCAAAATTTATAATATAGTATTATAAAATCGATACGTCTAAAAACCTCGAGGTTAAATTGTTACTAATGTGGCCTAGACATAAATGATAACTGATTAGACATGGTTAACTTATTCCAACATTTCAGTCCGTGATCAACAAATGTAGCAGGACTTGGTACTACTATCTTTTACATTCGGCAGAAAGTGGTCCTTCTTTGTTGAGAATCTGCTTATTCTATGTCTCGGGTAATTTTGCTACTTCCATTACGAATTGTGCAAAGGCGCATGGTATGGAGAAATTTTATGTCGGTGGGAATCTAGTATCTGTTCTTAAATTAACGGAGTCTTTTATTTAGAATGGATGTTTAAAAAAAATAAGAGGGTCATTTTATTTGAAAAAAAATAAATTCTGTATTATCCTAAATGACAAGTTCTCTATTAAATATATCTAATAATTATTTTAGACTAAAATAAAAATTTTTTAGCTGTATAATTTACCTGAGAGGTGGAACGGCAAGTGAATGTAACTTTACGATTCATAGATTTGATGTTGCCATACTAGGAAAGAGAATCGAACATAAGCTAGGACCAATATAATTTAGTGGTCATTTCTCATGAATTCCTATTTGTTTGCAACATGTATGCAATATGAATTTGTTTGAAAAGCCTCACTCCAGGCTCAAATGACACAACAATTTGGAATGAAATTTTTCACCAAGCAAACCCCCTTGCACTCTGGGCAACTAGCTTATCACACCACTTCATTAATTTTAAAGATTGCTCTGGTTGTTTAGTCAAATTGCTGCGACATTAATTATATTGTCTCGTGACTTTTTCTATTTACTTGATCCAGTGCTGCCACCACAACTCCTGGGACAACGGCCACGCCTACTACTTCCACCGCCACGCCAACCATCAACACTCCCACAGGCACATCCCCTCTTGTTACAACTTCCTCACCAGGACTAGGAGGCGTCAGCACTGGTTTAGGTCCATCTGGCATAAACGACGTGAATGATGGCGGCATTTTACTAGTAAAGAAGGCCCCAACATTCCCTTTCTTGATTAGTCTCCTATTTTGTGGAGTTGTTTTTTGGTGGGCTTGAAAAATTGAATTGTAATGTGGGAGTGTAGATCAACGAGTGCGTGCATGCTCTCAAAAGTTGATGTCCAGAAGCACTAGTATCTTTATATGCATGTGAATAGAGGTACTTAAATTAGTGGGCATTATTAGTTTCTGCAGGGAATGTGTAAACTATAAGACGGCCTTGATTTTTGTTTTCTGCCCTTTTCTTCCATTTCCATCTTATATGCAAACATGATGGGCTTTGGATTCCTTTCGGATGAGTGAATGAGTGGCGAGATAGCGTTATTATTTTCTTTATAAGGTAATTACCCGAGTTTAGTTAAATGAATAAAATATTAATATTATTTGGTTTTTTGTTTTATGAAATAATTATTTGAGTTTAGTTAAATAAATAGAGTATTAAAGTGATTAATTTTTATCTTATGAAATAATTATTCGAGTTTAGTTAAGTGAATAGATTAATTTTTATCTACATAAAATTAAGTAGTATTATTTAATTTAGAATAATATTAGTAATATAATACATATGTACATGCATACATATGCTGTTTTCTGCAATTTTTGAAAGTTTATACTTTTTAACACCATGTCATTTAAAAATTTATACTATACAAATTCTTAAAATCAATCGCAGAGATGATTTTCTTAATAAGATTGTGGAATTTTATATATGTATATGTATATGTATGTATGTCTGTATGGTTATTAGAAAAAATCATATGCGTTCGATGTGTGACACAAATGTAACAAGTTAAAATTTTTAAATTTTTATGAAATACATAAAGGGATAATTTCAAAAACTTCTCCTGAGGTTTCCTCTAATATTATTTAGACCCTTTCAAGCTTCAAAAATATCACTTACCTCTCTTATTTTTATTTTTGTTGTAACAGCCCAACTAATAAAATAATTAGTAAAAAATTATGTCCAGGAGAGAGAAGGCATTTCATTTCCATTATTACCCTTTGTTGTTTATTAGTTTATCTAATAAAACTAAAACATAATTTAGTAAATATGGCTAAAAAACCAAAAAAAAAAAAAAAAAAGAAAAGAGACGAGTACTACAACTTTTAGTGTTGCAATTACAACCATTACCTCTGGAGTATATTTCACATTCAAGAGAAGAACCAAAAAATTACTTCTTGTTTCTTAACTTACAAGAATAGCAATATCATACCAAGAAAGAAGCGGTCATAGTATGAATAATAAATTATATTTGAACAACACAACAACGGCATTTATAAGATTTATGGGGATTCACCAACAAATTTAAATATCAAAAATAGATATTGTGACTACAACAAAGAGGCCACAATTAAAGAGCCACGACAATCTTGATAAGCTCAACTTTTGTCGTTTAAAGTGTTACATTTTTTTAGTGATGTGAGGCATAGTTAGTTATTAAATTTGGTCCGGAACCAAGCGAAAATGTGGATCAACGAGTTACGATTCAATTAGTAGATTATTATAATATGTTATTTTATTTCTATCTATATAATGCTTTGAAATTTTTAGATACATAACATATGATGAAAATATTAATAAAACATGTTGTATCAACTATCTAAATAAATATCAATGAACTCTATAGAATTTTGTGGGAAGTTATAGTTAAATATATTAAAATAGTTATTAATTTCAGTTGTTTAAGTTGTTGTACATATAAATTTATATAAATACATACATAAAAAATGATATTTTGATTATTTAAAAAATGAAAATTTGTCATAATATTATATTTTCATAAAATAAGTTTGTTTATTAGATTTTTATAATATAGTTTATTTACTAGATTTTATGATAACATGTTTTGGAGAATACTTTGTTATTGTTAAAAATAATATTGTTTTGCAAATTTATCTTTTCATTTTTTTAAAAAATAAATAATTTTGTTATTTCAAGACACTTATGTTTTTAGTTTTGAAAAAAGAAGTCAGTAGTTATTTTGTTTAAAATATGGGAAAAGAGAGTTAAATTGGAGTTCTAAAAGAACAAATAAAAAAGGTGTAATCTTATCTAACGTGGTGGAGTGTGAACTTGGTTAAGGTGAAGAGGCAAGGGCATTAAAGTCATTTTATGCTCTAACCTATAGTTCTTGGGCCCGCTGATAATAGAAGGGATGTAAGTGATATTTTTGATACTTGGAAAGGTCTAAGTGATATTAGGGAAAACCTCATGGGAGGTTTCTGAAATTTTCCCATAAATAAATACATAATTATAACAAAGATTACTAAATCTACAAATTAATCTTTTGATTTTTTATGTTAAAATTGTGTATACTTTAAATGTCTATTCAATATATTTGTTTTTTATTTTTTGATTGTGTAATTACTTTCACATTTCTTATTATAATTTTTTATTCTTTTTATTTTTTCTTAATAATCGTCCATATATGCTATTTATTACAATATTAAAATACAATTATTTTTTTTGAAAAAAAATTAAACAAATATTCTATTTTGTGAGAATAGCGTGTCATATTTGAATTTTATAATTGAAAAAGAAAAATGAGTCATTAACACATGCACATTTGAAAGACTAATAGTTTAACTTATTTGCAATGATTATTGATGATCAATTAATTAAATTATTAATCATAAAATTCTCTAATATAAATTGGTTATAAAACACAACTTTTGTGAATAAAACAAATACATGCTAAGATACTTATATTCCCATAAAGAAAAATATTTTATATTTTTTCACAAGATAATTATAGATAATAGGCAAATAAATATATAATTAAGTAACAGACAAGTTTAAGTGGAATTCTACCATCCCTTTAAAGAACCATTCCCTTAGCTTAAAAGCTTGTATAGTACAAGCATTTAAAGTATAAGGAAGTAGTTCCCAAAAAGGGATCTAGAATTTTCCCAAATGTAATTGGGTAAAGTAATAGGATAACTTTATTATAAGATAAAGAAGTCATTAACGCTATTAACATATCTGAAAGACCAAAACTTTAACTTATCTGCTATGATTATTGATGACCGACTAATTAAATTATTAATCATAATTTTAATTATTATACATTAATTTTAATACATAATTATCATTTTGTAAGCAAAACATATACATGATTAATAAATTATTACATAAGCAAAAAAGATTTATAAAAAAACAAAAACAAAAAGTCTTATTATTTAATTCATAACTGTGAAGCACTATCTACTTGAATGAACCATGATGTTAATTATTAGATTAACTAAAATCTTAATCATAAATATCATTTAGCTTATAAATCATGAAGTTTTATACAAAAATTATGCCAAAGGCGTTTATAAAAAAATGCTTAAATGTATACAAAAGCTATCTAGAGAACTGTGTGCATTTATCTGAAGTGCATATAAACTCCAACCAACATTTAACTGTTATGCATAAAAAGATATATTACAGACTTTTACACATCAAAATATCTATGGATTTAGAGTACACTCAGTTATTATTTATTAAGATAACTTTAAAAAAAAATACAATATTAGTATATATTTACAATATTAAGTTATTCCACAGTTTTTATGATAGAGTTAATTCAACAAATTTTTCTTTAATTTTGGTGCGTTTACAAAAACACCACTTAAATCATTTTTAATTATAGTGTCCGTCCATCATATTTTATATTTTATACCATTTTTAAGACGTTATTATTAGTATTAAATATTCTTTGATTGTAACAAATTACCACTTAGATGTCTATAAGAAAAAATTGAAATAAGATGAGCAACATATGTTATTCCCATAAAATAGAAAATTTGTATAACTTTAATAAGAAAAAAAAAATCTATTTATGTTATCATAAATAACATATAAGTACTATGATTATGAAAAGGGTTAATTACATTATACTTTTCTAAAGTTTACCATTATTAACACTTTTGTCCCTTGCTTTATGTTATTATTATTTTCTATTAAATATTTGAAATCATCACTAAAATATTTGTATGGGCATTATACCTTTTATAAGGTTCACCACTAAAGAGATCTTGTTATTGTATATATAACTTAAATACATATGGTTCATCTAGTATTTATTTGAGTTGGTGACTCATCAAAACTTAAGATCCAACCTAAATACGAATACTTAACTTTTGTGTCAAAAATTTCCAACTTTAGTTAAACCTCAGTTTAGGCACAACTCACTTTAAACACCCAAATATAAATATCTATTAAGCAAAGGAAAGCAACCGATATAAGCTTAAAATCATTTCCAAAATTATATTTACTGATGAACTCATCTATCTATTTTATCAAATCGTCCACTAAATTTTTAAAATTTTATCATTTTTATCATTTCTTTAGTCTAGAACATTAGTTTCTCATTCAGTCCAAAACTATATTCATACATATCGATCAATATAGATGGTGAAGAAATAATTAATGATTTTATCCTTTTTATTTTCTTTTTCCTTAGGTTTCTTTCCCTAGCTACTATAAAATCAGTCTTATCTGACAATAGAAAATAATTTAACAAATTTACATTATAATGTGACTTATTTTTACATTATAATGTGACTTATTTTTACATTATAATGTGACTTATTTTTACATTATAATGTGACTTATTTTTACATTATATGAATTTACTTTTTCTTGAGCATTTCCAAGGAAAAAAAAAAAAGAAAACTATTTTTTTGACTTTTTTCATGAAAAAATTCTTTATCTTACTCTAAAATGCACGCAACTCTCATAGGAAAAATATGTAATTCTAAATACATCAAACATAACACATAATTGTTCTATAAATTTTGTCACATTTAATTTTTTTGACATATTGTGTAAAATATATATGCATGTAGCAGAGAATATATTGGTATTTTTTTCATATTTCTTAAAATTATGATAACATTCACTTTAGGATTCTACTGACATTACGTAGTCTTTTAGATCATCTTGAGAGCATCGAACTAATGTGTTCGAGCTAGTACTCAAAGCTGTTTTTCTTATTATTTTAATTTTTTAAATTTTTTTTATTATATGTAAAATTACTAAAATGTAAAGATAATAAAAATATGTGAATTTTATTTTTTATTTATTTTTTGCATACTCTTTCGATCAATTCCTTGTGCTGGTTACCAAAACATTTAGTAATATACATGTTTGTTGTTTTGCTTGTAATTTCTAAAGTTGACATGTAAACCTAATCTATATTTGCAATTATTTTAAAGTACTTAATATTATGATTTTATTTGCATAATTATGTTATAAATCTTTCACATTACTTGCCTACTTATTTGTTCTATATTGTCATACCTATAATTTATGTGTATTGTTCTTGTAAATCTTGATTATTTTAGAATATTTCTAAGTATTCATCGTATTATGGGTTGAACTTTTTTTTTACCTTATCAATAGTTGCTAAATATCCAATGTTTCTTTATTGTTTTATCAAATAGTATAATAATTGGAATTATAATATCCAAATTTGATATGTACACTCAATATATATGGGCAACTACTTAGAATATCTAATAGCATGATTTATTTGCATAGTATGCATTGTTTTTAATTATATCAATTAATTAATTTCCTACATTGTCGCTCCATAAATCATACATAGAATTCTTATGTATTAAAATGGAAAAATTCTACAGTCTTATTGAACGAACCATTCGTTTGATTTAAAAACTTGTATGGTACAACAATATGTGTTTTAAAAATTTGTACTATACAAATCTTTAAAATCAATGAGATGGTTCATTCTACGAGATTGTACATAGAATTTCTTATTAAAATGATTATTTTAAAATATTTAGGGCATTTATCGTATCATAGGTTGAACATATTTTTTACCTCATCAATAGTTACTCTACCTGTATATTTTACATAATGGTGTTATTAAAGATAAGAATTTAGTATTTAATATTCTATGAAATGCTATTTAAATGATAAGACGTTTCCCCTATGATTCATTAATCATGGGTTCGAGTCACTAAGAATTACGAGGATTTTTTTTTAAAAATAATAATATTAACGAGATAAAATTAACATACTTTTATCTCAATTAGAGGTCATGAGTTTTTTTTATAAATTTTAAATTTTTATTAGTAATAATTATTAATTTTGTGATTTTTAAGTTGGAGCAAAATTTGATATTAGAAAGAGGTTTTGTTGAGTTCATTGTTTAAAAAAAAGAAAAAACAAAAGATAATATAAATTTATTCTACCATCTTATTACATTTATTAAAAAATTTTATTTAAATCTAAAAAATTTTTTTGTATTAAATTTAAAATATAAATACAACAAACATCTAGGAGTAATATAAATTATAAAAAATAGATATTTTTATCGGATTGAATAGAAAGTATTTTTAGATAAGTCAATTATACTTCATTAAGGATGATTTAGTAAAAAAAAAAAACTTCATTAAGGACTTGTTAGGTATGAAACTATTTAATTAAAGTTATATTAGGTATGACAAAAAAATAGGCGGTGATATTCTTAAAAAATAGGTAATTAAATATAATTTAATTATGCTTTCCTATCAAGGTTTGTATTTCATTAAATACAGGTATTTTAGACATAACAAAAAAAGTAGACAACAAAATTTGTTATCTTTTCTTGTCGGAATTTGTATTTCATTAAGAGTTGGTGTTTTACACATTACAAAAATGGGAGGAACAAAAATTGAGAGAAACAACTCGCATGCATATATATATATATATTATAGTTATTTGGTAAATATTTAGGTAGATCTAATTTTTGACCTTACTTGTAGACTATGTAGTATGGATTAAACCATATGTAATACATGACATCAGATGATGTAAATAAAATTCCGTAAAATTAAATCTTGAGCATAAAGTCTACAAATGGAATAAAAAATTGAATTTATCTAAAATTTCTCAGTTATTTAGGCCGGCTTTAATTGAATCAACATAATAAAATTTAAACTCAACTCACAATTAAATTGGGACTATCCGAACTCAGGCAACACATTTTACTAGTAAGGCTGCCCTTTATTTATTGGGCCGGGCAGGCCGATCTGGCCCATTGAAAGTCTTGCCCCAACTCTCTGCCTTTTATTCTCTGTCTCTTTTATCATCCAACCCACGACTCCATCTTCCTCTCAAAACAAATAATCACCATCGGCCACCATTTTCGTTCTATCTTTACGTTCACACAACTAGGGGTGTAAACGAGCCGAATCGAGTACGAATAGTGCCCTACTCGAACTCGAACTCGAAATTTTTTTTGATACTCGAACTCGAGTCTTGAGCTCGAACGAGCTTCAAAATTATTGAACTCGAGCTCTAGTTCGAAAAATTTGACATAGTTCGAGCTCGATTCGAGTCACTCGAAAATAAGAAAAACGAGCTTGAATTCAAGCTCGAACTCGGGTAGTTCGACTTTTTTGTAGGTAAAAGATGTAATTTTTTAAAACAAGTATGGACATTTTAGTAATTTTACATATAATAAAAAAAATTAAAAAAATTAAATAATGTTCGAAAAGGCTCGAAAGCGTATTATACATATCTCGAGATCGGCTCGTTTTTCTTATTTTCGAGTGACTCGAATCGAGCTCGAACTACTGTCTCTTATACACATCTAGATGTGTATAAGAGACAGATTCGATTCATTTACAGCCCTACACACAACTTCACACACTGACAAAGGAGAAAAATGAAGTGGAAGAAGGAACTCCACCACTGCCATTGACTCTCCATTGTCATTTTGGTAACCATTCATGACATTTATATATGTATTTTTTAATATTTGAATGCTTACTGCTCAATATTTACGAATTTTATGGCTTGAAATTTAAGAATAATGACTGAAAATTGCTGTTTAAACTTGTTTGGGACCTGGTAAAAACGAGTGAATGTGAGAGTGTTTAAGTTTTCGTGCGTATGTCATATGTTTGACAAAATGCTTCAATGAACTTGGATGATAAATGGCATTATTGGCGTGTTTCTTGTTGTATTTAGACTTTGTAATGTATTAATCTAAGCTTCAATAACACCTACTGATGATTAGGGAACAAAATCTGAAGGTTTAGAGACAAATGGTGAAATGGGTCTTATTGATTGGTTTCGGATTTTTCTAAAACTCTTCCCCATTTATGCTTCTTCTTGATTTGATTTTGCTATATTCGAGCTCTACTCGTGGAGAGGATCAATTTGGTATTAAATTTTGAGTATTCTACCGTCCTTTAGGGTATTATACTTTTCATTTAATAATCGCGTTAGATTTGTAACAATAATGGATTCTTGGATTATTTTGAATGCAATTAACTTATTTTAGAGGTTTTTACATATAATTTTTTCTTGAATACAGAAACCTAATGATCCTGATGATTGGTTTCCTTTAGTCATATTCATCTTTTATGAACCTCTACCCAAACCATTTCTATTGCTCCTTATATATATTAATGGTTAATTATTTGTTACAATTTTTTATTCATAGAAAAAATTGCAAATACTTTTTTATTTTGCTTTTTAAAATTTTTTCTAAGTCTTCAAGAATTAGTCAATATAAAGTAACTATGAAAATTTATCATGCTATTTGTAATTTTCATACAAATCTTACGATTGATGATATTTCATATACTTAATATTACTTTATCTAATTTTCCCAAATTTTACAATCCAAAGGGTGATATATAGTTAACATGGTGGCACCATTATTCAAATAATGAGGTAGTACTTTTTATCGTATTTTAATTTACATTTTACTAGTTAAATTTGTCTTTTACAAATATTTTATACTCATTCATAGAGATGATAAATTTTAAAATACTATTTAGATATGAGTTAGTACATTACTATTATTCTAAATAGTATAATATTAATATTTTAATAGTAAGTTTCTTTGCATTATATCATACTATTTTATTATCTATTACATAATTATTGATAATATCTCGACTAATAACCTCTAATGTAATTTTCTCATTTTGTTTTTGTTTTTTTGTTTTTTTTTGTTTTTTTATATCGACTATGTACTATACATTGATTTTCTTAATTAAGTTGATGCAATGGATCTAATAATACCTTTTATATATGAGAGAATACTATTTGCACATCTCATATTCCTTCCTTTCATATTTTATAACAATATCACAGTAGTAATATTTATTTATCACAAAAATTACTGTCCTAATATATATTTCATTAAGAAAAATTATTTTGTAACGACATAGATAATCGATAGTAACTTTATTTAATATCTAGAAAAATATTAGATTGGGTCTCTCATAATAGTATTTAGATAATGGATAGTATATTGTAGTTATTTTAGATAGTATATTGATATTTTGAAAGGATGTAGTTTATTCTTTGCTTTACATAGTACTGTTTGATTATCTTTTAGTACTATTTATTTGATAATTTTATGATTAGTAACCTTCAAAACCTTTTTTTAAAATTTTTTTTATTTCAACTATGTTCAATTATGCATCGATTTTCTTTATTAATTTGATACAATGAACTTGATAAGACTTTTTACTGTACGAGATAATACACTTTAGAAATCTCAATAGTACTTTCTTTTATATCCCATAGTACTATCTTATTATTTGTTTCAAACAACAAAAATTACTATCCTAATACATGTTTTTATTACGAAAATTTATTTTGTAATGATACAGATAATCAAATATTAACTTTAATTTAATATCTCAAAATATACTAGGGTAGACTTTCATAATACTATTTAGATAAGGACATAATACATTATTTTGAATAGTACTATTTACATTATTTTGAATAGTACTATTTAGATAAGGCCACAGTACATAATACTATGTTGATATTTTGATAGTAGGTTTCTTTGTTTCACACACATAGTACTATTTGATTATTGTTAGTTTTGATAATTTCACGATTAGTGATATGTTTTTTTTTTTATTTTTAAACCGACTATGTTTAATTATGAATCGATATTCTTTATTAAATTGAAAATGGGTCTGATAGTTTTTTTTACTATACACGAGAATAGTACTTTCTTTCATATATTATAGTACTATCATACTATTTGTTTCAACACTAAAAATTACTATCCTAATATCTATTCTGTTATGAAAATCACTGGAGTTATTCGATTGCCAATATTTATTTAGTATTAAGAGTGCTAATATGTTGTATATTTATTTTTAGTATAATTTTCTAGGCTTAATAATATCGTCAAATTATTCACTTATAATTAATTCTAAATAAATGCATATTTTCACTTTAAAGTATTATAATAATATTTTACATTATCAAATTATTTGATAGTTCAACAAAGATTATTTATTGTACTTAATTTTGAATTATTTATCATTTGTTTAGTTTTAAACTAGAAATCTTATTTTTACCCATTTGAGTCGTATAACCATGGATGAAAAAAAAAATAGATTTTTTTCCCTTGTAGAAAAGGTATGAATTTGAAAAATTGATAATATAACTTGTCATACAGGTTACAAGCACATGGGAAGATTGCTATTATATAGCAACTCTCATCATTGTTCAATTAGGTATCAACCATGTATCATGATAATAATTGATGGAAGGTTCCCTCAAAAACACTAAAGGGACCGTAGAATTTTTTTAAAATTCTACTCTATTTGGCGTAGAAATGAGAAATTCAAAAATAAAAAAAATAAAAGAATCAGCCATGGCAGTTACGAGGAAGGAGACAATGATCAGAATTTTTGTTTTTGCCCCTAAAGTTTCCCTTAGTTTTCATTTTGACCTTGATTAGTTTTGGAGATTTCCAAATTGACCCTAGAAAGTTTAGTTTTGAGTAGTTTTTAATCAAGTCCATGAAATTAATTGCTCCAAGATTTCAAAATTTCCTAGGACTTGCATTTTGTAAAACCCTTAAAATTTTGGAAAATTGCAATTTAATCTCTAATAGTTCTCTAATTTTTGCAATTGCTACCCTAATATCAAATACAGTTAAAATTACTTTAATTAGTGATCAATTAAGGTTTAATTACTCTTTTATTGGGAATTATTTACTATGTTTACGGTTTTTTAATTCAATTAGCATAACTAAGTTGTAATTTAGTTCAAGTTAGTCTTGTATTACATTATTAGACTTTTTGTGAACCTATTGTTGGGGCATAGGAATTTATAATCTTAGTACTAATTTTTTAATTTCATTATCTACTTTTAAATTATGTCTTAGAATGCAAATGTGTCCAGTGCCTTTTCAAGGCAGGCTCAGTGTTAAGCTTTTTTTGTTGTTTTAAGTGTTAGTGTTAATGTATGAATACTTTATTTTATGTTTACTTTTAGCAAATTAATTCGATTAACAACAATCAACTCATATTTTGGTCTTAAAATTAAAAAAATTAAATTAAATCCTCAACCGGCTGTCACCGGATATGAACTGGTGTCTTGAGTAATAAAGACTATTTTAACGTTCCCATTGTACAATTGAACTTCGAGTTCAAATCTTTGCTTTTATAAACACCTAGAGTCATCTAGGTGAAGGATAGTTTAAGTGCAAGAGAATGAACTAATAACTGTTTTTTAGTGACTTAGTATATCTAAAATCTAATAACAAGTGGCGACTTCAATTTTGATAAAAAAAAAAACCCCTAATCCTAGATTAGTAATTTTTGGGTTGTAAATCGTCGCATTTCCTATATCCAATTTTAGGCTTTTGTTTCCAATTTCTTTTGCCAAAAACCAAATATTATTTTCAACCAAAACTAAATTCTCTTTACTTATACCCAGGAGGCTGGTTCACTTACCAATCCTGTGTTTAAAAACATTGCTTTAGTCCTTCGACCATTAAAAGTCTCACTTTACCTACTAAACTTTTGAAAATGTACAATTTTGCTGATTTGTCCATTTCCTATGTGAAGTCTAAGAAATATAACCTTTCCTTAAAATGACATAGTTTTGTTCTTCTTTTTTCTCCAGCCATGTACAAGCACCGCTACAATTGCTAGTCGTTAGTCCACGTTAACACTACCACTCTCCTATTGTTAAATTTTGACCAATTTACAGTGATAGGCTTTGTTTTTCATGTAAACTTCGAATTTACAAATCTTTCACCAAAAATTTTAAATCTTATACCAACATGCTCCTTGAGGTAAGGTTCAAATAGGTGAAAATTTTAACACGAAATCCTACAAATTTACATCACCACGACTATTTTTGGCTATTTCAAGTCCCAATCGGCGTCAAAACCTCTAATAATTTACATTAATATTAACTCCTCATTTTCATAGAGATTCCATATATATGATTTATTTGTTTTAATTTAATTTATTTAAAAATTTCAAATTAGGGCTCCTCTAGTTTATTGTGATGGCAATAAAACTCCGTGCAATGTGGTGCAGCGAGTTCCATTAGCTTTGGGGATGAAATTAATGGAACGAACTATAATGATATATACTTGTTTCTTTTTTTTGTAAAGTAAGACTCAGAACCCAAAGTATACAAACATGAAATGGTATGTAAATTAACTTGCCCAAAAAGGGGAAAGAAAAAAAGAATTTGTTCAACTTGATGACCCAGCCGATTGGACTAGTTAAACTAGTAAACTCAAAGACAAGTAATATGTCCGATCATTTTTTGATCCAAATTTTGAAATATTGACAAATCATGCTTAATATATTAAAAAGTTAGGATAATTATGTTATCAAATATACTCGGAGACCTGGCTACTGGGTACTTTAGTGTTGTTCCCATCAATGGGTTCCTCAAGGATCCATCTTCAAATGGATGTGGCCAAGCTTTTGCCTAGGTTCCTACAATAGCTAATTCAGGGAGAAGTAGAGAGAGGCCGACTAATAGTGGAGGGGAAGGGGAGGTGGGGAGGAAAAAAGGGAAAGGGAGCAAGAGTGGGTGTGGAGGAATGGGACGACTGACAAGAGAAGGGGAATGGCAGGTAGAGAGAAGGGGAATGACAGGTAGAGAGAAGGGAAGGGGGCTGACTGGGGAGGGGGAGGGTGATGAGGAGGGAAAGGGAGAGATAGAGAAAGGGAGAAAGCTAATAGTGGAGGGGAAAAGAGAAGGAAGGGAGGGTGGGGAGGGGGAAGAGAAAAGAATTTTTTTTAGGGTTAATTTCACTTTATCCTTTAACGTTTATGGTCGCTATCACTTTAGTCTCTAACGTTATTTTTTAGACACTTAAATCCTTTCGTTAAATCTAACTCAATTTTGCTGCTCATTTTGACAAAAATATCCTTATAACTTTACAACAACAAAAACAACAAACCAAACCTTATTCCCACTAAATAGGGTCGGCTACTTGTCCTTATACACATTGTACTCTGATAATGGATCATATCATTCTCAATTCATAAATGGGCTATTTCTTTCTTATCTTTCTTACAAGTTACCCACTAAATCTTTTTCGATCTTCCCTTCCCCTACTCCTCTTATGTTGACTACTCTATCTAAAAGTTACTCGCCTGACAGGTGCTTTACTAGTCTTTTTAACACATGACCTAATCACCTTAAGCATGTTTCTCTTATCTTCTCATCAATAGGTGCCACTCCAATCTTCTCACAAATATGCTCATTGCATATCTTGTCCATCCTAGTATACCAACACTCCATCTTAACATTCGCATTTATGCTACTCTCATCTTTTAGTCATGTGTATAATTCATTGTCCAACACTTAGACCCATATAACTTTGTTTAAATAAAATGTTATCTTTCCACAAATATTATTATCTCTTTTTTCACCACATTTTCATTTATTCATTTTCCCTTTTTCTCTCATTTTGTTGCATGATTCAACAATTTTTCATAAAAATTTGAGGGTAGAAAGTCATTTTGGTTGAAAAATGTAACTTCGTTAGATTTAACCGTTAATCCAAGAACTTAACCCCACGTTTGGTACTTGAGAATGGATTGGAATGGAAAGGTCATAAAAGGCAGAATATGTTTCCACCCAAAATAGGCAAGGATACTTACTTCTATCACATGTTTGATGTCTCAATACAGAATAGAATGAGTATTCTTTTATTAATGTTTGGTATAACTAGTTTTAGAAGTCAGAATGGAAAGAATTTTAAATTAAGTTGACTTAAATATCCTTGATTCTTTTAAGAATATATAACAAATTTTTATTTTATTTTATTTTTTTGTGTTTTTGTCCATGTTATTTATATTTTTATGGGTATGAAAAACTTTAAAAATTATATTAAGGATAAAAAATTGAAAAAGTTACATATTATTTTTTTCATTCAATTACATATCAAATAGCTTAGTTTACTATTTTATAACACTATATATTCTTTTTAAAAAAATTGTATTCATTGAGATAAAATAGCTATGCAAATAAATTGAAAATATAATTAACCATTTATGGTATCTAAATTGTTTGTTATTTATATATTTAGATATTTTACCTGTAATTATATATGCCTAGAGAAATTATATATTTTGATTTTAAATTTCAAACGTGTAGTTACACATTATATATATATAAAAGAAGTGTGACAATCTCTCGGAAATATTAAAATTTTTATTTTGTGCAACTTTTACATAACTCAAGTAATTAAATTACACAATTTAACTAATTATGTACTACCATATTTATTTTGAAAAAAAAAAATTCTTTATTTGCAAAGAGATTACAATACAATTTGAATAAATTTGGATAAATTTGTAGTCTCATAATATTCTCTTTTCAAAATGAAGTTGGAAAGAGTTTTTCTCAAATTTTTTAGAGGGATGGGGATTCCATAATTTAGTATGAATGGTCTTTCCTGATAAATGACCTATCCAAATTAAAATCTCCTATACCAAATATATTATGCCATGGATATAGTTGGAATCTGTCTCTTATACACATCATTGTGTATAAGACCAAACATGTCTAAGTGTAAAAAAAATAACGTTAGAGACTAAATTGATAATAAACCTAAGCGTTAAGGAGTAAAGTAAAATTAACCCTTTTTTAGTTGTTCTTTGTGCTTTTTAAAATTTGTAATTTTAACTTTAAAAAATAAAGTTAGGATAATAAACATGCAAAATGACAAATCTAATTTAATCCTGGATCAGTTAAGTATGACACCTAAAATTGACGGAAGGGATAAAGGTATAATCTTTTAGCAGTTGGGGGGCCAAAATAATAGATAGTAGTTCAGGGGCCAAAATAAATCTGCGGGCCATTGAAGTTTTTTACCCATGAAAAAATACTGGCTCTGTCACTGTATGCAAATTTTTTCCAATCAAACACCAATTCTCTAAACCTCTACATCCGATCCAGCCTTCCTGAGACAAAACCGTCCCTTTACCAATCCATTACCGGAAATCATTTGTTCTCAAGCTCACCAACTAGACCTCTTTACACAATAACTATCCTCTATCTTCATCATATCTTAGCTCTCAACCTCTGATTCAACTAATACCCAAAACCAGGAGGAGCATAGGAACAAGAGAAGGAGTAGTCAATGCCAACGATACAAGAAAATCACTACTGTTGCAGGAGGCTCACCACCACTGCCAAATAATCTCCTCCGAAATAGCATGTGTAAAGTACCTTTCTGCTCTCAATTTTAATTTTGTTCCGTTATTTGAATGCCTACTAGGTGTTTGATACAATTCCCAAATGAGAAACTAGGAGGACGAATTTTGTGTTTTTTTTGGGGGTCCACTTTACTTGATCAGAGAGTTTAAATTATAGTTATTAAACTCGACTCAAAAATGAATTCAATAAGGATAGTGGATCAACGAATTATTAATTTAATCATTAAATCACTAAAATATATTATTTTATTAAATATATAATGATCTCAAAGTATTAAATTCAAGACATAATGTAAAAACATTGATAAAAGTATGTTGTATCAAACTTTTAATTATTATAAATGAACTCTAGAATAATTAATCTTTTTAATAATTATAAAAAAATATATTGAAATAGTCAATTTTATGTTATTATATAAATAGAGTTTTAAAACTAATTCTCATAAGATAAATAATAATTTATAAACGGAACATAAGTTTTTATTTATTTATCTATTTATTTCTTACATGGTTATTTTATAATAATTGTATATTTCACAGTAGTAAAATGTGTAGGAAAAATATTGATAAATGTTACTAGGTGCATATTTTTGTCTTAGAAAATAATAATAGTAAATGATTTTGACAATTAATTTCTAAAATACCTAATAAATGGTTTTTAAAAATGAAATTGTTCTTAAAATTTTATACACTACACCATTTTTCAAAAACATAAGAAAGTGCATTTGTGTATAAAAAAAAAAAAAAAAAAAACGTGCAAGAGAATGATTTATAGGAGGAAAGTTGAAGTAATAACTAATCTACAGGCGATTAGACATCGTCACAACGTCCAACCTAGTGGCAATGACGTCACTTGAATGTCTTGAGGTTGGGAGGTCGAGCCATATTTTTTTCCCTTCAAGCTCTGGTCAGATTGAGTTTAATAACTATTTATAATTATGGTGTAAAGGGAGAGTAGCAGTGACTAAAAGTCAGTGATCGGATTGAGTTTAATAACTATTAATAACTATGGTGTAAAGGGAGAGTAGCAGCGGATTGAGTTTAATAACTATTAATAACTATGGTGTAAACAAGTAGCAGCGGTGGTGATCGGATTGAGTTTAATAACTATGGTGTAAAGGGTGAGTAGCAGCGGCGGTGAGGAGAAGGGCGGCACCAATTAGGGATTTTTCAGTTTGTCCCACAACTTTTACCTTGTTTTGTTTTGACCGTTAGCCAGTTTTTTGGAGTTCCAAAATTGATCCAATTTTTTACACTACTTGTAGACCCTGTGGTGTGGATTAAATCTATGGCATCAATCTGATATCAGCAAGATTTTTGAAGGTTTAATCTTGACCACAGGGTCTACAAGTAGAGTAAAAAATCGGGTTTACCTAATTATTTTCCTTATGTTTAAACTCTCAGTTACGTTCAAGGACATAATTTTGTAACTTAATACATTGATTTTAGTTTTGACCCTGCCCAGTTTTATTTACAGTAAAAATTTTTTCAGTTTGACCCCTGCACCTTCATTCTTAAACAATTCATTTGATCCTTAAGCTACTTAGCTTTATTTCTTTTAGTATTGAACTTTTGTTTGAGCCTTAACTATTGGGCTTATTGCAGATTTTAATTTCTTTTCTTAGAATTTTCTTTTGCGGTCGATATGGGACATAGGATTTCGTAATCATTATTTTTCCTTTCATAATTTTTTTGTAGAATGCGGACTGGGTGAAAGAAAGCACCCCCTATGCCTGAATCCTTGTCAATGAAAGTTAGGGTTTAGGCACTTTAACACTTTTCCTTCATGATTTCTTGTTGTAAGTTCTTTTCCGTTTGTGCAATTATTCTTTCAATAGATTGCTGCTGAGATATGGAAGGCCTGTAAGAATTCTTGTCTTTATTTGTTTTAAATATTGTATTAGACGTGTAGGACTTCTGGATGCAACCATTGGAATTCGTTTTTAATTTCCTTTTTGTGGCCTGATTAATTTCTCGGGCAGCATTGGTAAATAAAATTAATCATTTTTTCCATTATCTATAAAGCATTGCATTAATAAATACTATGGAGTAATAGTATTTTAAATTCTTGGAGCTTAGATTGGATATCCAACGTTACGCTGCATTTGCAAATCCAAAAATGGAGAATAGAGACAAAGCATGTGAAGAGTATTATTCTATTTTTCTCCAATTATTGTCATAAAGCACCATTTAATCTAGACGATGCCATATTTACTTTATGACCTAATCGTCATTTGAGAATTTTTATTCTGGAACTTAATCATATATAATATTATGCTTTTTGTTTTTGTATTTTTTTTTCTTTATCCCTGGCTACTTGTGCTTGCAGCCTTGAGACTATAGATGGCATCTTATGGGCAGGAGACTGCGCCAGATACTATAGCATTTATGAATTTTGCACTGAACCAGGCAAAGCTTGCGTTGGATAGCCTTGAAGTGCCTGTTGGTTGTGTTATTGTGTCGGAAGGGAAAATTATTGCCTCTGGAAGAAATCAGTGACTACTGAAAGCCGAAATGCTACAAGACATGCAGAGATGGAAGCAATTGATGTCCTACTAGAGCAGTGGCAGAAAATTGGACTTTCAAAGGTTGAAGTTGCTGAAAAGTTTTCAAACTGCATTCTTTATGTCACATGTGAGCCGTGTATAATGTGTGCATCAGCCTTATCAATTCTTGGTATTAAAGAAGTATATTATGGCTGTGCAAATGACAAGTTTGGAGGCTGTGGATCAATTTTGTCACTGCATTCTGGCAGCTCTGAGCCATCCAATAGTTCTGGAGATCACTCGAGGAAGAGTTTCAAGTGCCAAGGAGGAATAATGGCATCAGATGCAATCTCTCTGCTAAGAACCTTCTATGAGCAAGGGAATCCCAATGCTCCCAAGCCTCATAGACCACCAACTTGGTTGGCTTAAACCTATGCATCCTCTTATTTAAGTTCAATACATGTGCAGTTCAGTCGGCTCATGAGCTCCTTAGGTGATCCTCCTCAACTGCCCTGTTAGATGCCATCAATTTTTGCAGTGACATAACATATTCTGTGTTGCTGGACACTGGTGATATGTGCTAAACACGAAGGTCTTTATTTGTTAAAAAATGCTTGGTAAATTTGTAGTAAAGCATTATGTTCCCATGCTTATTTTTTTCCCTGTTTAAAATCTGTTTTTTTTTGTTTTTTTTTTTAAATTTTATAGTTGACCTTTGTAAATGTGACAAGTAAGCTAGTGGCTTAGAATTTCTTGGATTATTTGATGAAGAAATCAATTGAAACGATTAGGTGAACTTATCCAAACCTGGTTGATAAAATAAATAGTGCTTAATATATTCAGGAAATTTTGTTATCAATTAAACTGGATTCAAAAAGCTCTTTAACCCTTTAATTTTACAGCTGTTACAAACTAGATTTTGCATGTATTCTTTAAAGTGAATATGATAGTCTGCTGATCTCCTTTCTCTCAGGTCCCGTTGGTTATTTTCCCTGCAATAAAAGCAATTTACCTGAATGATGCTCACCATCACAACACGACAAACACAATAAGCAATTTACCTTTGCCCTCTTGTCTACAAATATATGCCATCCAAATTTATTTTTGATAGTTTCACACTTTCACTTTCACTTTCACTTTCACTTCTATGCAGCGGCGGGGCTTATAGCCTTTGGCCAAAGCAAGTGTTAAATTTACATATAATGTTTAAAAATATTTATTTTTACCCCATCAATTTGTAATTGTGTCGCTACTAATCAAAGAAAAACATTCGTTTCTACATTCGTTCAAGTGTTGGATTTTAAAATTTTTTCGTTTCTACCTTTATAATTTGTAAAAACCCAATATAAGGACTTGTAAGTAATTTGACATCAGTTCTTAATATAAGAAACAAATAATTAGGGGTGCGCATCGATTAATCGGATAATAAAAGCTGTCAAAATTCGAAAAAGAATTCTAAAACTTTTAACTAATTTCGATTTTAATTTCAATTTGGTAGAAAATTCAGTTAACCAAATTCGAATTTAGTCCCTTATACACAACATGATTTTGAAACATTAACAAAATTCAAACTCGAATTAATTGGACCCTTAATATTGGGTCAAAATCTTATACAAAACTTATTTTTTAAGTAAAATTTTCCGAACTTTATTTTATTTTTATCACATATTTTGATATGTTGTGTGAAATTTTATTGATAAATGATTTAGAAAAAAAAAATAAAAATTGTGTAACTTAATTGAATAATAATAAATACTAGTGTGAAATGCACACTCTATGAGTGTGCAATCTGAAAAAAAATACAGAAAATCTAAAAAAAAAAATAGTTAGTGGGATGTTATAAATAATTATCTGATATAGGTAGTTGAGAGTTGAGAGTAGCGGAAGTTATGGGGAGTTGCATAATGAACATGGGGTATAAATAGCAAAACAAATAATGACATCAAATCAAACCCTCCTCATACTTTATATATAAAATATAGATATAGATAATTACATACAATACTATAATATCATGTAATTTGTAAATACTAATAAATTACATACAAGAATCGCAAGACTATTTGATGTGATTTATAGATACTAATTTAATAATATAAGTATGAATTAATGTATAAGAATATAACAATTGTACGAATTAAGTTAAAAATTAAAGCTAATTATAATAATTACCAATAAATATATTTTTAGTCGAATAACTACAGTTATATTTTTAGTGATATACTATTTACATATCAAAAAATTTTAATAAAACTTTATTTTAGTTATTGAATTTGGTAATCTATTAACCGAATTCAAAAAATTCTTTACCATTTTTAAATTTATTAACCGCATTCATAAATTTGATTAACCAATTTTTGACCAGATTCAAAATTAATTAAATTTATTAATCAAATTGAATTCGAAATCGATTATAAATTTGATTAATCGAATTCTTACACATCCCTACAAATAAAGATATAATCTAGCACTTTAATTATCACAATAAGTATAAATCTAAAGTTTTAACGAATTGTAATCCATTAGTAGATTTTTTTTATACAAAAATATTTGTATACATACACATTCTTTACATGCTTTTATATTATTTATTTGACACATATGTTGATATTTGTTAGTGTGCACTACATAATGCTATTTTTGTCAAAAATTATTTATAAAATAAAACTATTTATTGTCAAAAGTCTATTCAAGTGTTATTTTTCTTAAAAAGAAAAAAAATCTCCAAATGTGATATGGAGCACGTGGCTATCAAAAGTAGTTAGTTTTGATAATTTTCATCTATTTTGTAAAAATATTTGAAGTATAAGGGGATCAAATATACATTTAATATCTAAATGGGATAAAGTGTATATTCACCTAACTACAACATTTTTATATTTATTTTTTGCATTGTAACCTTTTTTTTAAAAATCATTTACTAATTATTCTAGTGATAGTAGGATTGTGTATAACTATGTAATCGTATTTTAAATACTTGAACAAATTTAAAATTTATAATTGTATATTGTTTACTAGATCGAGGTTAAAGTTACCTTCATTTAGCAATGCTTTATTTTTTATATATGCCAGTATAGTTTTAAATTTTTTAGAAAAATTCAGCAGACATGTGCCAAGTTAATTCGACTTTGTAAAAATATAATAAGTGACCCAACGAGTATCAAGTTTTAAATTGCAGTAATGAACTTTTTAAGTGATCACAAATTTTGCCCTAGTTGAGTTTATCTAAAACAAGCAAATGTGATAAATGGTTAGTAAAATTATTAAAACTTGAGTCAAAAACTTGATAGTGTGAGCTCGAATAATGTTGAGTGTTTGATCTAGTTTAATAAAGTTCTTGGAACTTGAGTTTAACTCTGAATTAGTGTTTGAGAGTTTGATATCAAACTTTATTTTGATCTCAACAATTTGATAGTTTGATTTCGAATGTTAATTTGAGTCTTAACAAATTGAACTTTAACTCAGGGTATTAATCTCGAATTTTATACTGAGAGTTTGATTTATAAATTTGACTAGATTTCTAGAGTGTTTGATTTCGAACTTTGATTTGATGATTTGATCTCAAACTTTAGCTCAAAAACTTACGAGGGTTTGATCTGGGACTTTAGATCGAATTTTGGGAGATCAGTTGAGGGCTTTGATTTTTAGAAAGGCAAGGGTATGAAGAAAGATTTAGAGGGTTTGGAGTTTTTAACTTAAATGTGAGCATGTATGTTTGGTCAAGTTCTTGATTTAACTATCTAAACCTTGAGTCAAAATTGAAGTCAAAATCTCTTGAGTCAAAGTTTTGAAAATAAAAAATGAGAAAATTGAAACGTATGGCCATATTTGATTTTTTTTTTTTTTTTCAAGTTTGAAGACCTTAATTGAGATTTTTAGTTCTGAGAACAACATTAAAATACTTGTTTCAATTTAAAGGGCCAAACTAATTTTTTTTTATAAATTTAGAAGGTCATAATTGTTTTAGTTTGGAAGGTTTAATTAAGATTATTATTATTATTATTTTACTTTAAAGGGATCATTGACATATTAGTCATTTTGGAGGACCAAAATGACATTAACTCTTCATATATATATATATAATCTTATATAAGGGAGTGTCCCAATTAGTATAGTAATCTTTCTTTTAGTCTCTAATCAAGTTTTTAAAAAGGAAAAATTGTAAATTTAAAAAAATCACTACTATCAAGTCAAAAAGAAAAAAGTTAAACTACCCACTTTTTTTAATAACTTACAAAACATTGTCTCTTAAATTTGTTTCAAAAATAGTTTTTTAATTTAATAATGCTGAATTATTAATTTATATATTTTTAGTTTTTCTTTTAAATGGCACATAAAATATGCCAAAATTATTAGTACCCATTAAATTTGTATGTTTAAGAAAATTTCGGGTACTCATCTAATTGTGGTGGACTACAAACAAAGCCTACTGCCCACCGAAGAAATTCTCCTCAATTATTGCACGTCTCTCGTGCTTATTATCTTTTAGGCTAAACTACTCCCTCTTGCAACAAAACTCTGCCCCCTTCCCTTCCACATAAGCTCATGCGTTCTCAGGCCTCTAATCCAATGTATTAAATCCATTTATTTCCCTCTATTTTATTATCTCTTTATTTATATAATTAATTAAAACTAAATAATCAAAAAATTAAGAAAAAAAATCTCAATATATAATCAGTTTTATATCATTAGATAGATCATATAAAACTTATTTTATTTTTTAAAAAAAATTACTATTGAATTTATAGATCATATTAGACAGTGCAATAATTTTGAAATTTTGGTAAAACATAAAACTATAAAATTTTGTTATTTTTTTTTATTTTTTTAAGACATCCATGTAAAATGTGAGGTTAATTAAGAATAGTTTTGATTTTTAAAAAGGTTTTTAAATGTTATTTTTAAAGATAAATAGTGAAATTTTTACGTTAAATAGAGAAAATTCTTATCCATAATCAATAGTCTTTACCCAATATTATTATATTAACTTAAACCATATTTTTCTCGTTTAACAATTCCAAAACAATGGGAAACATTCTTGAAAATTGAAAAACATTCCCTAACATTTCTGAAGACTGTCTAAAAAGGGCACACATACTAAAGAATTGCTGATTTTTATTATTTTCTATATGAGAGTGTGAGAAAAGACGATACTCCTAAAAGTAAAAGCGGCTCTTCACATGACCTGTACTTGCCAGCCACCAATAATCATATTTGTTCCTAAGACCCAAAAAATTTTACTGTCCTTTTTTAATAATTATTCTTTTATATTTTAGATAATTATATAATATATTATTATATTTTTGAATTTAATATTATACTAAATTATATATTCTTAAATTCAAATATTTCTACTTGTATCCAATTCATGCAATCCGATCATTAATTCTAACAAAATATTACTCATGATTAATGTAACTCTTCAGATAAAGAGTATTTGACACAAGTTAAAATTTTGCCCTTACGAATTAATAAATAATCATTATTAATTATAGTGAAGCATTTAATCAACTCACCAATACAATAAATAGTCACTTGTGGAGTGGACCACTTTTTCTTGTCTTCTCTATCCTGAAAGAGTGAAAGGTCTATTCTTTTCCACATTATCTTTTTAAACATTTGTTTGGTTGTGTTAGTGGTCGGTAAAAGTTAAAAAGTGTAAAAGATGGGACTGGGTAGTGGGTACAACATTACAGCCTTCAACATCTTGTCCAGTCAATTTTCTAGTCTTATTTTGCACACACTACACACACTAGTTTCCACAGTCTTGATTTATCTCTTTGACTGAACCATTTGCTGCTGTCTTCAAGGAAAGGGGGAGGGCCAAGAAAGCAATTATTTTTTTTTTTTTTGGTTATCGGCCGCAAAAGATGGAGGACCATCCAACATCAGAGGCCCACTTGGTAAAAACCCACAAAACTCTGTCTCCACCAAAAGATTAAAGAAGTTTCCTTTTTTTTTTTTTTTTTTGAGTTTTTAATGAAAAATATTAATCTTTATTTTAAAATTAATCTCACAACATTTTTTGTAGTGTCAAATTTTGTGCCACATTTTTTCTCTTTGGTTGGTTTTATTAATCACATTCTTGGTATTTTTTTTTTTTTGGTGTGCTGTTGTTAGTACCCTAATAAAAATTAAAATGGTTGTGGCTTCTGTGGAGTGGTATGGTTTAGTGACATGGGTTTTTGGAAATTTTGGTTCTTAGGGTCGTAATGACTGTACCGATGAATCAGAAAATTAGGGGAATTTTGTTCTTTTCCATTATTTTTAGTTGTTTTTTTTTGTGTTTTTTTAATCACTTTCCTTGTCTGCAAGTGGTAGAAATGTGCACTTTGTTACACATTTATATATGGACTTGGTAGTGCCATACATCTCTGTATTTATATTTATTTACACTTTTTACATCTTAATGTTTTTTGGGGTAATAAATAGGGTTAATAATAGAGTTTGAGATCTCGTTGCTTTATTCCTCTTCTTGGTGAAAATTGAAATGACTTTGATAGGAGGTTGGAAAAGGGGCATTTTTAGCTATATTGGTCCCCTTTTATTTTTCCTGATGATGGAGTACTTAAGGTTTGTTTCTGAACACTGACCTCAAAGAGATAGGTAAAGCATTTACCCTTTGTGAAATATGATGGGAAGAAGAAAATTACATTTTAGCCCCGTAGTTTATGAACCTTTGCTAATGACATATGCTTTTGAACTTAAGTGCTAAGTCTTTTCGTATTAAATTATGGATGTTTCCATGGATATATCACGTGTTTCTCGAATACCAACATAGAGTTATTGTAGGAAGTTTTTGGTAATGCATCACTGGACTTTCATGTCAAAAGGCTTGTGTGTCACATACTGTCCAGGTAGAACACTAAGGGGATATTCAAGTATTAGAACTATTCTTGGTATGAGATAATCTGTACTCAGCTAGGTTAAAAAATCCACACAATTTGCAAATTTTAAAATTTTGTAACATTGATGTGAACACGTGACTTGTATATTGCAGAAAATCTTGGACACTCGTTACATTTGAAGGCTAGCAAGAGTATTTGGATTAATAATATAGCAACTTTTTGGGATGTGATGAATCTGAAATAAAAAGTGGTTAGAAAGCGTGTTTAGGTCATGATTGCAAATTTGCAAAGTACTAGTTATTTTCCTAAGATCTTCTATTTCAAATTAAGTTTTCTCAAATATTGTTTAGTTATTTGTTCGAGTATATTTTGTGACTTGGTATGTATGTTACACAGAAGATATACTTTTCCCTTTGAAGCCAGAGCCTACAATTTTTTCTGTGGAGTTTCTAATATTATGAATATTAAAGAACCTTGCTTTTCTAAATTACTTTTTCAATTTTACTTTATTTATCCTTGAACAATTTTGAAAATCTTATTCATTTCCTTCTTCGAATATTTTTGACTTACCTGCACTAATTTCTTAAAATTAGCACAAGAGATCTACCAAGTTGGTTTTATTTTTCTACAATATAGAAAGTATGTTATTTACCACTGCTTTTCTTTCATTAATTATCTGGTAGATATTTGCTTATTTATTTATTGAGGGAATGCTAGCTCGGATATTCCCCTTGGTTACATACTCTAACTATGTTGGAGTTACCTTTAAAAAATAGAAACTATGTCACAGTTAGGTATAGATACTGTGAATATATATGTTTTCTACTCACTATATCTGTTATTGTAACAAATATCTCTGCATGCTTACCTTTGCCTCGCGAATCTTTTTTGGTTAATTTGTTTTGTGTTTTATCCATCCTTTTCAATGTCTTGCTATTTGTGTCCTTTGGGCTGCTAAGGCAAAAGACAATGCTTGTTTTTAGAGGTGAGTATTTCATATTCTGGTGATCCTGGTCTTACTGTGTAACTGAATCTTGAAACAAAAGGTCGTGCATGTCAAGCAGTGGACATAATTGCATGAAACAATTGATGGGATTTAGGTTATTTGAAATGGACATAATTGCATGAAACAATTGGTGGGATTTAGGTTATTTGAAATGCCAACATATAAGAGCTCCAGTGATGAACTTATACATGATAGATCAGATAATATATGCAGTGTGCAAGCTAAATGACCTGGTGCTTTTAGGAGTTAGAAAATTGAAGCAAAGATATCAATTTCATTCATATTGGCAAATTTATCATTTTTAGGAACTGAAGTTGATGTGTTACTTGTTTAGAAATGAGACTTTTTGGTTTTCTTTATGTTATCATTCAATGACTACGTAATTTTTTTTCCTGATATTTGTTAGTTTCAACACTTTGTCATGAGAATACAGTGTTAAATTAGGTTTTTGGGCATATTCTTTATACTGATACTCAAATTTTTGCATGAACTCGTGGGAATGGTGCATAGGACTCTGTTGCATATGGAAAATGTTTTTTGACCTACCGCTGCACATGTTGGTCTATGGATTAGTAATCATTTGCATTTTTTTAATCTCTTGATAACTATCATTCAAAAGTTGACTCCTGATATGATGAATTCTCTTAGAGTCTTCTCTGCAGAAAATTTTAAGGATAACTGCATCATGCACTCTATTTAATTATTAGGCCACTATTTGCATCATGGATGGATGATAACAGCCGTCACCAAGAATTTGAAAATTGAATCTTTCTCCTATAGAAAAATAGGCAGTTTGAGTGAGAATTAAGTTTGACTTCCCCAAGAATTTGAAAATTGAAAATTTCTCCTATATAAAATAGATATTTTCATTGAGGTCCTTTAGAACTTAAGTTTTGCCTCCCAAAAGTTTCTTAAAAATTGTAGATAAACCCTCACAACATACATAGATTTATTTCTGCCCCTTCCCCTCTGGTTTAATTCATGGATTTTCCAGTGCATGACACTCCTAATATAGTTTTCTATAAACCAAAATCCATGTAACAAAATTATAGAGAAGCTATCTGAAATTTACCTTTCTCAATCTGTAGGGCCGATGCTGTGATATCTGTGGTGATATAGGTGTCAGTGATGCAATTAGCACTTGCCCTCAGTGCAAAATTTCTTGTGAACACCTGTAAGCTCTCTCTCTCTCTCTCTCTCTCTCTCATATCTGTGCATGCGTGCATGTGAAGTCCAATATTCTTGGCTGTAGATGAACAGAGCAACTTACCTATTTTCTGTTTTGAACAAAGTGCATCTTAGCTATCCAAAACATAACTTTCATCTCAGTTATCTGAAGCTGCATGATAATTTAATGTACTCAATCCCATTGGATTGAATGCAACGCTCCCATATAGTAGAAAGTAGGAGAAATGGTTTTAGTTTGTCATTTGTTTTTGTCTCCCAATAAGCCCTGAAGCGCAGTATTCATATCACAGCTTGCAAAGATTCATCTTATAATTCATGTTTGAGTGTATTTCTCACCTTACCTTGTGCAGTTAAAACCTGTAAAGAGTTTCCGTTGTTTTAACACCTGAGTCATGCTCTCCTTGATGCGCACGTACACACACACACACACAAACAAATGTATGCATTCAATTAAGCTCGTCAGAAACGATGTCTGCCTAATGGTTCCTTTTGTATATTTCCTACAATTAAATTGACATCCTGTCATTGTGTATCAGTTCTTTCTTGCTTTTTGTGCAATTACAAGTACTAATGTCATTCTATATCTTATTTAGCGTTTGTCTCTTGCTTATCATGTCATTCTAAATCTGGTATTTAGCATGCATCTCCTGCTTCTCATTTTACTCGTTATTGCATGTGTATCTGCTGTCGGTATCACACAATTGCTTTTTGTGCAATTACAAGTGCTACTATCATTCCAAATCTTATTTAGCACGTTTGTACTAGTTACTGCATGCGTATCTGCTGCCAGTATCACACAGAAGATTGGTGTTGCGACGAATGCGAGCGCAGCAATGAAATACTTTCACCAACATCTGATATGAGGGACGACTTGGCTAAGGAGTCTTAACACTAAATACTTCTAACAAACCGCATCATGATTCTGCCCGACCTGTCAAGCTCCCTAATGATCCAAGGCGGGATCGCATGGACCGTGAAAAGAAGGTTCCTTCTGGAAAAGTGAAACCTCTTTCTGCTGAAGAAGTTATTATGCTATCTTCGGGAGCTAAGAAATCTTGTTCGCCATTAAAGCTTTCTTTGAGCTCTAGACCTGCATTCCGGAAGAATGCAACACCTTTTCATAATAGGATCCCTGTTAGACCTGGAGCAATACCTGTAAGGTCTTCCTTGCAGCTAGTTAAATCAAATCCCAGGATTCCTGTAAACTCTGGAGCTATACCTGCAAGGTCTTCCTTGCAGCTAATTAGATCAAATCCTACTTCAGAACCCTTGAAGCATTTGAAGCCTCCAAGATCAACTAACTCCCAGATGAATGTGGTGGCTCAACAAGAAGCAAAACAGACGTTCAAAGGGTTAAGAGGTTATTAACTTCATCACATATGCATGAATTACAGCATTTGGTGGAAGTATGAGAGACAAAATGAACTGGCATAAATGATGTAGTTCTTGTTGTAATTTAATTTTTAACTTTTTGAAAGAGTTTGATATGGTCATGAAAACTTTGTACCAAAATGGGTTTGACAAACTCAATTAACAAATGTGTAATCCGTCCTATATTCAGTCGTCCCTTTTTAATGGAATGGGTCGTCTATCTTGTGTGTGATAAACATTGCTTTTCTAAATTTTTTGCACAATCCTATACACTACGATTCTGATCTACGGTGCCGACAATTTTAAATCAAATCTTAAGATGCATTTTAGTGCTTTAAATTGGCATTGGACTTGTTGAGTCTTTGCAATCAATACATACCTAGTGAGATGGATGTTAATTGGAGGGGTGATCGATGCATATAGTTGACTATCCCCCACCCCCCCCCCCCCCCCTCTTCTTTCTGAATTAGCATTTATTCCTTGCATACGAGTTGTTGACTTTGAAACATCTGTTGCAGACAAAAATGCTATTCAAGCTTCTTTGAAGGAACATATGCAGAAGGAGAAGTCTAAGGATACCTTTGAGAACACTATCAGGGTGGACAAGGCAATACCTGAAACAGTCTCTGCATCTTCACCATTGACACGTGGTCAATCAATTATTAATTCAGGCAAGATAATTTCGGTTTCTTATTCTTGGCTTAAGTCAGTAAACGTGAGAGGGAATACAGATGTCATACCTTAAAATTCAAATCATAACTTGATTGAAACACTCCCTGTAGGCAATGTGTATTGTATTTACATATGGTTGATTAGTGAAGACGTCTGATTTTCAGGTGGTACTGCTTTCCATGATCTAGAACTACATAGTGCTGATCCTATTACTGCAGAAGGAATAAGTATCCTTCCTGGAGTCGGTAAATGCTTAGCTGATCCTAGTTCAGATGTTTCCTGGAAGTAAGTAGAGCTTAATCTTTTGCCAACTAACTAGCAGTAAGAATGTTTAGTAACCAAAACTAATTTTGTGATATTACAAGGTCATATTCTTTTATGCTCTTTTCCATATTGAATTTCTAGGTCATGCAAAAGAATTATGTGATTCTACCATTCTTGCTTGTTTTTGGTATTGTCTTTTCTTTTCTGATTGGCTATCTATACTTCACTTTTCCCATAAACGTCATTTATTTTGTTTTTCTGGGTAATGGGTTGCCTAGGAACTGAATATTCTCAAAAATAGTTCACTAAGTTATAGGTATGACATGTGTTTGCGTGTAAGAGTACAAACATTTACATTAAGTGCACTTGGATCTGTCTGCCATTAGCTTTTCTGTGGTTGCTATGCTGGTACATTTTCTACTGAATTTCCATTCTGATGACTCGAGGATTATCTTGAGAGAATTAATTTTTTTCAGAGAACTGGGGATAGTTGTTGATTGTTCAGTATAGTTTTTCTCTATGCTGTTCTCTATGTGCAGTCGAATGCAATTTCCACAATTTTTGTAGTTTTCTTGCAACACCTGCTTGTTGGGGTTAGTAATAGTTTGCTCCCTTTTTACTATTTTAGTTTGTGAAAATTCCTCATGTTAATTAACATTTAAGATGCTATGAAAATTGTGTGAAACAAGATCCAGGAATTATTTACTTATGGAACCACTAAATTTAATATGCCTTTCATCACGCCGACAAATGTTATTACTATGTTTGGAGATTCTGGACTTGAACATTTTTTGTCTTCAAAAACCCATGTGTTGTTTCTCTCTTCATATATGGTTTATTGGGTTCATTGTAGTCCTCAGATTACTGGCTTGATTATGTAGAAGCATGATTAACTTGCTTTATCTAATGTGGTAATGAGTTAAATATGTTGATCGTAACTTATTGATTATGCAGTTGTTCCTTATTTGTTAAGCTATTTCTATTTCTTTTGGGCATATTTTGTAATATTTTTCTGGTAACTCCTGTGCCAAAAAATCGCTCTTTGGGTCTATTTAATAGTCATTTGGAACTAGTATGTAAGTTTCCAAATTTCCCCTTTTTTGTTTACTGAGTGCAAGCATTTAGCTAATAAATTCTTTTCTTCCAATTGTAGGGGAAGCTTTAAAATTGATAATGCTCCTAAATATGGAGAAAGCACTGAAGGATTTCAGGCTCATGCTCCCACCAAAGTTCGTAGAAAGGTTTATGAGTTTTCAAAGCGAATGCCCGAAGTTCTTCACTGTCAAATGGTTCCACGAGGCGACCTTTGGATGAACTTATTCCAGGAATATGGTCTGGACAAAAGAGATATAGGACTATATTTCTTTCCAAGTAATAGCAAGAGGTAACTCATCACACTTTGGCAAACGGCGAAAGCTAATTGCCTCCTCTCTCCTGTCCTCCCTTCTTTCAAGAGAAACAACCATGTACCAGCTAAATTTGGTGTGTGATGTCTCTGATTATTGACTATTTCATGTCAACTGCAGATGTGAAAACTATATCTCCTTGCTAAAGTTAATGGGAGAGCAAGACCTAGTGATGAAAAATCAAACCGATGGTGTCGAGCTGTTAATTTTTTCATCTAAAGTTCTGCATATAGATGGCCAAAGTAAGAGCTTCTAGAAGATTCTTATTCTTATTTTTCTCATCACCTCTAGTTAAGAACTTTCAACCCATACACAAGTGAAATACTTCGTGTTATTGACAGAATTTTAACTATAGGATTTTGTCTTTAACTTGTATAATGGGACTTGATGTGTGATCTTGAATCTTTAAAGTGAGTAAACTTGTTTGAGATAAACATTTTATCAGAATAAGCAATTGATTGAAAAGGCATTAATTGTATCATTATCTGTTCTATTAATTACGGAAATAACAATTGCAACAGAAAAGGTAGAGAAACTTATTCAAGTCGTTTTCATGTACTTGAATACACTAGGGCATCATTTTATTTTATTTTATTTTGTTTTTATTTTTATTTTTTTTACCTTTGTGATTAATAATACTTAGTTAAGGTTCTTGCACTGAAACAACTAACCAGATGCAAGACAAAGTGATTCTTTCAATAGATAGAGTTGGGAAAATATCACGTTGGCTTACCTTGTGCATAAGATATACGGGGGATGATTCTTTCTGTGCTTTGACATGTCCTAATCTGCTTTGATGTGAGGGAATTTGCAGAATGGAGAGGGAGGCACTTTCTTTGGGGAGTATTTCATTCCTTGAAAAAAGCTAAAGATGCAAGTCAGGGTGATGCACATGAGTGCGACGTTGTAGAGGACAGCTATGAGGTGATTGACATGGAGATAGACATGATAGGCGGGGAAACATCACAGTTGGAAGAATGGATATTGCTGTTTCAAGAGAATCTCTGCAGCTGCGACCATCCAATGTCACAATGGAAGCATGTTGTGAAATCCCTCCTGGTTTTGAAAATGTGAGATAACAGAAATATTGTCCATCGGCAAACAACAATGTACAAGCTTCTGCTGCTGTGAAAATGGAGACTTTGGAAAACTTCTGAGACAAATGCCTTTTGATGTTGAGATAACCCTAAATGCATCCCATAGACGATTTCAGTGTCCTAGAGCGTCAAACCTGAGTACTCATAGCATTATGAATCTTATATTTGGACAGAAAAACCATTGCATAGTTATCTGACAGTTGAGGCCCTGTTGTTGAAAGAGTAATAGCTGTATATTTCTCATACAAATTGATATCACGTTGTAAACTTTGCAGAGTTGGTCGACACCCTAGGGTAGTATGCTGTATAGCCTCTTTGCCCTTCACTGCAGTGTTGGTATTTCTCTTAATGGCTACATTGTGATATGTTCATTTGTGGTTTGAACCATTAACTTGTTTCCAGGTTCAACTTGAGATAGCTTGGTAGTTGATTCATGCTTTAGACTGTACTTGTCTTTGATTTAAGCCACGAATAGAAGCAAATCTTTAAACTTCTGAAGTGGCTCTTAGGCTGATAGAATTGTTCATTTTTGTGCTGTTACGTGTGAGATATTCTGTTAAGCACTTAATTGTGCATCATTGGACTCGGTTATAGAATGATGGAACTGCGATTGCGGAAGCAATTGCTTTCTCTTATACACATCTACAAGAATAGCTGCCATGGTGAAAAAAGCATCATCATAGAGACAGTTGGACGTCATTGAAATCGGCAATTCCTTTATTTACGAAGGAATCAAATATCTTCTGATCAAAATTCCTCCGACTAAGTTTGCGCAATGAAAAATATGTTGCAACCAAGCTTTATTCCGTGATCATGATTGAATTTGGCTACATATTATGAAATTCACCACAACATAAAACATCAAAAAACATGTCCTATGAGATCATGGCAAGTGAAAAACATGTGTACTTATTCAAGCTAGTAAACTAGATTTAGAAGGTTGTCTTTCATTCAAGAATAAGATAGATCACAAACTTGCAAGTGGACTACATTTCGAGTACCAATGAATACTGCAGTAATATTGGCTCAAGAATGGGAGAATCAAAAGTTTTTCGGTGGTGTCTGTTAGAACAAAAAACAAATTTTTTTAGTAGGAGATATGACTTTCAAGGTGCTTTACATTATTTCTTCTTATAAGATTTAATTTGTTCCTATCATAATTACGTGTGCAAAAAAGTCCTACAAATTAACCTTTAATATATAATGAAACTTAGTGATTGACAACATTTTATACTATTAAAATCAATTCATTTAAGCATTCAAGTGTTTAACACATTTATCTTATTTTGTAGGAGAACCAAGAAGAGTAAAAGAATTATTCTATTAAAAATCATCAAATATCTCTAGAATTTACATCATTGGTATTTATAGAGATGTTCTTGTCTACCTTCAACACAAGCATACCTACTCAATAATTAATAGTTTATGAATAGACATAGCTATGAATTTGGATAGATAATATTTGAAACATTCCAAATAAAATTGAATATTTTTTATTTTGAAAATTCTCCAATAATTCCTACTATTTTCAAAATAGAAGGCACTATAAAAAAACAAAATTGAAACTTAATGTATTGTAGAGATATCTTGCAATTGAATCTTCATTAGTAAAGTATTTTTCAACCAATCAACGTTAGTATGGTAAATTATACTGTGAACCAACAAACCTTATTAACTAGTTGTATATATATACTTTATGCACTAATTTCTGTATTTTGACATTTTTTCTGACACTACCATGATCATGCATATGCTTCCTTTATGAGTGTTGTAAAAGTTAAAATTTTTAAACTCCTAAAGGTTGACATGCTTCATACTTGCACAAGTGGATTCTATCAAAAGTGTTACTATAGAAAACACTCAAACTTATATGTCATATTGAGAGAATTGTCTCTTGTTGCTCATCCTTCTCTTTTATGTATGGTATACCAAATGGTTACTTGAGATAGATATGCCTTATATTATATATTAACTATCTCACATACAAAGAATTGTACACGTGTATTGTATGTGATATGACAATAAAGTATAGGTATGAAAAATTATTTCATTTGGTTAATGCTTTCGATTAATTTGTTTATCACCAGTTGTTAATAATTTTAAAAGAGTATATCAATTTAAATTAATCACATGTATTTATAGTGTACGTAATAACTGATTATGATATAATCTTTATAATTTGAGAGAAAAATGCACATAAAAACATATATAATCTTACATAATAGTTAAGGATTACCATTTTCTCTTTAGGTTTTTATCAACATTTCATATTATGATGTAACTTTTACTTTCTAAAGTAAGCACACTTGTAGGTAATAAGTGTAAAAAAAAAAAAAACTAATACAATTCTACCATTTTTCATGTATATGGGGAGTAAGATTTAAGTTTTAGGATTCGAGTCTTACATTTTCATTGGTTGCATTTTATATTTCAATTAAGTTAGTGATTTTGGTTCTCCATTAATAGCTTTAGACACTCTATAGTTACTCTCTTTTAACTACTATGACTAAAATACTCACAAGATAGGATCTCTAATTTCAAGCCCCAAAATAGTCCAAAAATGGATAAGAAGCAATGCAACATGAGACTAGATTGTTGTCTTTTAATAAAAACTATCATATTATTCACAAACTAAAGTGATGTAGAAATTTAAAAAAGGAGTGCAAATTCAATTACCTACAATTAAGACAAAGAAGTTTCATTCACTTCTTGAATAACGTGATAGAAAGATTTGTACTATATTATCCAACAAATTAAAAAATAAAAATAATTATAGTGGCAAATTAAAGATTTGCATTTTGTTGTCTATGAAAATTTGGATATGGATAATAGTAGAAATAAATCATTCAGTAGATAAAAAAGGAAAAAAAAAAAAAAAAACAAGGAAGATTATAGGGCATGTCCCAGGAAAAATTGAAGGGTATTTTTGTGTTAAGATTTAATCAATGGATATTTTAATTATATTGGTTAGAAAATAATAAATGTTGAGTGTCTGGAACCTTTAGTGGGGAGACAAATAATTGGCCTTCAATTATATATCTCTTAATTTTTGTCTTTTAGTCTCTACTAGTAAACTGTGTACTTATTTATTAAAGAGGTATATACATATAATAACTTTCAATTTTATCATGTTGCATTAAGAAATTCAAAATGATCCAAAGGCAGGAGTTTAGAAAAATATTAGCTAATTGATCCTTAGTGCATGAATAGTCAATGCAAATTTTCTTTTTGGAAACAAGATCTCTTAGGATGCTTAATATCTATATGCTTAGTTCTAGAATGTTGAATTGGATTTTTAGTGAGATTGATAACACTAATATTATCATATTTAACAGGCACACATCTAAAATTCATACCAAAATATTTCAAAGTATGTTTCATCCAAAAAAGTTATACACAACAAATACCGGTGCCATGCTATGTATTCCGCTTCCGCCATTGACAAAGAAATAAAATTTTATTTCTTACTAAACCAAGATACTAAACAACTTCCTAAGAAATGACACATTCCACTAGTACTCTTTCTACCTACTCTACAACTAGCAAATTTGGCATCTGAGTATCAAATCAAATCAAAACTAGTGGTTTTAGGATACCATAAATCATGATCAATAGTCCTTTTTAAATATCGAAACATTCTTTAACCACAATTAAGTAAGATACCTCAGGACAAGATTGAAATCTAGCACATAAGCAAATAACAAATATAATATTTGGTCTACTAACAGTTAAATAAAGTAAACTACCAATCATACCTTTATAGTGCTTTTCATCAATATTGTTACCTTCATTATCTTTGTCAAACTTGGTTGAGGTGTGCATTGGTATTCCAACTTGTTTTGACTCCTTCATGCCAAATCTTTTGAGTAACTCTCTTGTGTACTTTGCTTGAGTGATGAAAGTCCCTTCCTTTGTTATGGTAAATTTGAAGTCCAAGGAAGAATTGAAGTTCTCTCATCATACTCATCTCAAATTCTTTTTGCATCAATCAATAAAATTCTTTGTGCAACTTTTCATTAGTAACTCTAAAAATAATATCATCAACATAAAATGCACAACTAACAAGTTTTCAAAGCTAACTTTTGTAAAAAGAGTGGTGTCAATTATTCCTCTTTTAAAACCATTTTCAATTAAAAAATCGCTCAATCTTTTATACTAGCCTCTAGGAGCTTGCTTTAAACCATATAAGGTTTTTGGTAGTTTAAAAACATGATTAGAAAATTTTTCATGTTCAAAACCCGGAGGTTGTTCTACATAAACTTCTTGATCAATATTACCATTTAAGAAAGTACTCTTCACATCCATTTGAAAATGTATGAAATTCTTAAAACATGCAAAAGCAAGAAACATTCTAATGAACTCTAATCTTGCTACGTGAGCAAAAGTTTCATCAAAATTTATTCCTTCTTCTTGTGCGTTACACTTTGCTGCCAATCTAGCCTTATTTCTCACTATTTCACTCTTATCATTTAACTTATTCCTAAAAACCCATTTAGTGCCAATAGCAGGGTGATTCAATGGTCTTTTTACTAATTTCTAAACTTTATTTCTATCAAATTGATTTAATTCTTCTTGCATGGCCAAAATCCAAAATTCATCTTTCAATGCATAATCAATATGTTTAGACACAAATTGAGAAAGTAATGCACAATTATTACTTAAAGGTTTAGAGGAACAAGTTTTTACCCTTGCAGAAGGATCACCTATAATTAGATCTTGAGGATGACTCGATGCAAATCTTCAAACTCTTGGAAGATTCTTTGGTGACTCTTCCTCCTTTTTAGCTTCTTCATCTAAAAGTTGTGCACCATCCTCCTTGCTTTCACTTGGTGCTTGTGGATCCTCTTGAGTTGTTAGATTTTCAAGCTCCTTTTGAATACCTACATCTTCATTCTCACAAGAGTCTCTTGAAACTACATTCGATTGAATTAGATTCATCAAATGTAACATTTATAGCCTCTTCTATCACAAGAGTTCTTCTATTATATACTTTGTTGGCCCCAAACGCAACCTAAGAGGGGGGGTGAATTAGGTTGTATCTAAAAACAATCCTTTTTAAGTGCTTAATGGAAATTCAAACTTTATGCACCAAATGAAAACTTAAGCACAAATGAATACAATAGATATTCAACAATTTAAGCTTAAAGAACAAATAAGAATATTGAGATTAAGAGAATCAAACCAAACTCCCAAGCTTCTCAAGCTTGGAGCTTTCAACTACAAAGAACTTCTTACAAGGCAACTACCAAGTTTACAACTTGAAGTTTAGCCACTAAAAGTCTCTTCAAAGTAGGTGAGACAATAACCTCTTGTACACAAATGAGGATCACTCTTGCTCACACTAATTTCCTTTAGTTGAGCCAAGAGTTTTACACTCACAACCTCCCTTTGTTACAATTGTTATCTCTCCACTCTTACACTTGAAGAACTTCTTACACTTCTAAGCTCTTTTCACACTACCTACACTATTACAACACTTGTACCCACTATTTCTCTCAAATAGCTCAAGAATTATTTGTAATCAATGTAGAAGTCCCCATTTTGTTAATTCAGACCTAGGGGTATTTATAGTTGCCAAAAATCTGCTTCCAACAACTTCCCAACGGCTATTTTCTGTTTACTGGAAAACTAGCCGTTGGACCTTTCGGACGGCCGATGCAGCAAGAGTGCGTCCGAACAAACTAGCCGTTGGACCGTTCGGACGTTCAGACAATCATTTTCGTTCGAACCGGACCTGTTTTTCTGCACACTTGTTATCAAACCATTAGTATGATTTGGTCATCATCAAAACATGATTAACATAACTGGGTTCAACAATAACATAACTGGGGTTCAACATACTCGAAAAGCCTCTTTCTCACTAAAGTAACCTAAGAAAATTCCTTCGTCTGATTTCTTATCAAATTTACCAAGATGTTCTTTTATTTTCAAAATAAAACATTTACAACCAAAAACTTTAACGTAACCCACAACAGCCTTTTTGCAAAACAAAAGTTCATAAGATGTTTTATTCAAAACAAGTCTTAAAAGAACTCTATTCATCACATAACAAGCCGTATTAACGACTATGGTCCAAAAATACTTAAGCAAGCAACATTCATTAATCATTATTCTAACTGCTTCTTGAAGAGTTATATTATTTCTTTCTACTACACCATGTTATTGAGGAATTCTAGCAACCGAAAATTCATGAGAAATACCATTATGATGATTTATCAAAATTCGGGAAAACCTCCATATTTAAATCGGTACCATTATCACTTTTAAGTCTAACAATTTTCAAATTCAACAAATTTTGTACCTTAACAAACAATTTCATAAAATTTTCAAAAGTTTCATTTTTATGAACAAGAAATAATATCCAGGTATATCTAGCATAATTATCAATAATCACAAAAGCATATTTATTACTACCTAAACTATCATGTTGAGTGGGACCAAATAAGTCCAAATGCAAAAGCTCTACTGGTCTAGAAGTAGACACACTATTTTTTAGTTTAAAGGAAATTTTAACTTGTTTATCAAATTGACATACATCACAAATTTTGTTTTTCACAAAACTGAATTTTGGCAAGCCTCTGACCAACTTTTTCTTAACAAGAGTATCTAACAAATCCATATTAAAATGACACAATATTCTATGCCAAAGTCAAGGATCATTTTTAGTTACGATTAAACATCTAAATTTACCATTGTCAAAATTGTCAAGATACACCACGAAACACCATTATGTCTTTTTCCTCTAACCAAAACATCAAAGTTCTTGTAAAGAATCAAACATTCATGCTTATTAAAGAAAAAATATGGATCTCTATCGCATAATTGACTAACACTTAAAAGATTATCATTCAAATTATCAACTAATAGAATATTTTTAACAAAAGTCTCACCATTTTTACCTATATCACCAATCCTTATTGATTTTGCCTTCATATTATCTCCTAAAACGTTACTTTTTTGCTATTCTTTGATTTGAGATTGGTGAAGAGGGGCGGATAACTAGTCATTTGCCTTGAATATTCACTATCGATAAACCACTTTGCATCCTTAGTGATATTCATTAAGCTTACCAACAAACTAGGAGTTTAAGAAATTACTTTTGGTACCCAATTTTTCTTGGATCCATATGAATTAGTAAATTGACATGAAATCCATATAGATTTCATACTTAATTTTTCATTTCTTTTAACATAATAATCTTTTCTCACATGTCTATGTTGGTCAGACAATAATTACACATAATATTTTTATTTCTATATAAAGAGGATTTAGACTTTACAAAGCATAAACCATCATTCCTAAAGGTGGTAAAATTCTTAGTGATTGATACATTCCTATTCTTTTTCATTTCAACAGCATTTTCTTTTTCTTTTGCAAAAGAACACTAAGATCATCTATTTTTTTCTTCAATGAAGCTTGTTCTCCTTCAATCTTGGTATTCACATCTAATCTTTTCTTCGAAGCATTATTCTCTTGTATCAACCTATTGTTTTCATTCACAAATTTAGAGTTAGCATTCAATAAAGTATTGGTTTTTCTCTTTAACTCCTTATTTCTAGCATAAGACTCTTTTAAACTATCATGCAATTTGATCACAAAAGCAGTATCATTTTCATCAAGTTCATCACATAAATCATCAAAAGAACTATAACTTGTTGATACCTCATAATCTCCAAATGCCATAAAGGCCATTTGAGAGGATTCTTCTCTTCTACTTCTCCATCGATGAGATTGCAATCATTCCATGTGTTTGAAAGTTGTTGAAGCCGGGTTTCGTTCCTTCTTTCTTCTTCTTGGTTGGACATTCATTTGTAAAGTGGCCGGATTGACCATATTCAAAACATTTGTCATTTTGTTTCTTGTTTTGAAATTTGGTCTTCCTTTTGAAATTGTTGGAATTAATTGCTCCTTCTTTTGTCATCCTTCTTTTGTTTATGTAGTGCTTCAAGAATTCTTTGGTGATGAGGATAAGGCCACCTTCATTAAATTTTTCATCCCCCAAGTTGAGAGAGGCATTTTTATCTTCTTCTTGAGAAGCCTTCAAAGCTATGCTTTTCTTTGCTCTTGCATGTTCCTTATCTTGAGCCTTGATTTAAGCTTCAGCTCATAAAAAGTAAGAGAATTAATCAAGGATTCAATAGGCATAGAATTCAAAATTTTAGCTTCTTCTATAGCAATAGATTTAGCTTCCCATTCTTTAGACAAAGTATTCAAAATCTTTCTATTGTTTTCCACCCAAAGAATACTCTTTACTTAATGCCTCCAAATCCTTTATAATGTCATTAAATCTACAATAAATCTTATCAATACTCTCATGATGTTGCATTTGGAAAGATTCATATCTAACTACAAGCAAGGACTTTATTTGTTCTCTCACATCATCACTACCCTCATGGATTTCTTTCAATTTATACCATATTTCCTTGGCTGATTTGTAATCTTTCAATCTAGTAGACTCATTGGCGTGTAAGGCATTATACGACACATTCATAGCCTTAGCATTCAAGGTCAAATTTGTCTTATCTTGAGGAGTTAACTCATTCTTAGTATTGAGTCTCGGTCAATAATGGTAGCTTCAAAGAGACCCTCATTAACCGCATACCACAACCCAATGTCTATGGATTGCAAGAATATTTCCATTCTCTCTTTCTAACTAATGAAATTCGCTCCATTAAACGTAGGTAGTCTAGTGACAGATTGACCTTCTAAAAACAAAACATTGTTGATTGCCATACTTATGATCTTTATTCTAAAGCTAGTTAAGCTATATATGATAGACCAATACTCTGATACCAATTATTCTCCCAAAGCAACATAAGAGCTGGAATGAATTAGGTTGTATAAAAATAATTTGAAATATTGCACAATAAAAATTTAGATAAAATACAAGAAATAAATGAATTAATTTAAAGATCAAAGCAATAAATGCACTAAGTTAAGATTGAGATTGAGAAACACAAAGCAAACTCCCAAACTTCACAAGGTTATAATGTATAGCCACTAATTTGTGCCTTTTCAATATAGATGAGACAATAACCTTTTTGTACACCAAGTAGAATCACTCTTGCTCATACTAAATCCCTTTAGCTGAGTCAAAAGTTTTACACAAACCTCACTTTTGTACAATTGTTATTTCTCCACTCTTACACTTGAAGATCACTCACTTAATCACTTTTGTTTCCACTAATACAACACAATAGATAGCCAATTGTCACTAAAATAACTTGAGTTAATGCTTTAAGTATTAATTGTGGAAGTTCATTACATTTATTTCAGACTAAGAGGTATTTATGGGTGCTCAAAATTGGCCTCCAACTACTCTCCAGCGGCTATGCATTAAATGCTAAAAAACTAGTTGTTAGATTGTTCGGCTGTCTGATATAAAGCCTCTGCATCCGAAAATCCATCCAGTCCTTCAAAGGAGTCTTGCTTTGCCTTCGTTCGGACGTCCGAGCCTTCGTCCGATTCTACGTCTGGTAAAAAGTCAGTGGCTTCTAAATTTTTCCATATGACAAATCAGACATTATTTTTCATCAGAGAAAAGATATTATTACTTCTTTGGACGTTATCTTAAGTCTCTCTGATACTAGCACCTCATGTTTGATTTTGAAAATTCTTTCTCGGACAATCATCTGCATCCAAAAAGCTACCTTTCAAATAGTCAAATATGTCCGTACAAGGTGTGTTAATTCCAATAGCTACTGGTCTTATTTTGGATGATCACCTTCGTCCGAAGATTTTCCTTTCGGTAGATGATCAACAACGTCCGTTGGCCCTAAAAACTCTTGCACACTAGTGTCACGGGCCCACTCTTTCTATCACTGCCAACCCATGCAGCACTTAGGTTTTCACCTTAAGTCAGCTTTCCTTCACGCTCATACAAGAGAAGAGAGAATTGAATGAGCAGACCGTGTCACTAGATTACAACCATTAGACTAATTTGGCTATCATCAAAACAGAATTATGATTCAATAAGATTAGAGGATGGATAGAAAGTATAATGGAATTCTCAACAATTTGAATGAATTTCATGACATGGACGAGAATAATTATTTTGCAATAGTAAGGAGTTGAAAGACAGATGAGATAATCCAATGCCAAATAAGGATATATATGACAAGGAAGTTATGATGAAAATGCCTTTTGAAAAGTGGACAAAGACGAAGAATGTTACAATTTTTATCCAAAGTTAACGCATTTAGTATCAGACAGTACAACAAACAACATGAAATGGAAGGTTTGTTATTGTATAAGAATAGGGGTAATTTTGGGATAATGATATATAGATAAAAAGTGGTCAACTTTAGAAGAAAGAATAAGGGATCAAAAATAATGACTCGATGTGGATGCAAGGCTTGTTTTATAATAAAGTTTGATGAGGAAAGACAGACCTAAGTTATACCAAAATTTGTAATATAACACAAGCACTATTTGTCCTTCCAATTTTATATATCGTACTAGATCAATGTTTCTATCTGGCAAAAGTCTATATTAAGATTCTCCTTATGACAGTTTTGCACAAACTGGTGACATGGCTTGCACCCCCAACAATTCTTTAAGGTTATCGAAAGGTGAACGAATATTAGTGGTCAAACAAGCAAAGTGTTGAGAATTTAATATAAATGAAATTAGGAACTTTGAAGTTATTATAAAGTAAGTAAGGCAAAATTGAACTGGATATTACATTCATGGTGGGATTTACTTATGTTTTTACCTTTGTTTCAATAACCTTCTCATATTCAACATGTTTTTAGTGTTTTCATCTAAATTGTGATCACTGTGTTCAGTATTTGTACTTACCAGTGATTCAATGGTTTTCTAAGAAGTTGAGAGCTTGGTTTCATGTTGTCCTCATGTTGTTGTTTAGGTGTGTGATGTGTTGCAGTAGGAGAATTTTGTGGAGGAATTTGTGCAGTTGTAGAATCATAAATGTACTCAAGTGGAGCTTGACTAGGGACCCTCGTTTGCTAAGTCAGTATATGCAATAAGACCTAGAGACTTCTTTGCTTTGTTTTTTGTCCAGGGGAAATTTGAAATCGCATAAGGATCAGAGTAACAAACGACTAAACACAAATTTCTACTCTTTTTTTTCTTTTTTGGCAGAGAAGCATACAACCTTTGACAAAAGCTCATAATTGATTGGCTTGTGCAGAGAATACCGTACATAAGGTGATTACCAATATGTGTAGGAGTGGTCCTATTGATGTTTTCCAAACCTTATTTTGATGATGACATAAGCACTTAACTATGTAAACAAGTTTTCATTTTTGTGTTGTAGGTCTGTTACTTGTTTTGCTGGAGACAGGGTGTTCGGACGCATTGCACCGTCCGAACTATGTCAAGCTTCTCGGACGCATTCCTCCGTCCGAACCAACAGGTAGAAAGCAAGGATCTTACTGCTTCTCCAACGGACGCACACAACTGTCCAAACGAAGTCTCTTTCGGACGAACATGACCGTCCGAAGCACCCTTCGGATGATGGAACAGACGCATGCACGGATGTCCGAACGAAGTTCTTCACCAACTACATGGAGATCGGACGCTGTGTCGGACGCATCCTACTTATCTCAGACGTCTGAAACCCCAACGGCTACTTTTTGTGCATTTATTATTTAGCCGTTGGAAAGTAGTTGCAACCACCATTTATTGCTCCTATAAATAACTACTTTTATATTATATAAATATCATCTAATACATTGAATACAAGCCTTAGAAAAGAGCAATTTTAGTACAAATTGGCTATAGTGCTTTATTGTATTAGTGTGCAGTTTAGAGTGCAATATCAATTTTGAGTGGAGTAATAATCTTGTACGAAAGTGTGGTTGTACGTAAAATTCTTGGCTCAACTAAAAGAGTTTTAGTGTGAGCAAGAATTTCTCTACTTTGTAAAGATTATTGGCTCACCACTCCAATTGACTTGTGGTATGTTGTCAATGAAGGTCCTTTTGAAGCTACTATCATTGATGATCACACAAATAGAAGAAGAGAAAAGACAAGGGATGAGCTCACTCCACAAGACAAGGCAAACTTGACGTTAAATGCAAAAGCCATGAATGTGCTATATAATGCCTTGGATGCAAATGAATCAACTCGCGTGAAGAGATGCATTTTCGTTAAAGAAATTTGGGATAAATTGAAAGAAATCCGTGAAGGGAGCGACGATGTTCGTGAGCGAAAGAAATCCTTACTTGTTGCCAAGTATGAGTCCTTCAAGATGGAACCACATGAAAATATTGATAAAATGTATTGTAGGTTCAATGACATTATTAAGGATCTTGAAACCTTGGGTAAGGAGTATTCTTTGGGTGAAAAAAATAGAAAAATCCTAAATGCTCTATCCAAAGAATGGGATGCCAAAACAATTGCTATAGAGGAAGCCAAGAATTTAAATTCAATGCCTATTGAATCGCTAATCATCATCAATTCTCTTACATCTTATGAATTGAAGTTGAAGGCCAAAGTGGTGCATGATGAAGAAGCAAGGTCAAGAAGGAGCATTGCTCTAAAGACGTCTCAAGAAGAGGATGAAAATAGCTCCATCAATCTAGAAGATGAAGATCTTGATGAAGGAGATCTTGCACTCATCGCCAAAGGATTTCTTAAACATTACATCAACAAACGAAGAATGAGAAGAGGTGGAGCTACAAATTCAAATAATTTCAAAGGAAAGACAAGGCTTGAAATGAAGAAGCAAAACGAAAAAGGTTTTGAATATGGTCAACTCGGACACTTTGCAAATGAGTGCCCTTCCAAGAAAAAGAAGCTTTGGAACCATCTAACCTAGATTCAATAACTTTCAAATCTACATGACTGATTGTTTCAAACCATATCCTTTCTTTAAGAAATATTTGTGCACAAATGGCCTTTATGGCCATTCAAGATGATGAGGTAAATTCTAACTATGACTCTAATGATGAAAATGATGACTTAGAAGTGATCTTGAAGCTTTTCATTTTGAAATTGCATGATAGCTTAAAGGAATCATATGCTAGAAATAAGGAGTCAATGAAGAAATCAAATGCTTTATTGAATGTTAACTCTAAACTTGTGAATGAAAATAATAGGCTATCACAAGAAAATTGTGACTTGAAGAAAAGAATGCATGTGAGATCAAAGGTCAAGGAAGAACAAGCCTCCTTGAAGAAAAGATTGGATGATTTGGATGTTCTCTTGACTAGAAAGAAATAAAATATTGTTGATTTGAAAAGAAATAGAAATGTATTAATCAACAAAAATTTTATCATGTTTAGAAGGGATGACTTATGTTTTGTAAAATCAAAATCATCTTTATATGGAAATAAAAATAATATTTGTAGATATTGCCAACAACATGGACATGTTAAGAATATGTGTTATGTCAAGAAGAATGAAAAACTTGGAATGAAAGTCGCATGGATTGATAGCAATTTCACTAACTCAAATGGACCCAAGACCGAGAAACGTGGGTACCAAAAGTTATCAATTGATTTATTGTGTAGGTACTTAACATCACCAACAATGCTAAGTGGTTCATAGATAGTGGATGTTCAAGGCACATGATGGGTGATACTTCTCTTTTCACAAATCTCATATCCAAAAACAGTGAAAAAGTCACATCTGGAGATAACAATAAAGCAAAATCAATCTGCATTGGTGATGTAGGTAAAAATGGTGAAACCTTGATTAAGAATGTGCTTCTTGTTGATAATTTGAACTATAATTTATTAAGTGTAAGTCAACTTTGAGATAAAAATTTATATGTATTTTTTACCAAAAGTCAACTTTAAGATAAAAATTTATATGTATTTTTTACCAAGCATGAATGTCTTATCCTTGATAAAAATCATGTTGTCTTATTCTAGGGCACTAGGCACAATGATGTTTATGTGATTCATCTTGATAAAATTAGCAATAGCAATGTAAAATGTCTTACTACTTCCATAGATGATCCTTGGCTTTGCTTGCATAGAAGACTTCGTCATTTTAACATGGAGTTGATTGAAAAACTTGCTAAAAAGGATTTGGTAAGAGGTTTGCCAAAACTAAAATTTTTGAAAAACAAAATTTGCGATGCATGCCAATTTGGTAAACAAGTCAAAGTTTCTTTTAAACCAAAGAATTTTGTGTCCACTCATAAACCTTTAGAATTGTTGCATTTAAACTTATTTGGACCTACTCAACAAGCTAGTCTTAGTGGTTGCAAATATGCCTTTGTTATTGTAGATGACTATTCTAGGTACACTTGGGTATCATTTCTTGTTCACAAAAATGAGGCTTTTGAAAAAATTGTAAAATTGTTTTTCAAAATTCAAAATTTATTGAATTTAAAAATCATTCGTTTAAGAAGTGACACTGGTGCTGAATTTAAATTTGGAGGTTTTCCCAATTTTTGTGATCACAACGGTATTTTTCATGAATTTTCGGTTGTTAGAGTTCCTCAACAAAATGGTGTTGTTGAAAGAAAAGGAATAGGACTCTTCAAGAAACCGCTAAAACTATGATTAGTGAATGCGACTTACCACAATACTTTTGGGATGAAGTTGTTAACACGGCTTGTTATGTCATGAATCGAGTTTTATTAAGATCCTTTGTAAACAAAACTCCTTATGAACTCCTTTTTTGTAAAAAAACCCATTGTGAGCTATTTCAAAGTTTTTGGTTGCAAATGTTTTATTTTAAAAATCAAAGAAAATCTTGGAAAATTTGACAAAAAATCGGATGAAGAAATTTTTCTAGGATACTCTAGTGACAAGAAAGCATACTGAGTTTATAATAGAAGAACGCTCTTGATTGAAGAAGTTGTGCATGTTACATTTGATGAAGCCAATGATGTTATCTCAAAGAATTTGTGCGAAAATGAAGATGTAGGTATTCTAAAGGAGCTCGAAAAGCTCACTATTCATGAAGATCATCTAGAGATCACATCAAAAAATGATGTCAACGACCATCAAATAGATGATGAAAAAGAACAAGAACGAGGATGCTCCAAAAGATCTTCCGAAGGCTTGGAGATTCGTCCCTAGTCACCCTCAAGATTTAATCATAGGTGATCTATCCGATGAAGTAACTACTCGTTCTCATAAACCTTTGAATAGTAATTGTGCATTACTTTCTCACACTGAACCTAAACATGTAGATGTTGCTTTGAATGATGAATCTTGGGTTAATGCCATGCAAGATGAACTTAGTCAATTTGAGAAAAATAACGTATGGACCTTGGTTGATAGACCATCTTCTCATCCTGTAATTGGAACAAAATGGGTGTTTAGAAACAAATTAAATGACAAAGGTGAAATCATAAGAAACAAAGTTAGACTTGTTGCAAAAGGTTATGCTCAAGAAGAAGGTATTGACTTTGATGAAACCTTTGCACCCGTAGCTAGATTAGAATCCATTCGCATGTTTCTCGCATTTGCATGTTTCAATGATTTCAAATTATTTCAAATGGATGTCAAAAGCGCATTTTTAAATGCTCATGCCATGTTTTATCGATCAAGAAGTTTTCGTTGAACAACCTCCGGGCTTTGAAAATAAAAATCTTCCAAATCATGTTTTCAAACTCTCTAAAGCTTTATATGGTTTGAAACAAGCTCCAAGAGCTTGGTATGAAAGATTAAGTGGTTTCTTGATTGAAAATGGATTTAAAAGAGGTGTAGTTGACACCACTCTTTTTACAAAAATATATTTAAATGGGTTATTAATTGTTCAAATTTATGTTGATGATATTATTTTTGGAGCAACTAATGAAAGTTTGTGCAAAGACTTTTCACATTTAATGCAAAAAGAGTTTGAGATGAGTATGATGGGCAAGTTACAATTTTTTCTCGGACTACAAGTTCACCAAACAAAGGAAGGAACGTTTATTACACTAGTGCAATTAATCTCACAAAAAATCCTGTTATGCACTCTAGAACCAAACACATTGATGTTAAGCATCATTTTATTAGAGATCTTGTGTGTAAAAAGGAAAGAAGTCTTGATTTCATAATTGCCTAGAATCTTATACACATGGCTGATATTTTTACAAGCTGACCCTTGGCTCTAGATCGCACTGTCTCTCATAAAATGTAGATGTGGATTTACAGATCAATTTGGCATAATCTCTTCGTTCAGACGCACTCGCTCGTCCGAACAACACTATCTTTCGGATGCTCTCTATTGTACGAAAACCTTATCTCTTCCTCGGACACTTATAATCGTCCGAATACTATTCAATTTCTTCATTTATTCTCTGGAATTCTTCCGGACGCTTACCATCGTCCAAAAGAACATCGGACGCACTGGCTCTTCTATCGGCCGTTTGTTCATCAGCTTTCGGACGCTTCATCGGACGCACACCAATCGTTCGGCCGTCCGAACGATCTCCCTGTTCGATTAAAACCGTCCATTTTCCCCCATTTTGGACTCACTCTAACCCCCGAAACCCTTTCTGGCGAAATTTTTTCTCCAACATCTCCTCCAAATTCCTTCCTCTCTCCACAAATTGTTTGGAAAATTGTCATTTCCAACATATTCATCACCATTATTGTACCTAATTCCACCCATCTACCATCTCATTTCATCAAATTCCTACTAACCTTTCAAAAAATTACATTTTTTTTCTTCTCTTTCTTCCTTTTATTTACAATGGTTAAATCCCGTGGAGGCTCTTCTACAGCAACTCGTGGACGAAAAATAAAAGGAAAAACTCCGGTGAGTGGGGAATCGTCTGCTAATCCTCAAGTCTCCTCAATCCAACCTTACCAAAATTCATCGATGCCAAGGCATTCGAACGGTATACATCTCTTCTGAGCAAGTCTATAATCGTTCAACGTCCTACTTCTCAGAGTCTTTTTTATGAATATAATCTTCCCATTGTCAAATCATGCTTTGAAAAACAAAATTGGGGTCACCTAGTGCATATTGATGTACCCGTGTATCATGACATGGTGCTTCAATTCACAGCCAATCTTCGGAAAGGCCCCATTGTTAGCACATTAATTTCTCGTGTAAACAGCACCAATCTTGATATCTTGATGATTTCCTCCAACATCATCAACACTATTTTTGAATGTGAAGTCTCAAATCCAAATGATTTCTCTTATTTCTTCTCTTTAGATAAATGGCCCGCTATTGATACTCATTTTGACATTGATGAGGTCAGAGCTACTTTTAACATCAATTTCAATCAGGTCTCGAAAGCCAAAACCACACTGCTAACTCCTGAACTAAACATTTTGTACACTCTTGTCACGAATTTGCTGTTACCAATCGATGGGCATCGCACTGAGCCCAGAAAAATGCAGCTTTACTTATTTTTTTGTGTTTTCAAGGCCATTCCTCTTGACTTTGGGTATCTCTTTTGCTCCCTGTGGGAACTTTTTCTTACTGATATCCGAAGAAACATTTCTTTTGGAAAATTTCTCACCAAAGTGTTTGATTTCCTTGATGTCCCCTTCAGCGGCAACAAACAATTTTCCCCTTATTTCAACAAATCTTATATTGAACGAAAAGGCCTCCGTTTTTTCAACGATCAATGGTTAACTGATGCAGAGCTTTTGATATTGAGCGTTCAAAATCCTTCAGCCTCTACCTCTGGTTTGGCGATTCCACATTCTCCTCCTCTTCAAACACCTCCACCAGTCCATGATCGTCATCCATCTTCCTCTGAATTCTCACTTTCTCAAATCTGTAGCCTTCTCACTTCCTTGAGCACTCAAGTAAGTTCCTTTTAACGTCGCACTAATCGTAAGTTAAAACGACTTGAAACTCGTTAGCTGATTCTCCAAGAAGCACTTAGCCTAGGCATGTCTGCTTCGGGTCAGGACCAATTTGCCAACATTCAATCACAATATCCACTCGACTCCTCTACCGACAGTGATGACAATGCTGAAAATGGGGATGTTCGTGAGGACGATGAAGAGGACAGAAATAATCAAGGAGCTGCCAATGAAGATAAAGGCGACGATGAGGATGTTGACGACACGTTCAATTTCATCATGCAACGCCGTACTGAAGCAGATGAAGACAGTGAGGCTACTGATGATGATGCTCCTTACCAAACGCCAAAAGATCGAAAAGTGCTCAAAGAAAAAAAATGACTCGAATTAGTTCCTTTAATATTTTGTTTTTTAGTTTTTGGCATTTCTCTGTTTTTTTTTTTTTGCTTAGTTAGAATTGCTCTCAGATTTACCAATTTATGTATTACTTTGAACTAGTCCTGTTGAATATTTGGGTTTTCTCCTGTTGAATACTTGGACTTTAATCATTTTTATGAATTTTTGCGCTAGTTCTGTTGAATATTTGCACATTCTCAGGGGGAACTTTGTTTGATGATGTCAAAAGGGGGAGTGGTAATTTTTATTGCAAAATGATTGGTCATCACTCATTGATTTTACATAATTTTTTCATGAATGCTTGTCATCATCAAAAAGGGGGAGATTGATGTTTTCCAAACTTTATTTTGATGATGACATAAGCACTTAACTATGTAAATCATATGTAAGAAATTAACTAAAACCTTCAATTAATTAGACAAAGTTCGAGATTTAAACTATCAAAATAAGTGAAAAGGAGTTGAGGAAAAAAGAAGTGTATTCCAAGTTTCAAATTTGTATACTCAGTCAATTATAGTACGTCCTCTTCTTGCCTGCTTTTCTGTCTAAAACTTGAGGTGCTTGGTTTGACACAGGAAGAAACATGGACATGAAGACATTTATACAAATAAGAAGTTACTACCTAATTATAAATTGCAAGCAGAAGAAAATTCAAGAGCCACACTCATATATTGAATCCAATGAAATAGTTTATAAGCAATAATCATATAGGAATACATGAATATTATTAAGAGAAGAAAATTCAGTACCATTATTCAGGTCTGGTTCTTGGGATGTTTGTAATCTTCCTTTCATGCGTATATCATCTTCTTTATATGTATTTCAACTTCTTGTCTACCTCCATTATCTATTTAAGAATCTGTGACATCTATATTAAGATATAGAATTCGGTAAAATTTTTTTTTTTTGAAGCCATATTTGTTGTAACCTCAAGAATTAAGAGTAACTATATTTCATAGTAAAACTTTTCGATGAGAAATCACATATTTTCAAATAATTTCATGCTAAAAGTTTTGGTAGAAAAAAATGATTGAATTTTCATTTGAAAATTTAAAGTGACAAAATATGGTTTCTTTAAAGAATTTTTCTTTAAAGGATTATGATGTAAAAGGATGTTAATGTAAAAGGGTAATTTAGCCATTTTAATTTTTTTTTTTATGAAATTGAGACAATTTAATAGTTTTCTTCATCTCTGTATCAACCCAAAATAATACATAAAATGAAACAGAGGGAGTAGCACACATTTCACATCACCATTTACCAAAGTTTAAATTGTTGGCATGTGTCATAGTTGGGGTAATTACACTTTACCCCCTTAAAATTTAGTGTCACTAATACTTTAGTCCTAAATGTTATCTTTTGAAAACTTTAGTCCTTCCGTTATGCCAACTAATTTTTTTTACCATTTACCCCTATTCCATTCTAATATTATTTATTTATTTATTTATTTTAATGAATCAAATTTTTATAAGGATTAGACAATTAATTCATGTATAAATTGATATGAATAGATGGTTAGAAGTATAATTCAATATTTTTTTTATAGTTTTCTAGCCAAGATAAATAAAGAAAATAATAAAATTTGACCGACATTATTTTTTAAGCACATATCTTTGCAACTAATGATTAATTATAACAATTTTAAATCTCTTAATTATAATAACTTCTTTAACTTAAAATTTGGCTAAATAGGAAGATAAACTCATAATTTTAGAAATTTTGAATTAATTTTTATTTTAAAATTATTTAGGCCAATCAAAAAAAAAATTTAAAAATAAAATAAAATAAAATGCATTATTTTTTATTGTTGTTATTGATAGTAGTAGTTATTGGAGAGATAGGGAGCAAAAGGTTTAAAAAAATAATACAATGATGAAAAAGGTGATATAACATAATAAAAGAGGTTAAATATGCAAAACATAATGTTAGAGGCTAAAGTATTAGTTAGATTAAAGTTTAAGGGGGTAAAGTGTAATTAACCAAAGGTAACTGATATATTTGTTTATTTAGCAAAAAATTTCAAAGGGTGTTAGAGTTGATCGTTAATTTAGGAATATTAATGCTCAAAAGATAATAATAAGGATTAAAGTGTTAATCACAGTAAAGTTAAAGAAGGTAAAGTGTAATTAACCCTCCTAGTTTTAATGGAGGTACATAGCCAACTTTCTTGACCTTGCTGTTTTCAAGGTGCATAGCAACTTGATATCTAGAAACCATCAAATTATTAATCACCAAAAAAAAAAAATACAAAATATGAAGCACACACGAAAATTTTCCAATAGTATTTTGTATGCATTACGTGACACAAGTATCCTCTCTATTACAATGCTTGCATTATGAAGAAGTTAGAATTTGATTCTAGGAGGTGGAGAGAGAAAGTAAAAGAACTGAATGTCAAGAGTGTATTTGATTATCTGAGTTTCGGTCCTTTTTTAGTAGCACCCAAGCCCCTTATTTATAAAATTGCATAAGGAAGCATAAGGTTAACTCTATGCTAGTTCTGTGTCAGCTGAAACTGAATTACATAATTGCCCTTAATGAGGCTGCCACGTATGCACTTCTAGAACAATCTAGGTAATATGCTATGTGTCACTAATCCACATCATCAATAGTCCCCTCGGCTTGGTGCCGAGCCTCACGGATAGGGGCCGAGCCAACAACGACTGTTCACAGTCCCCAACCGATGACAACCAAGACTTTTATACCGAGCCGAGGTGCAGAACTTCGGAGCACTTTCGTACCCCAATTGCCGACCCGAGGTCATAACGACCCTTGGGATCCTCGACGGGTCGTAACTGCAGCATTAACTCTCAAGGGTGACGTTTTCGTTGAGTCCCCACGCACTATTGCACTGCATTATTCGCCCCGATTTTGCTGCAAAACACCTCATTTTACGCACCGTAACGCCGGCACCACGTCTCATTTTTCACGCCATAATGCCTCACTTTTTCCGCCTAAACGCTTTTTTTCATTTCGAAACTGTCAATTTTTTCCCCCAAAACCATTGAACATTCTGGAAGCTTCTATTCAAAATCCTCCTATTTATACCCCCACTCATCCCTAAATCATTTTTTTTCCTTACTCACTTTACTCCATTTCCCCCAACCTATTTTTCTTTCCCTCACTCTTTTTACTCCATTACTCTCCCAGAGACTCACACACTTTCCCCCCCCTTCACTCTCATTTTCCAGTCCCCTTTCTTCCACCCTCTGCCGTTCTACAATCGTCGATTTTTTACCGCTGCTCTACGCCACCACCGGACACCATTAGGAGTTCCCCCAAAAATTCCCACACGCCCTCAATGTGTCTAATAAGACCATGGCCGTGTACGTTCACTCCCACTTCTCTTATTAGCACACCGGTTCCCCCTTCCCCTGTAAACGCCGTTGACAAGATGTTAAATTCTTTCGACGAAGCTCTTTTGGCAGCAGTGCCATTAAATTTTCCTCCCGATCCTCTCTTTACAGAATCTCCACAAAACGACCACCCTAACCTTCAAACACAAAATGTATCAAACTCCCTCGATCCCGAGGATATCAAAATCCTTAGGGATATTCACGTGCCGTTTTTCCAAGAACTGCACATCAAACTCCCGACCCCCCGAGGACCGAGGCCACCTGCCACCACCTGGTTACCTAATAGTCTACCAGGAACAACTCGAGGCAGGGCTGAGGCTCCCCATAGCGCCTCTCCTCGTCAGCCTATCCAACCACTGGGATATCAGCATATCCCAGCTGACCCCAAACGCACTTTGGGTCATCACTGGCTTCACTTTCTTATGTAGATTACACGACATCCCCTTCTCCTTAGATACCTTTAGGATGATACTAAAATTATTCCCTACAAAGGGATTCTTTTACATCTCTCCCCGAACTGCGGGCAAAGAGCTCACTTCGGGTAACCCCTCATCTATTCACGACTGAAAAAAGTCATTTTTCTTGGTCCGGTACCTCGACCCTCCAATGTCCTGGGGTCCATGGAACCTCATCAAAGAGAACCTAAAAACCAAAAACGTCTCTCCCCTGGACTTCTTCTACGCCCAGAGGCTCGTTGAATCCAACCTCCGAATAACTATACTTCAATAACCAACCAGCCATCCTATCAAACAACATACTTGCCTGGGCAGGACTGTTTCCTTCCCACGACATCCTCCCGAGCTACGACCCTCCATAAGGTCATTATCATCATCTCTCACTTGTCTTTTTTTCATATTATTATTTTTTCCTGACCTTTCATCTTATGCAGAGCTCGGAGTATTCCTCCGGGGGTTGGTGTCCACCACACCTGCCACCGGTGCGGGCACTTCAAACCAGTCCTCTTCATCAGTAAGCGGATCTTCATCTGCCACTATCAACACGCCATCAGGGAGTGCCGAGGCTACACCTTCAACCTTCGCGCCCCTGAATCAAACTGAGTCGGTCAGTCCGTCAGAGAAACTGGCCGGGGAGATAACTCTGGCTCTTCGGCCCACTAGATGTGGAGCTGACTCGGGTTACAAGGAAAATGACTAGGGAGGGTCCTTCTTCAGCCATGACCATCTCCTTCACGTCATCGCCCCCGAGGTCCATCATTCCAATAGGGAGGGTTTGGACCTCAGGGACAGGCTCTGGGAACGTCCCTCTATCCAAACAACTTATCACTTCATATGGTAAGGACCTCCGAACCTTATTCGTTCTCACTCATTTTTCCTCCTTCACTGTCCGGAGCTAACACTTTACTTTTTTCAGGTGATAGAAAATATCCACCCGAGGTGGAGAGAAAATCTACAGCGTCACAGGATGTGCCCTGGGGTCAGTTGTCTGTCGACCCTCTTCTAATGCCTTCCACCTCGGGGAGCTCTGATCTCTGACCCACCCCACCGATCGATGTGAACGACCGGGCTCAATTCCCGAGGATGGCTCGGGAGCAGGCAAAAATGGTGGCATTGCCTCGGGATGTATCCTATGTCAAAAGGCTCACTCCTCAACAGAGGTCAGACGAACTTCACGTCAGCCTGATGAACGTAAGTCTATCTAACCCTTTGTGAAATTTCAACTTTTTTTTTTTTTTGTTTTTTGCACCTCGGACTTCAACTAATCATTTGGCCTTTTTTGCAGGTCATCACCATCCTGTTTTACCCACCATGGCAGAACGGGAGGCCTCCTTCAACACTGCTTTTAACTCAATGAAGTAAGTGTTAGCCCACGCGAAATCCAGCGTGAATCAGGCAGTGAAGGAGGCTGTCAATGCCAATGAGATGAAATGCAATATCGAGGCGGGCAAAAAATATGACGAGTGGAAGGTCGAGTTGACCGAGGTGAGGGACAAGCTTCGGCAATCTGAGCTGGAGAAGAAGACCTTTGAAGTGGATGTTGGCGATCGAGACAAGAAGGTCGCAGATCTGGAGCAAAGGGTTCTTCAACTTCAAGAAGAAGCTCAGCTAGCCGAGGCTGAGTTCGCTTCTCGGGAGGTGGAGCTGCGGATCGAAGGCAGGAATCAATTCGTGGCCTCGGTTGAAGCGGACGAGATGCTGAGGGAGTTTACAAAAAAGGTCTTCTCCATGGGGTTCACACTGGCCTGTGACCACTTGGTGAAGAACCCTGATTTGTATGAGGGGCTGCCATACGATGCTTCCGTCACCCCGGTGACGGGCGAGGAGGTCATCAATGGCCTACAAGCTCAATTCAAAGCCCCTGCTCCGATTCCCGGGATTTCTAGAATGACTCTGCTGATCCAGGGCCCGAATCCCGAAGCCGAGTTCGAGCCTACGAACCAAGCTTCCACCTCCACTGCAGAGCCTTCCACTTTCGGTGCTCAGGGTGATGTAATTTTGTTGTAATAGTTAGGAACTCCTTTTGTTATAGTTAGGATATTTTAATGAAATTCCTAAGTTTTGATAATTTTGTCCCCTTGATAAGAGCCTCGGCTTTCTTTACTTCTGGCCTTTTACCTGCTTTTCAATTTCTTTATTTCCTGCATATAAAACAGAAGTTTTATGATATAAGCAGGTAACAAACTTTCCACACTTAAGCATTCGAATCATAAAAGATTGTCGAAGACTCTCAAAAATTCTGAAATTAGGCCTTATTTAGACCCTTCTGAACTGAGGCAAAAGGATTAAGTTTGGCTCCTTATGTTTGTCTTAGACATTTAATTTGAGTCAGACTACGTTCCAAAGTCGAAAGGATGATGTTTTGCTTAAGTAAGGCAATCAAGCCTCTTTGAGGATCGGATCCTCTTCAATTTCATTTTGCTTGGAGGGGGCTGCTTAGTTTCTACCCTTGCGGGGAACTTCTTGGCCTCGGCTCCCAATGTTTGCTTTTTTGTTGAACTGGATCCAAACCTCTGAGGGTTGGAGCAGCTCGAACATCTGACTGTGCCTTGTCCGAACCTCTTAGGGTTGGCGTGGCTTTGTTTTTGCTTGGGGGGCTACTAAGCCTCTGCCTTTGAGGAGGGACTGCTAAGCCTCGACCCTTAATCATTTACTTTTTGGTTGAACTGAATTCGAACCTCTGAGGATTGGAGCAGATCGAACATCTGACTGTGCCTTGTCAAAACCTATGAGGATTGGCGCGGCTTTGTTTTTGCTTGGGGGGCTATTAAGCCTCTGTCCTTGAGGGGGGACTGCTAAGCCTCGGTTCTCAATCATTTGCTTTTTTGTTGAACTGGATCCGAAACTCTGAGAGTTGTGAACAGCTCGAACATCTGACTGTGCCTTGTCCGAACCTCTGAGGGTTGGGGCGGCTTTGTTTTTGCTTGGGGGGCTACTAAGCCTTTGCCCTTGAGGGGGGACTGCTAAGGCTCGGCCCTCAATCATTTGCTTTTTTAATGAACTGGATCCAAAACTCTGAGAGTTGGAACAGTTCGAACATCTGACTGTGCCTTGTCCGAACCTCTGAGGGTTGGCGCGGCTTTATTTTTGCTTGGGGGGCTACTAAGCCTCTGCCCTTGAGGGGGGACTGCTAAGCCTCGGCCCTCAATCATTTGCTTTTTTGTTGAACTGGATCCGAAACTCTTAGAGTTGGAGCAGCTCGAACATTTGACATTTGAAAAGGAACTTTCATTATATTCCTTGATAATATTTCTTTAAATTTACAATATTTCACATTCTGAGAACAGGATCCCCTCTCATGTCAACCAACTTGTAATAGCCCGAGGTGTTAGCTTCTATTACACGATAGGGTCCTTCCCAGTTTGGATCTAACTTCGGTCTTAGTCCCCTCTACATGGCTCGCTTCATTCTTCAAAAGCAATAAATCTCTGGGCCGCAGATACCGATGCTTGACCCTGGCATTGTAGTGTTTAGCCATGACTTTCTTGTACTTGGCTTCCCGAATGGATGCATCTAATATTTTTTCCTCAAGTAAATCTAGGTTAGCTCGTAGGATCTCATCGTTGAATTCCAAATCGTACAAGGATACTCGGGCCGAGGGTAACCCAATCTCTGTAGGGATAACAGCCTCGGACCCGTAGGCCAAGCTGAACGGAGTGTTTCCATTAGCGGTTCGAGGTGTGATTCTGTATGCCCATAGGACACTAGGCAATTCTTCAACCCAAGCACCCTTGGCTCTTTCAAGTCAAGTCTTGAGTCCTGTCAGCAAGGTTCGGTTGCACACTTCAGTCTGTCCATTTGCTTATGGATGAGCGACCGAGGTGAAGTGTTGTTTAATGCCTAGGTTAGCGCAGAAACTCTTGAAAGGCTCTCCTTCAAATTGTGGCTTCCCATTATCAGAAATGAGTACAGCAGGGATACCGAACCGGCAAATAATACTTTTCCAAAAGAATTTTTCTATTGCTTTTGTCGAGATTGTTGCCAGAGGCTCGGCCTCGATCCACTAGGTGAAGTAGTCAACCGCAACTATTAAGAACTCAAGCTTGCCAATCCCTCTGGTAAGTGGGCCCAAGATGTCAATTCCCCACTGAGTAAATGGCCATGGGCTCTGAATAGGAACCATATCCGAGACGGGTCTTCGGGGTCTTGGCGCATGTATTTGACACTGATGACATCCCCGCACCAAAGTGTCTGCATCAAAGTGTAAGGTCGACCAGTAGTACCCAGTCAGCAAAACCTGCGAGCTAAACTCTGGGGACCGACGTGACTTCCGCATATGGTCTCGTGCACCTCTCGTAAAACATAGTTAGCTTCAAATGGTGTGAGGCATCTCAACAGGGGCACAAGTATGCTTTTTTATACAAGATTTTGTCGATAAGGGTATACTTGGCGGCTCTGTACTTGCTTCATCTTTCTAGCTTTGGCCGGATCCTCGGGAAGCTGCTCATTATCCAAATAATTTATTATGGGTTCCATCAAACCGAGGTCTGGTTGGACACAAGAGACTCTTTCAGAGAAGTCAACAGACCTGCGTTCTCGCAGTTCTACCAAAATCTCTTTCGTTAAACACGAGTATATTGTCGAGACTAGTTTTGACAGAGCATCGGCATGAGTGTTTCTGGTTCGGGCAATCTTAATGATATCCACTTTTTTGAATTTTCCAATCCAGCTTGTGACCTCGGTTAGGTATCTTTTTAAAATCACGCCCCGATCCTCTTAATTTCTCAGGCTTTGATTTACAACTAGCTGAGAATCTGAATGTATCTTTAAGATTCGGGCTCCCATATGGTGGACCATTTCCATCCCACAGATGAGGGTCTCATACTCAGCTTCGTTATTTGTTGCCTTGAATCAAAACCTGAGGGCATAAGTGAGATAGTCCCCTTCTGGGGATCGGATTATTATCCCTGCCCCGGGCTCCGGACTCATATGAAGTTCCGTCAACATGAAGCTCCCATGGGAGATCTTCTCTCATTTTCTGTTCCTTTGTTGGATCAGTCACCGTGATGAGGTCAATCCTCTCGATGCCACAGTTTTCTTCAATGAAATCTGCCAAAGCCTGAGCTTTGATTGCGGTCCGAGGCCTGAATTCTATGTCAAATTCAAACAGCTCTACAGACCACTTTAGCATTCTGCCTAAAGCATCTGGTTTGCTCAAGATATTTTTCAAAGGAAGGTTGGTCAAAATTATTATCTTGTGACCATGAAAATAGGGCCTTAGCTTCCGAGCCGACACCACCAACAAGAAGGCTGTCTTTTCAATGGGGGTGTAGTTCCTTTCTGAACCTTGAAGCACTTTCCTTACAAATATATACAGGACATTGGTTGCCTTGCTCATCCTGCCTCAAAAGAACCGAGCTAATTGCCGATTCGACAATCGAGACATACAGGTATAACGGTTCTCCTTTTTGTGGAGATACGAGTTTCAGCAAGGTGCCCAAGTATTCTTTAAGCTCTTCAAAGGCTTTACAAGCTTCTTCGGTTCATTGAAAGCCCTCAGTCTTCTTTATGAGCCTGAAGAACGGCAGGCCCCTTTTGGTGATTTGGACAAGAATCGATTTAGGGCCGCCATTCTACCGGTGAGTCTCTGAACCTCCTTTACTGAGGTGAGATTTTTCATATTAATTATGGCTTGCACCTTTTCAGGGTTCGCCTCAATTCTCCGGTGAGAGACTATGAATCCCAAGAATTTTTTCGATAGAACCCCAAATGTATATTTTTTGGGATTCAGCCTCATCTGGATGAATCTTAATGTCTCAAATGTCTCCTTGAGATCTTCCAAGGTTTCCTCATAGGTTCGGCTCTTGACCACCATGTCATCAATATATACCTCCATGTTTCGTCCTATTTGGGACTTGAAGGTTTTATTGATGAGGCGTTGATATATGGCTCCAGCGTTTTTGAGTCCGAAGGGCATAGTACTGTAGCAGTACTCCGTGCCTCGGTCAATGATTAAAGAGGTTTTCTCTTCAACTTCTCTGGCCATGAATATTTGATGGTAGCCCTTGAATGCATCTAAAAAGTGTAAAATATAAAATCTAACAAATGAATCTACTACTGTATCGATCCGGGGGTACGGATAACTGTTCTTTGGATAGGCTTTATTAAGATTAGTAAAATTTTGGCACATTCGCCAAGAAGAATCTGGTTTTGTTACAAGGACTAGATTACAAAGCCAGGTGGGATACAATACTTCTCTAATCAATCTGGCCACTAAGAGTTTATCCACCTTGACTTCGATTATTAAGCTGCGCTCTGGACCGAAGAGGCGCTTCTTCTGCTTTACTGGTTTGTATGCCGGGTCTACTCTGAGTTTGTGCTCAATAATTTTCTGAGGGACGCATGGCATGTCTTCGACGGTTCAGGCGAACACGTCCTTGTATTCGGCTAAAAGCCTGAAGAGAAGGCCCTTAAACTCTGCTGGGAGGGTAGCACAGATCTCGACTGATGATTTTTTGATCAGGGAGGCTCGGATCTAGTGATACCTCCTCAATTTGAACCTCGTCTTGGGGCTCAATTTTAGCTTTGCCCTTCTCCTTCGGCTCGGGAGGTTCGGGGATCTCAGTAGCTCCGAGCCGGGGCTACACATTCTCTTCCCCGTCATTCTGACTTAACAAAGGCCCTTCAAAGCCATCCTAGGTGGATGAGGCATCAAAGGTTTGCAAATAAGCCTTGTCATTAATGGACATCGTTTGCGATTGGGACCGCAAGGACATCATATAGCAGGCTCGGGCCTCCTGTTGGCTGCCAATGACTGTTCCTTCAGATCCATCCCTCAACATGAATTTTATCCCAATATGGAACACGGAGGGAAGGATTCTGTAGGTGTATTGCGTGGGTCGGCCCAGGATCATATTGTAGGAGCTGTCCCTTTTGACTACGACAAAGTTGGTCATCTCAATTCTATGTTTCGGGGAAGCTCCAAGACACAATAGGAGCATTATCTGTCCTTCAGCTGAGAGCACGACCGAGTCTCCGGTGAAGCCAACCAATGGAGTCTTGAAAGGTTTTATCAAAGAATCGTCCATATGTATTTTGACCTAAGCGTCCCAAAAGATTATGTCCGCCGAACTTTCAGTGTCGATGAACACACGGTGCATTTCATATCCAGCCACATTTACGTGAATTATCACGGGGTCATTGTGTGGCATTCGGCTGGGAATGGGGTCTTCGCATGTGTATCCGAGGCTCATAAACGGTTTCAGTCGCTTCTCCCGATCCTTGCCGGAAGAAATGTTCTGGGCATATTTTTTTCGGGCATTGTTTGAGTCTCCGGTCACTGGACCTCCGGCAATTGTGTTTATCACCCCTGCCACACGGATCTATTCATCCTGGTTTGCCGGGGGATTATTCTTGTTTTGGCCTCCTCGATTCTGTTGACGAGGCTGCGGGTGAGATTTTGCCGGATTTCTTTGGTTGGCAGTGATCCTTTGGAACTCTGTCGCAGTTCGGCAGATGAACTGTCGCAAATGAACAGAATCCTTCTTGGATGGCCTTCTCAATTTCAACCTTCAGATGGTTGCATGCCTCAGTATCATGGCCGTGTTGACCATGAAAAGTGCAGTATTTTGTCCGGTCTCTTTTGTCTGAGACTGACACCATTCGAGGGGGTGGCTCTAAGAAGCCCAGATGTTGTATTTGGAATAAAATTTTCCTCCTCGATGCATTGAGAGGTGTAAAGTCACCATCGGGATGGCTCCTTGTTCGTGGGGGTCGGTTCCCGATATTATTGCCCGGGAAAACCACTCGGTTTGCCAAAGGTGTGGCTCTGGAATAGCTCAACCTATCAGCTACCCTCACCTTTTTCGACGATGAGGGGTTTGGAGTTTTAAGGACTTTTTCTCATTGTGTATCGTAAAGTTCCATTTTTGTCCTGTTTGACTCTTCGCCCCGTATGAACTTCGATGCTCTTTTGAGAAGTTCAGAATAGGAGCTCGACAGCCTTTTGGCCAGCTCGGCATTAAAGTTGCCTGGTTTGATGCCACTGCAGAAAGTCTCGACGACCACCAGAATTCTTTCATCAACATTTTTGATTTGGACCACCTCATCATTGAAGCGGTCCACAAATTTACTAAGTGACTCATCAGACCTCTGTCGGATGTTCATGAGGTGTGAGGTGTCCTTTTGCAATATTGATTTACTCCTGAAGTGATCAAGGAAAGACTTCGCCAGGTCATGGAAAGTGGCGATTGAATTCGTCGGCAACTCCTGGAACCATTTTTGTGCCGGGCCTCGAAGAGTGGTGGCAAACAACTTGCATTGGGTCACGTCACTGTAGCCATAAAGGCTAGTGATCTCCACCACGTCTGCAGGTGATCTGATGGATCAGATTCTCCCTTGTAGCGATCTAGGTCCGACAGCTTGAATTGCATTGGAAGAGGTTCAATTTTGACAGAGATTGTGAATGGATCTCTATCAATCTCTGCCGTAGCAGGAGCATTCAGAAGTAAATTATTTTTCCTCAAAATCTCTTGGATCTTATTTTTGAGGCTCTGCCCCTTGAGGTAATTTAAAACAGTCCCCAGAAGAGGGTCCTCTTGATCCCAATTTTTTCGAGGAATGTGCCACAAGTCTCTCTCGCATCGATAATTTCTCGCTTGTCGATACTCATCAGATTGTTCGTTCGAGCGAGACTTTGTTAATTTGTGACGTAGGTCGGTTGGGCTCATGGCATCAACCGACTCTTTCCAGGCCGTCGGCCGGGGTCGCTTTGCTGTACGGCCTGTGGAATGGCTGCTTGGTTCGAGCGCTCTGACGGAGTTTGGCTCTCGCACTGTTCCACGAACGCTCGAAAAGACTCGAAGTGTTCAGCAATGTACTTCAGGACATCGTTTTGCTTTTGTTGAGCCTCGGTTGGTGTACCAACGTTTTCTAGTTCATCGGTATGCACCACGAGGTGCTGATTGCTCGTCTCGGCGTCCTTGCTGGCAGTTCGGCGTGTTCCACGGTTCTTCATCCTCGTCAAAACAAAAACAAACAATTCAGATGATTGAGAATTGATTGAAAGTGATGGAAATCTATCGATTCCCGTAGACGGCCAAGCCAATTGAAGAAGCTAGAATTTGATTTTAGGAGGAGGAGAGAGAAAGTGGAAGAGCCGAATGTCAAGAGTGTATTTGATTATCTGAGTTTCGGTCTTTTTTTAGTAGCACCCAAGCCCCTTATTTATAGAATTGCATAAGGAGGCGTAAGGTTGACTCTATGCTAGTCCAGCTAAAATTGAATTACATAATTGCCCTTAATGAGGCTGCCACGTAGGCACTTCTAGAACAATCGAGGTAATATGCTATGTGTCACTAATCCACATCATCACATTACAAAACGATTTAGTGTTTTTCTTCCATTGTTAAGATGTTTTCTCTATTTCTATTAATAAATGAATTTATCAATGATGCAAACTCGCATACATCAACATACATCAACATACAATCCATAAATGCAAAGTAACAAGAATATTGTGCAAAAAAACAAAACAAAAAACAAAACTATCTGACGGCCAAATTCTTTTCAAAAAGAAACTCCAGAATTATTTTTATTTCTTACTATAGCGTAGCACCAGTTTAATATTCACAACTTGGGCAACCAATATTATAGTCTACGATGCAACAAGGCACACAAGAGCAAAGCTTTGAACATTAACACCACTCCTACTCAATCTCACAAAATAAGTAGAGCAATTGCTATTTGTGAACATCCTTTCAATACATGCAACTGAAGCATGAGCACTTTTAATGCAGGGTGGCTTTTTTTACTTGTCAAAGACGTTGACCAGGTATATAAAGAATTAAGTGAACTGAATTAGAAGTTACCGAATTAGTTTCACCAATACTCAACCAACAACTTCCACCAGTGCACTGTTGGCCCCAAAAGCAACCTAAGAGGGGGATGAATTAGGTTATTTCAAAAAACAAATCTTTTTAATGTGCTTAATGAAAATGTAACAAATAAACACTTAAGCACAAATGAATATAATAAATATTCAACAATTAAAGCTTAAAGAACAAATATAAAGATAGAGATAGACAGTATCAAACCAAACTCCTAACTTCTCAAGTTTGGAGTATTTCCACTAGTAGTACCTCTTCAAAGAAGGTGAGGCAATAACCTTCTTGTACACAAAGTAGGCTCACCCTTGCACCAAGTCCCTCTAGTTGAGCCAAAGGGTTTTACACAATAACCTCACTTTTGTACACTATTATCCCTCCACTCTTACACTTGAAGATCACTCACTAGTCTACTCCTGATCACACTAATTTCCTCTAGTTGAGTTAAGAGAACTACAGTACTCAAACCAATACAACCTACAATATTTTAGCCTATTTCTTCCCAAATAGACTCTTACAAGTGTTTGTATTGAATGCAGTAGTTCTACTCTATTTTTTTCTCATTTACAGACTTGGGAGTATTTATAGAAGCCCAAAAATTGCTTCCAACAGCTCTCTAATGGCTATTTTCTGTTTCTTGATAAACTAGCCGTTTGGTCTTTCGGACGGCCGATGCTGTGAGTGTGCGTCCGAACGAACTAGCCATTGGACCTTTCGGGCGTCCGATGCATGGGTTCTACGTCTGGTCTTTGAGGGTATTCGTTCGGACGTCCGAGGATACGTTCGAACCTGCATCCGGTAACTTTATGAATAGTACTTTGGACGGTTGTATGCGTCCTACAGCTTTGACAGAAACTTCTTTATTTTGAGCTCTTCTCTTCGGATGGTCATCTATGTCTGTTCTTCTGGTCGTGTTTCGGACGCTCTTCTGCGTCCAAAAACCTTTCTTTTCGGAGGCTCTTCTGCGTCCATTTTATCCTGCTTTTCTGTACACTTGATTGCAAACCATTAGTATGATTTGGTCATCCATCAAAACATGATTATCATAACTGGGGTTCCACAATCTCTCCCTTTTTGATGATAACAAATCATTTGGACAATTCTAAAAACAATCATAAAATATGAAGAATAAGTCAAGAAGTTTTGTCCATTATTTTCTCCCCCTTTTGGCATCATCAAAACAAAAGAAAGATAATGCAATTTAAGCTCCCCCTTAGTTTATTCTCTCTCCTTGAAAGGTGAATATAATTCAATATGAATTGTGGAGAATAAGTCAAATTATGTCGAACGTTCACGGTCCCTTCAAGAATATGTATTCAAGTAGATATGAGGGAATTCATGCAAAGAATTAGGATTAAAACATTTTTCGCTCACTCCAAAAAAAAAATCATCAAAATAATAAAGCATATGTGATGCAATTTCTTGTAATGCAAAATAATCCATTTAAAAAGGAGAAAGCTCCCCCTTTCTTTTGCAAGAAGTGACTTATTATAGACAAAAAATAGGGATACATATTCTCTAGTATTTTAAACAAATCAAATTCAATCACATAGATGAGTAACATTCAAGAGAACATAGGTCATCAAAATAAAAGCACATTCTTAACACAAAATTTTAGATGTTCCATTTCAATGTCATCTTAGCTCATATGCTTTGAACACCCTCCATTGATAATCTATCTTGAAGTCCTTGGTTCTTTCCAAGCATACCTACATGTAAAGTTAGGCAACAACTTTTGGTACCCGAACTTTCCTGAATCCAATTGGGTTAGTAACATGCTTAATCACCCAAATAGAATTTATTCCCAATTTTTTGTTTCTTTTAACATAACAATTTTTCTTTACATGGCCATGTTGATGACAATAATTACAAATAATATTCTTATTACCATAAAAAGAAGATTTAGATTTAACAAAGCACAAATCATTTTTTCTAAAGGTAATAAAATTTTTGTTCAAAAACATATTTCTAGTTCTTTTCTTTTCAAAAACATTTTCTTTCTTCTTTCTCAAAATATTATCAAGATCATCTAATCTCTTATTTAAGGCTGAAGCTTGTTCTTCCATGATCTTGGTTTTTCCATCAATTTTTTCTTCAAAATATCATTTTCTTTTGTCAAAGAGTTATTTTTCATGCACAAGTTTTGAGTTGGCACTCAATAAAGTATTAACTTTAATTTTTAGCTCTTTGTTCTTAGCATATGACTCTTTCAAACATTCATGCATTTTAAAAATAAATGATTCAACATGATCATCATCATTATCACATGAATCATCACAAGAGTCACAACTAGAGGATGCCTCACTATTGCCAAGTGCCATAAAAGCCATTTGAGCCTCCTCATATTTTTCTTCAACTTCTCCATCCAAATTGCAATCATTCCAAGTGATTTGGAAGTTGTTGAAGTGAGGCTTCCTTGAGTCTTTTCTCCTTTTTGATGGGCTTTAAATGCTATGCTTCTTTTCCCCTTTGCCTCCTCATCTTGTACCTTGTATTTCAACTTTAATTCAATGGAGGTTAGAGAATTGATCAATGAATCAATAGGTATAGCATGAACTTTAATTTTTAGACTCTTCTATGGCAATGGATTTAGGTTCCCATTCCTTAGGTAGAGCATTCAAAAATTTTCTATTCTTTTCACCCAAGGAGCATTCTTTACCCAAAAATTTCAAATTCTTTACAATATCATTGAATCTACAATACATTTTGTCAATGTTCTCATGAGGTTCCATTTTGAAGGATTCATATTTAGCCACAAGAAGTGACTTCCTTCATGGATTTCTTTCAATTTATCCCATATCTCCTTGGCCGATTTGCAACCTTTTACTTTCGAAAATTCATTTGCATCCAAAGTATTATACAAAATATTTATGGCTTTAGCATTTAAAGATAAATTTACTTCATCTTGTGTATTTAATTCAAATCTAGTCTTAGGCCTTAATCTATGAGTATTTTCATCAAGAATATTGGCCTTAAAAGGACATTCATAAATAATATACCACAAATCAATGTCAATAGATTGAACAAAAATTTTCATTCTATCCCTCCAATAAATTGATATCAAAATTAATTCCATTAAACATGGGAGGTCTAGAAATAGAATGCCCCTCTAAAAATAAAGCATTATTGGTTGCCATGATCTTTACTCTAATGCAATTTAAGCAAATTAAAAAGACCAATGCTCCGATACCAATTGTTGGCCCCAAAAGCAACCTTGTTACAAAGTGGTGAATTAGGTTATTTCAAAAAACAAACATTTTTAATGTGCTTAATGGAAATGCAACAAATAAACACTTAAGCACAAATGAATATAATAAATATTCAACAATTAAAGCTTAAAGAACAAATATAAAGATAGAGATAGAGAATATCAAACCAAACTCCCAAACTTCTCAAACTTAGAGTATTTCCACTAGTAGTGCCTCTATAAAGAAGGTGAGGCAATAACCTTCTTGTACACAAAGTAGGCTCACCCTTACACCAACTAAGTCCCTTTAGTTGAGCCAAAGGATTTTACACAAAAACCTCACTTTTGTACACTATTATCCCTCCACTTTTACACTTGAATGCCTCATTAAAGTCCAAGTCTGTATATAGTGAGATCACTCACTAGTCTACTCTTACTCACACTAATTCCCTCTAGTTGAACCAAGAGAACTACACTACTCAAACCAATACGACCCACAACATTTTAGCATATTTCTTCACAAATAGCTCTTACAATTGTTTGTATTGAATGCAGTAATTCTACTCTCTTTTTTTCTCATTTACAGACTTGGGGGTATTTATAGAAGCCCAAAAATTGATTCCAACAGCTCTTTAAAGGCTATTTTTTTGTTTCTTGATAAACTAGCTGTTTGGTCTTTCAAACGGCCGATGCTGTGAGTGTGTGTCCGAACGAACTAGCCGTTGGACTTTTCGGATGTCCAATGCATGGACTCTGCGTCTGGTCTCTGAGGGTATTCATTCGGACGTCCGAGGATGCGTCCGAACCTGCATCTGGTAACTTTATGAACAGTACTTTGGACGGTTGTATGTGTCCTACAGCTTTGACAAAAACTTCTTTATTTTGAGCTCTTCTCTTCGGACGGTCATCTACGTCCGTTCCCCTGGTCATGTTTCGGACACTCTCCTGCGTACAAAAACCTTTCTTTTCAAAGGCTCTCCTGCATCCGTTTTATCCTGCTTTTCTGCACACTTGATTGCAAACCATTAGTATGATTTGGTCATCATCAAAATATGATTATCATAACTAGGGTTCAACATGCACAACCTCAAAGGCTCTTCTATTCCTTTCAAACTCTGAAGCTTCTTAAAACACAGAAACTTCCATTTTCTATCCAATGTGTATCAGGACTTTATTTTCTTCCAGAAATGTAAAAGTTTTAGGAACATTCAATTAAGCCAAATCTCCTGAAACTCCCACCGCTAAACTCCACCTTCAGAATTTGAATTACATCCAAAAGTTACTGAATTTTTTCTTTTCCATAACTTCCAAAGCAAAAATAGAAAGCTACATAATTTGGAAAGTTCCACATTAGAACATCCCTAAAAACAAATCCACCAAGTTCCCCTGAAAATTTATTTAAAGACATGGTGTGCAAAGAAAACCTTCTAAGTTTATGCCAAGCTTTGCAAACAATCCATTCTGTGACTCGTTTGCAAATGATTTGACTTTGAGGAATGCATCAGTTCAGAAAATTTGTTGCTCATAGGTTTCACAGGTAAGAATCCAACTGATTTACTCTCAATCTAAATTGAATATCTGAGAAACATGCCCATTAGCTTGATTATTTACTACTACAATTGAATGCATCATGTAATCACAATAAGTACTGTAATTGTTGTTGAAAATTCGGTACTCTTTTGAATTTGCTCGAAGCTGAAACTTGCATCCTTTTTTTATATTCCAATTGTTTATTAATTGTACAATTCAAACCAATTGTAGTAATCATCATTATTGGAGCTCGTAGCCTATAATGCATTGAAGCATTACTAAAAACTCAAACCCAAATTGTCAATTTAGCCTTGACACCTCATTTATTACTTGCGAAGACTTTGGAGCAGCAAGTAGACCTTAAAAAAAATTATTTGTTTCCCACCACATGGTACTTCTTCTAGAAAGTTCTTCCAGTACAAGGTTTAAAAATTAACTCCAATTTGCAATTTTACTACTGACCAACGTCATCTCGCAATCTGAGCTGAAGCTAGAAGAAATAGTTGCCACTCAAATAGCTTTACTTGTTTGCATCCAACACTCTTAAGCTCTAAACGACTAAGCCACATCTCTTTTAGCTACGTTTCTTTTCTTTTCAAAGCAGAACAATTTTTTTTTTCGCCCTTTGAACTTGCAAGCTTGAAAGAAGTCTCGCTGGATGCATAAGCTTCACGGTTTGTCTTTGCTGGATTAAAGAGGTACCGACTTCAATGATAGCCTTCACTAGCTTGAGAAATCCTTGGAGACTCAGCAACTCTAACTTTAATGATTGCCTTTATTGGCTAGAGAAGTCTTTGGAGACTCGATGGCACAAACTTCATTGATAGCCTTCATTGGCTTGAGAAGTCCTTGAAGACTCGGCGGCACAATCTTTAATGATAGTCTTCATTGGTTTGATGTCCTTGGAGACTCGACGGCACAAACTTCCAATGATAGACTTTATTGGCTAGAGAAGACTTACGTAAGAGTCACATAAGTTTCAATGATAGTTGTAAAGGATTGAGAAATCTTATGCAAGGAGATCATATATGCTTTTATGATGGCTTAAAGGCTTGAGAAGTCTTATGAAAGAAATCACATAAGTTTCAATGATGGCTTAAAGGCTTGAGAAATCTTATGTAGGAGGTCACATAAGCTTCAATCATGGCTTGAAGGCATGAGAAGTCTTATGCATGGGGTCACATAAGATTCAATGATGGCTTAAAGGCTTGAGAAGTCTTATGCCGGCAAAAAAGTACCACAAAGGAATTATATCTTCGCTAGCATATCTTGTTGCTCAAAACTTACCGCCATTTTGCTTCTACTAGAACTTGTTGATGACCTTTCTTCATTTGAAGTTTTCCATCAAGCCATTTTAACCCCTTTTTCTCTCTATATTTGCTGCAGTCAGACTTGCAATGGTGACATTCAAGGAACTTGTCACTTCAAATTCAAACCAAAAGAACTTGCTGATTGCTGATCAGGATGATGACACTGCTAAAAATAGGACATAACTATTGTTTCATGTTGCTATACATAGAAACTATGTTGGAAACTGGTCTTTGCATAATTATCCTCACTTAGAAGAGTGGTCATCGAAGGTTTCACAAGATGAAAGAACAAAATTCATTCTTGAAATCCCTTATCCACACAAGGGAAACATGGACGTCATTTTTTCAGACTTTTGGTCTACAAATTATCCTTGGAGATGCACATTGGGGAACCACCTTGAAACTCAATGGTGAATTTGGCTTCATTGAGAAATACTGAGCATGGCTGGAAGATGTTTTAGGAAGAAGCAAAAAATCCTTCGTGGCACTTTTCTGTATGAAGCCCTGTATGCTTCACGTTTCACCTATGTAGAAATCCCAACATTGTTTGAGCATTTTGCAAGGCTTGGTGTACTAGAGATTTATCAATTTCACTTTAGGATTTACACAGGCTAGGAGGACTTCCCACTTCATAGATTTGTGAATACTTATTTATTACTTTTCATCACCTTCAAGATAGGGAAAGCAAGAAATCTGGAATTCCTGTCCATCGGTGGATTGACTTTTGGTTCAAAGGCAAATCTAAGTATTCAAAGACAAAACCAAGGATAATAAAGAAAGCATCTCATCCTCAAGCTACTCAAAATCCAAACGAGGAGATTGAACAACCCTAAAAATTCTCAAGCAAGGAGGAAAGTGCATTCAACATTATTGGAGTCAAATCTCATCTAAGGGAAGAAACCTACCTAGCAGCATTCATATCATGTTGGCTTTTCGTCTTTGCTTTACCAAACGAGGATTTTCATGCCGTTAGACCCAGTACTTTTAAAGCTACAAGTTTGATGACTTCTGGACGACAAACTTGCCTTGCTATGCTAGTTCTGTTAAGCATATACCGTGACCTTAATAAGATGGCACAAGCACCAATTCCAGGACAATCACATTTATCCTTTCCCATGCACTATGTTTATGCAGCATTGGTTAGCGTACTACTTCCATACTCATTACATAACTCCAAGTTCTTTGCCTGCACCTATGATGACAAATTACTCTGGAGAAGGTGCCGCTAATATTTTGATCAAAATAAGACTCGTGATCTCATCCATAACATAATGATTGATATCTCTTGTGAAAGAACGCAATGAGCTCTTTCTTGATAATGGCAAACTATCAAATTTGGAACTTAGTTACCTCATCAGCGTGCGCTCAAATTACTTGGATTTGCATTGTGAGGGCAACTTCTTCGTTGAGCTATACCATTCGTATAAGTTCGCTCGGCAATTCGGGTTCTATCAAGACATCCCAAAGGAACTAGGAGTTGATGTTCGCTCCACCAATTAAGATTTGTATTGGATACTTTAGCACACTCTTACTCGCCAGAAGACCAATTCAAAGGTGCTCTTTCCTGCTTCACCTATAGATGTCAACAAGCACACTTCTTCAGGTTTTCAAGCATTGTTGTCTAATGTTTTTGGCAAGGATCTTTTCTTGAAGGATGCAATACTCTAAATGGCCAGTACTTGATCAAATCCAGATCATAAAACATCAAGGGGAAAGGAACTTGGGAATGCTATTGATCTTACCAAAGAAAATGATGCTCAAAAGGCAAAAAAGAAGACCACAACAAATAAAAAAGATAGGAAAACAAGTTCAGGGATTGGGACTCCGAAATCTCGTAAGGAAGTAACTAAACACCCCTTTCTTCGATTGTTGTGAAAGCTAAAGAGCTCTATGTCACAAGTTCTAGTGAGAAAAAGAGAGACCATTGGCATGTTGATAAAGATGAGCATTCCAACAATAGCGATAAACATTGGAAATGTAAAAAAGAAAAGGTAATGATTTATGCTTTGGATGAAAATGACTAAGACCCCATCAAGTTCTTTGAGGATATCCTAGACAAATTTATTCTTGATGTTAGGCTTTCACACATTGTAAGAGTTTTTCTTTTGGTCACTTGAAGGCTAATTCATTAATCTCATTTTATTAAATCCACCTTTATGACTTACATTTTGTAACGCAGTTGGATGGCCAATCATTAGTGTTCCCAAAGATCAAGAACCCAATCAAGGCTCAGTCGAGTAACCTATTGCTTTTGATCTCTTAGCCAAGCAAGTTGCCAATTGCACCCAACTTGAGGATACTAGTGGTAGTAGTATGAAAAGAGTGACTAGAATGGACCAAATCCATGAAACATCTTCTCGATCACAAGAGTTGCAAACTTAACCAACTACTGCAGAAAGAAAGAAACTCCAAGTGTTCAAACCGCCAACATGGCCGAAGTTGCCACAAATACTTGAGTTTTTACCTAATGTTTGCCGTCAAGAATATATCCAAATGCTTTGGAATAATCTGAAGGAAAAGATATCTCGAACACCACTAGAGAACATGTCATCACTTGAAGCAAAAGCTAGTGATATTATGGAGGAAATGTGTAGCGGAAACACCATGGATCTTTTATTATTGCAAGGCCTTTGAAAGACTTCATTTACAAAAAGACATCTCCCATTAGGATTAAGTGAAATCTACCATTTCAAAGAAGATTTCAACTGAATCATATAATGAATTGCTGACCTCTGTTGGACAATGCCTTAAGGATGCTAAAGATTTGGGGAAGAAACAAGCTACAAAAATCTCATCGCATGTGGCTAAACTTGCAAATATCGATCGTGAGGAAGCCAAGTTGAAGAAGCAACATGATCTCTTAGATGCTCAAAGAAAAGAAACATTACCCCTGCTGCAAAAGGATTAAGAGAAGCATTCTCAAATGGAAATCAACATTGCCAATTTACAAGAAGAAGTCAACCAAATTGAGAACTCCACTCCTTTGGATGCCGAAGAGAGTGAGGCCTTTAAAAAGATGAGAGAGCAACTCGAGAGCAATTGCCAAGAACTGGAAACTTTTGAACTCAAGATTTAGCAGCATTTTTCTTTATTTTCTTGTCCTTGTGTTAAGTAGATCTGGTAACCGGTTCCTCCATTGGTTAGCATCATTTGCTAAGAGTCCGCATTATGTATCAAGTGCTCATGACTCATCAGTAAAATTTCTTTATCTCACTTAGCCTTTCCATCCTTTTGCTTTGTTTCTGCTTCTTGCTCATAATAGCTCATGCTTTATGCCATCTATTGCAACATATGAAACACAACTTAAATTTACATAATATAAAGAACACTTGAATGAGTAATGCTCAAATAACTTAACAAACTGAACAAAGTAATCTTCAAGCATACTTTCTTAATTAGGCAAAATGTGGCATAGGGAAAATTTGTATTGATGAATGGGTGACTGAATTTGAAATTTCTTTCAAACTACCTACGTATCTGATAAGCTCATAATTGTTCTATATTTTACGTATCTTTTACCGTATTTTTATGTATTGTAAGCAATATTTGAGTAATTATTGAGCTTAGGTTATTCTTAGCTTTTACAGGGTTGAAGTGAAAAAAGGCAGAAAAGGATGAAAAAGATGGGAAGAAATTCCAAGGACGAATTGTGCATGAGTATGGAGCTAAATATGGACGTTGTTTCGTATTTTAAGCGCATTTTTTGGTCCAAGCTCCGATTGATTTGATTCAAGATGCGTTGGAAAGCTAAGAAAGATACATACAACTTTTATGTTTTACATTTTTTCAAATTTTAAGAGCATCGAGGTCAAAATCGAAGCCGAATGTGAAGCACGTGATTAGGGCTTTGCGCACATGCATGACCCTCAAGCCGCGCACATGCACTATTTCTAGAGAGCAAAGTCCAGCATTACGATAGCGCATACATGCGCGATGGGTAAGCTGTGCACGTGCGTGTGACTCAGAAGGGTTATGTGATTTTTAATTTTCGACAAATTTTTTCGTCCGGTTGGACTATTTTTCAGCTGATTTCACGTTCTTATCCTAGGGTAGGGATTGTAACCCTAATATTCATGATAAATATCCCATGTAGGGTGCATAGAAGCTAAAGACATTCTTTTCTTTAGTTTTATTGTGAGTTTTCTGCAAAAACTTATTGGGTGTTCTTCCATGAGCACTTAGTGCCTAAATCCTTTTCTTGGTTAAGGGAGTTGAAGCCATGGACAGTTATATTAAATTGTGAGACTTTTTTACTTGAATCTATTCCTTTTTATATCAAGTATTGATTATTTTTCTATGTTAATTTTATGATTGTTCTTTTTAATTTGCTATTGTTGCAGAATAGTGAGTTATTAGAATTAATCTACGGCTAGATTATTTTTTACCACGTCTGTTCAATTCAATCTATTGAATAACTAGATTTAATAGTTTCCCGATTAGCGTTATTGAATTTAGGAGAAATAATCAACTAATTAGCATAACCGCATGTGTTTATGTTTAATTAGCCTAATTGTTCTTGTTGATTTTAATGCTTCTATTAATTAATCTTTGGCATGTGTCTGGATTAAATTAATAGTTAGAGTTAATTGGATCGTATGTTGAAAATTAAACAACCTTAGAAGAGAAATAAGAATCAACTTTGAATCGAAATTCGGGTTAATTCTCCAATTAGTACTTGGCACTTTGAAAATTGAATTATCTTTTGGTGTCGATGATCAATTGATAGAATTTTCATAGTGGATATGACTAGAACTAAGATTTTTTTTTTTTATTGAACTCTCTTTAGTTTTATTTCGTGCTTTAGTTTTTAGTTTAAATTTATTCAAAAACCCCTCTTTTTCTATTAAAGCACAAGAATAATCCTCGTTCTATGCGGAACGACTTGGACTAACCACTGCTACATTTATAAGTGTGAATTCGATTAGTTTTTGGGTACCTTCGACAGCACGACTAGTATCCCAAACATGACATTTGAGAATCAAGTCATAACATATTTTAAAGGAGATAATGGATTTGGTGGGTTGTAACTGGACTTGAAATTTCTTCCAAGTTGCCTACGTATCCCAAACATGACATTTGAGAATCATGTCATAACATAGTTCAAAGGAGATAATGATTTGGTGGGTTGTAACTAGATTTGAAATTTCTTCCAAACTGCCTACGTATCCTAAACATAAGTTTGAGAATCAAAGTCACACATAGTTCCTACCATTCATGGTTTAACCTCATGTGGGTTAAAAGTATCCATTTGTTTACCACCTTAGACTTGGTAGAGTGTGTTGGTCCCAAAGCAACCTAAGAGGATGGATGAATTAGGTTTCTTAAAAAAAATACTTTGAGAAATATTGAGATTTTCAAATTAAATGCAGATATAACAAAATCAATAGAACAGTAAAGTAAAGAGAGAAAAATTAAACAATCAATACTTCCAAGCTAGCAAGCTTGAAGTATCAAATCTCTTGAATGCTTCACACACTTGGTGAGCCAATAATCTTTACAAAGTTGGGAAGTTCTTGCTCACACTAAAACTCTTTTAGTTGAGCCAAGAATCTTACTTACAACCACACTTTCATACAAGATTATCACTCCACTCAAAGTTGAATTACACTCACAATTGCACACTAATACAACAAAGCACTATTGTCAATTTGCACTCAAATTGCTCTTTTCTAAGGCTTGTATTCAATGTATTAAAGATTATTTTTTTAGGTTTTTAAAGCACCTATTTATAAGAGGAATAAATAGTAGTTTCAACTACTTCCTAACGGCTAAATAATAAATGCACAAAAAATAGCCGTTGGGGTTTCGGACGTCCGAGAAGTGTTGAATGCGTCCGAGGCAGCGTCCGATCTTCTTTCAGTTTTGTTGAGAAGCTTTGTTCGGAAGTCCGTGCATGCGTCCGTTCCTTCGTCCGACAGAGGTTTCGGACAATCCTGAGCTTCTGAAAGAGAAGCAGTAGGATCCCATTCTTTCTGCCAGTTCGTTCGGACGATACAATGCGTCCGAGGAGTTTTGACTTAGTTCGGACGGTTCTGTGCGTCTGAAAGATCTGTTCCTGCAAAAGCTTGTTTTACAGAGTTAAGTGTTTATGTCATCATCAAAATAAGGTTTGGAAAATATCAGAGAGTTTCAACAATTTAGCCACATACTACACTATTATTGGTCCCATCCTAGTTTTAACTCATGTGGGGTAGGAGCAACATGCAGTTTCAGGCTCGTGCGTTAAGGAGCACCTGACTTAGCTATGGACAATATAGTTTCAAGAACTTCCCATTTATTGGGCCAAGTTTCGCCCCATCTTTGTCAACCAATTTATAGGCACCATTTGTGTAGATTTCTCGAACAACATATGGTCCATCCCATTTGGACACGAACTTGTCTTTGGTTCAATGAGTCATGACTATGGGTCTTCAGATGGCAAGAACCATGTCTCCAACTTGAAAAGAACGAGGACAAACGAGGATGAACCTTCTTATTAAAAGCCTTAGAAATGCGAGCTTGATAGCACTCAAGATTTTGTTGCACTTTGAGTCTTTTCTCATCCAAAGCTTCCAACTCTTGAAGACGCAAATGTGCATTCTCCTCCTCTATGAGTCCTTCCTTCCTTAGAGAAGCAATTTGATGCTCAAGAGGCAAGAAGGCTTCAACACCATGGACCAAAACATAAGGCGTAGCTTTGGTATGAGTTCTACGAGTGGTACAGTAGGCCCAACTCAAGAGAGCTTCACCGATTCTTTCAAGTCAATCCTTCTTTGACTTTGCAACAACCTTTTTCAATAAATTACAAAGAGTTTTATTAAATGGTTCAGCCAATCCATTTGCGGGAGCATTATACACAGAAGACTTGTGTTGCTTGAATTTAAACTTCTCACATAATCTATCCATCAAGCTATTGGAGAAAGGCTTCCCAGGAAGACACATCATGATTTATCGAGAAACTCTATAGTGGTAGATGATATTCAAATGAATGAAATTCATTGTATCTTCCTTTTTACTATCTTGGGCGGACAGTTTCAACCCATTTGGAGAAGTAATCAGTTGCAGCTAATATGTACAAGTGTTGAGCAGATGACTTTGGTAATGGCCTTACCATGTCGAGTACCCAAGCATCAAAAGACCAAGAAGCCACAGTTGGATGCAATGGTTCAGGGGGTTGATGAATATAATTTGCATGGAATTGGCAGGCTTGACATCTTTGAGCATACTCCATGTAGTCTTTAACCATCAAGTATCGTTGGCTAGTAGTAGCCCATCTTTTAATTTGAAAATACAACTTAGGACCCGATTGATGAGCACCACAAATACCAGAATGAGCCTTCTCCATAGCTTGAGTTACTTCTTCTTCTCTTAAACAACGTAAAAAAACACCACCGAATGAACGTCGATACAATGTATCCTTGTAATAACTGAATCGCAGTGCGCGACGATGGATGTTAGTCCTCTCGCCATGGTTTGTCAGGCAACTTCCCAAACTTGAAATACTCAATAAGCAGTTGTCTATAGTCTTCCTCTTCAGTTTCATAAACGAAAACAACATGAATTTGAATGTCACGATAATCTTCCTCGTTATCAAACAATGGAGGCACTATCCATTTTTGATATACAGGAACTTGTGTCTCTAGATTAGGCATGGTAAGTGTGGAAGCGAGCATTGCTAGTGCATCACCTTGCTTGTTCTCTTTCCTTAATACATGCTCAATAGTCGCCCCTCCAAGCCATCCCATAAGTTGTTTCGGTATTGTTTCTTAACCTCATAACTACCCAAGATTTGATTCACAAATAATTTCGAATCTCCATAAGTCCGTAATACTAATTGCTTCCAATCCACAACCAATTCAAACCCAAGTACAAGGGCTTGGTATTTAGCAACATTATTTGAACAACATTGGGTTAGTGTGAAGGGGTATGGAAGAACTTCTCCATCAGGTGTTATGAAATAACTCTAGCACCTGCCCCACCATGATAAGCAGCACTGTCAAAATTCATCTTTCAAGGCGGGCAAATTTTAACCAAGAGTACATCTTCATCAGGTAGATCATCACACAACTTCCATTTAGCAGGTAGTAGATGATCTACCAAGAAATCTACAAAGACTTGTCCCTTTAAAGCCTTTTGTGGAATGTAGATGATCTTGAATTGTTGAAGTTGGAGATACCACCAAGCTAATCGATCGAAAAGAACTGGTCTACTCATCACATATTTGAGAGGATTTGCTTTAGAGATAAGGCGTACAATATGAGCTTGGGAAGTAATGCTTCAACTTTTGAATGGCAAAAATAAGAGCTAAGCACAACTTCTCAATTGGTGAATGGTTTAGCTCATTGGGTTTCATCATTCTGCTCAAGTAATATAAAGTGACTTCCTTACCTTCATCATTTTCTTGAGCAAGCAATGCCCCCACAGATCGTTCTTGTGTGGAGATGTATAGGAGTAATGGCTTATCAGGTATAGATGCAGCCAAAATAAGTGCTTTCATAAGATATGATTTTATACTTTTGAAAGCATTGGCGCATGCCTCATCCCACTCAAATGGTACACCTTTCTTCATGAGGTGACTAAATGGTTAGTATCTCCCAGCTAGATTTGAAATAAATCTTCGAATATGGGCTAGCCTTCCTTTTAGCCTTTTTAGCTCATGGATATCACGAGGTTCAGGCATCTTCATTATGGCATCTATCTTGGCATGGTCAATTTCAATCCCTAGCTAGTGTACCACAAAACCAAGGAATTTACCAAACGTGACTCCAAAAGCCTAAACACATATTTTAAAGGATTCATCTTGAGTTGATATCTTCTTAATCGATTGAATACTTGCCTTAGGTCCTCAAGATGAGGACTCCTCTTCTTTGATTTAACAACCAAATCATCAACATAACATTCGATATTTTTGTGGAGCATATCATCAAAAATGTTTTGCATTGCTCTTTGATACGTCACACCAGCATTTTTCAATCCAAAAGTCATAACTTTATAGCAATAAATGCCCTTTGGAGTACAAAATGTTGTAAGCTCTTCATCTTCCAATCTCATACGAATTTGATTGCAACTAGAAGAACCATCCACAAACGATATAACATCGTGAGTAGTGGTAGCATCAACTATGAGCTCGGTGATAGGTAAACAGAAATCATCTTTTGGACATGCATTGTTGAGATCCCTAAAATCAGCACACACACTTGAATTTGTCCATTTTTCTTTCGCACAGGCATAATACTTGAAATCCATGTAAGATATTTGACCTCGTGAATGAAACCAGCTTTAGTATGAGTTTATTTAATTCAACTTCAATCAATGGAACTAAATCAGGCCTAAATTCCTTTGACCTTGTTTAACAGGACACGTCCCTAGCTTGACAGCTAAATGATGAACCGAAACCTTGGGATCTAAACTAGGCATCTCTTTATACGTCCATGCAAAAAGGACTGATTTTCTTGCAAAAATTCAATATATGCTTTCTCTTCATCGAGACTTAAGTAAGCACTCAAATATATTGAGCGTGGATTCTCCAATGTACCAAGGTTAATTTCTTTCAACTCGTCGCTTGTAACTCACACACCCTCTTCAAATTCGGGTGGCATAATCTCAGCATCTTCTTCCTCTTCTACAAGATCAACATCAAGTGCAGTTATATGGTCGCATGATGCTACACTCTCCTCATCCTCCTCCTTAGTTCTCATATGCACTATAGTATGCTCCTCAACTTTTAACACCCTTCCACGATACACGACAAGGTTGGTACACCTTCTCATTCTTGATGGAATGAGCATGACTATCATGCTGATGAGTGTTAATCTTGCAAGTAGACTGTTTTTCAAACTCCTCGATTAGCTTTTTGACTCTCCATTTAATTTGGTGATGATTAGTCAGCTTTCTTCTCCTTTGAGGTCCCAACCTATCGAAAACTGATACACGTGAGCTTTTGCTCCCAAATCTGCTAGAGCAAGAGGCATATTAATAATTGTGAAGGCTTCATCTTTAATACTAACATAGTGGTTATTAATCCTATTCATCTTGATTCGAACTGGTGCAGGTGAAGAATATCCAAGACCAGTTTTAGGGCTTTCTACAACAAATCCTTTCTCCTTTAACATCTTTTGTGTAGGATTAAGTCCATGTGTCTTACCACCAATAGCTTAAAGAGGTATGGTGCTTAATGAGATTGAACTCTTTGGGTCATATCCAGCTTTAGCAAGAAGCCTATAAGCATTAGGGTCAAAACCCTCTTTTGTTCTTGACTTTGGCAATGTATCATATTCAACAATTGGTTCTTGAATCTAGATGCACAAATTCTTCAAGCAAAGAGGAAGATCTCTTAACAACATCAATTTTCTTAATAGGAAATGTCATGTCCTTCGAAGCTTCGGATTGAACTAAAGATGGTTGCCCCTCTTTTCCTTGTGACTTTGGGGTATAGCAAAGGACAACAAGTTCATCTCTTGATAGCAAAGTGCTAATCTCTCTAGTGACAACTTATTTCTTTTTATCCAAATTACATCCATTATTGGAGCTTGAGAGTCTTGAGCCTCGCTCGTGCTCGGAGGTAAATCATGGATTTCCTTCATATCATGGACTTTGACATAAAATTTGGCATCAACAATATGTGCTTAGGCTTTAGTAAAAGGCTTGTCATCGGTGATCACTTTCCTTACTGCACCATTATATCGGTATGTGAAACACTGGTGAATGGTTGAAGGCACCACTTCATTTTCATGAATCCAAGCTCTACCTAAGAGCATATTATAAGTTGTCTTAGTGTCAGTGACATGGAATAATGCTTCTAGATAGAATACATGTTGTCAATCATCATATCAAGCCTTATTATTCCAATTGCTCTGTCCCCCTTGATTGAAATCTTGAATCATCAAGCGACTGCTAGACAACTCATCAGTAGGAATGCCAAGGTTTATCAATGTTCGTAAAGGTAGAATATTGATAGCCAAGCCTCCATCTGTCAAGATCCTATTTATCTTTTCTTCGCGAGTGTAACCCAATACGAACAAAAGGCGATTGTGCGGGGTAGATCTGAATAACAAATCTTCATTAGTGAATGTGATGTTTACAACATTCACAACCTCATTATTTGTAAAGACACTAGATTCCTTAGAGGATTTTTTTGCTCAACTCCTTCTTCATTTTGCGTGTTGTGACATGGAACAATACCAATATCAAGAAACCAACTAGGCACAAACTCTTTTAATGTTGCAGGAATTAGGGATCCTTACTTGAATACATGGCTAACTCTCTTAGTACAAAACGACGCTATTTTTATTTGTACTCCTCACGTTGTACACTCATTTCTGTGCCATTTTGCTCCTTGTGAAAGATGTATTTGGCTTTGGCGAGGATTTGCAGGTTTGTCTTCTTCGTCTAGTAACAAGAGTCCATCCTTTTTTTTTTTTTTTGTTACTCGCCTCCAATGATATGGATCTTCAGTCTGAAAGTTTTCCAATGACTATGGGAAGGGTGATCGATTTCACTTCAGTGGGATCAAACAATCCAAAATTGATAGCTAACGGCACAAATGAAGGCCACGCTTTGGAATCTCCAAGCCCTTTATTAGTCTTCTCAACCTCCACAGGCTCTAAGGAACCAAACGTAACTATTATTTGATTAACAGGTATCTTTTCTTCCTCCAACAATATTTTCCTTGCCTAGCCAATTCCATAACTTTGTCCTTGAACACAAAGCACTTTTGGATGGGATGCCCAACTAAGTAGTAGTACCTACAATACTTTGGATCATTAGTCCTCCTAGCTTCTTTAGGCCATTCATCTCAGGAAGCGTGATTAAGTTCAATTTGGACAGTTCCTGTAGCAAGTCATCAAACATGTCAGGTACATCAGAATCAAGAAATGGATATTCCTTTTCTTGCATGTCATTAAGGGTTAATTTCCCTCTTCCTTGTTCTTGACGGATATTCACCTTATCATCCTCTTTCTTTGGTGCTTTCAAAATTATCTTAATAGACTTCACACTTGTGGCCATAGATTCTTTTCTATCGCCTTTGATAGGAATCTTGCCCATTTTCTTCACTTCTTGATTCTCTTTGCCTTTGCAAGGATTAGGAATAGGCAGATCTTGATCTCCAACGCTAATATCCAAACTATGAGCTTTCGTCGCCAACTTCTCAAAAGTTGGGGGTTCTATCCCTTGCAAGATATAACAAATTCCCCACTCCGTGCCTTATATGCACATCTCTATAGCAGATGTCTCAAAAAGCTGATCTCGATAGTTAAAACTTAAAGTCCTCCAACAGTCGATGTAATCGACGACAGGTTCATCCTTCCATTCATAAGCACTTGAAAGTTCAGTCATGGTAACTTAAGCCCTTCCGGTGCTGTAGAATCGGTTGAGAAATTCTTGTTCCAACTGCTTCTAACTATTGATTAAACCAGGATCAGTGTACTAATCAAAGGCATTACCTTTAAGTGAGCGTACGAATTGCTTAACAAGCAAATCTCTATTGGTGCCAGCATTATTACATGACTTCACAAAGCGGGCAATATGTTGTTTTGGATTTCCTTTGACATTGAACTGTGGAAATTTTAAGGGTTGATATCCAGTAGGCATCTTCAAACTGTCAACCCTTGATATGTATGGTTTGGCATATGCACGAGACAATTTGATGCTTCCATCAAACTTATCTTTGATTGTGCCTTCAATGAATTCCTTGAGATTGTCCGTGTTGATTGTGCCGTTGAAAGAGATCGGGATTTTCTTTGTCACATGCGACTTTGAAGGGTCCTTCGGCTTGAAAGAAGTCTTGGCCTCATCATGGGCATCAACATTCTTTGACTTCACTGGGCTATTCTCAGTAACATTCTTGATTCACTTGTCTACTAGGAAATTTTAGCATCTTGATTTTGCACATGTATTACCAATCTTTTGACTAGTTTGGTCAAATGTACAATTTGATCTTCGATAGTTGTGGTGTTTGTCATCATAACAGACATTACCATAGAAATTGTTGAATTACTTGGATTGTCAAGGAATGCATCATGGCCATCATGCTTACTTATCAAGATTGTGAGCGTAGCAACAACATCTTCCTTAGCCTTTTGTGCTAAAGTCTTTGCCATGCTTCTTGTGATTGGATCAACATATTGGACATCATCATTTGTAGGAGCAGCAACAGTCATATTTTCCAGATCAACAGTCTTTGAATAATCATCAATTGAATTCACCTTCTTCGCATCTATTGTTGAGTTCATCAAATAGAAATTTGCAGGAAGAGATGAGATGAGAGGTAGAGACTGTCCCACCGAGCTTGCCAGAAATTTGTACACACAAACTTCATGTCTGCAAACAAAAGACAAGAAAAATGAGCACAAATGGTTTATCGAATTTATTAATTTAAGGATAAAGGTTACAATCTCTGAATAAATTTTCATAAATAAAGAAAATAATCCTCTGATTCTTCTCTTCAAAAGATTTGATCCAAGCACAAAAGACTTGCTCTTGGATAAAAGCGGCATTTCCTATGATTTTATTGTAGAAAACTTGGATTTAATGACGTCGTTTCGAACACTTGAATCTTAGATCTTCAAGTCCTCAACACGAACGGCAGGATTTGGATTTGATTTGGACTTGGATTTGGATTTGAGGGAATTTGAGAGAGAAAACTCTTGAGAATTTGGTAGAGTTTCTCCAACACTTGGCGGATTTTTAATGTATGTCTTGACTTGTGAGGGAAAGAGGCCTATTTGTAGCCAAAATTTAGGGTTTGTTGGCTTTAAAGGAAGCCTTCTAGAACCTTCTATGCAATTTGGATTAGTTGTACCTCAAGAATCCCATTTATTGTAAGCTTTGATAAGTGGGTTAGTCGAAATAGTACATTGTAGAATTAATTAATTTAATTAACTCATCCCAATATAAATGAACATTGGACTTTTAATTGATTTAGGGCCCAATTGAAATTGAACCAACTATAAGACCAAACATTTAGTGGACTTACAATTTTAATTTAATTAATCAAGACAATTAATTTAATATTGATTAAATAAATTAAAATATTTGACATTAATTTTCTATTGTCTGCATAGTCATTCTCTTACAATTTGAGGGCTACTATATGATTCTTCTCTTTGTTAATACTTAGGCCTCTTAGTTTCATTCTCTGTTTTGTGTTGCGAAATCCTAATAATGTATGTCGCTTGAATTCAAGCAGTTGATATAAGATGGAAGTTGGGTATTCTAAAATAACTTCTTTTTGCATGAATACAACCTGATCCAAAGGATACGTTGAAGCATTCATGGAGGAAAAGATAGATATTACTGGTGCCACACAAAGAATGGTGACTACTCACTTAAATAAGGTTATATTGAAGTCAAGAGTATGCACCTGGAAAAGAAGAGATTAGATTCAAGACTCAACAGAATGGATACAAATAGAAGAAAGGAGGATGATAAGGTTTGGAAACTTTGTGGGATGCTAAACATCAAACATAAAATAAAACATTTTATCTGGAAATATTTATATGAGATCATGCCAGCCAGAGAAGTTGTGTACAAAAGAATTAGGAAAGGTAATGCTATGTGTCAAGGATGCGGGGAAGAGATTAAGCATGTGGAGCATGAACTTTTTATGTGCAGGAATATGGAAAAGCTCAAAAGGTTTTCCTAATCCAATAGGATGGACTCAGAGAGGAAAGATGGAAATTCATGAATTGGTGGGAAAACTACAAGAAGCTAATTCCATAAATGATGGTAGAAATCATATAGAGATGAATGCAAATTTCTTCCAGCAATTGTGGAAAAATAAGAATGATTGTTGTTTTAATGGAACTACGAAGAATGGCTTTGGAGTTGTTAATAAAGCTCTGCATGAATCGGAGTTTAGTGCTACACATACAAGTGCTGAAAGAAGAGAAAAATACAAAAGAAGTGGTGACAACACAAGTAAACTCAATCTTGAAACCACCAATAGATTCAACCATTATTTTGAATTCTAATGCAACTATCAATAGTGCCCTCAACAAGATAGGCATTGGGGTAATTGCAAGGGATAAGCAAGAAGTGATAAAAGGCATTTAGCTAGAACCAATACACCAATATTTGGAGGTTGAAATAGCAAAAGCTAGTATATAAGAATGGCTATGATCAGAGCTAAAGATAAGGATGGGGGATGTCAGCTTTCAATCTGATTGCAAGCAGTTACTGGATAAAATTCAAAGGGATATCAGATGCTGCAATTCTTTGGGGATTCTTTAGGAGGATATTTTAGAGTTAAAAATATGTTTTTCTAACTTTTCCTTTATTAAAAAAGAGAAGGTAACCAAGTTAGTTATAACTTAGCAAATTTTGTTGTAAAACTCAAGTGCAATGTTAAGTGGAAAGCTAGTTTCTCCCTATGGGGCTGACTAGGAAAGCCCAAGAAGATTTAAATGTAGTTACCCTATAATGTTCTTCATGTAACTATTCTTGTCATTAATGATACATTTTTGTTTGATAAAAAAACTAAATAGTTTAGTTTACACCTACTACATGATTCCTTGATTGCTCTATTCTACCACTCTGAGGCCATCCTACAATGCCCGGATTACCAACTCTACTTCATTCCATTGCGTTAGAAACAATTCCACCCACAAATTACACCATTCTTTATTGTACCATTAGTTTCACATAAAAAAAAACAAATTTAATCATCACAATGCACATTTGAGGTTCATATATGTCTCAATCTAAATTTAACATATAATAGAAGACAAGTGAAAATAGCAACACAAAATGACAATGAAGCTGAAGAAGATGTCGGTATATGTCTGCTTTATAGCGGATGGCAACCAGCCGTCCTTAGCTTTTGCCTACAGCGACAATGTCTCTCCTCTGTGTCTCTTACTTCAAAAAATCGTCACTCAAATTGTAAAAACACAATCATGTAAAGATAATTTTTGGAAAGCTTTGAGTATAACTTGGATTACAGTCACAAATCCTTCTCCTCAACCAAATCGCCTCACTGATTACAATGCCATATTATGCCAATGAAATGGTCCATTCTTTCTTCAATCTTGGTTGTGAGTGTGAAAAAGGTTGTTGCCACACCATTTCCCGAGATTCGTGAAGGCTGAGACCTAACCTTAACCCTAAGATAAAAGGTGCAATGCATCAAATCTCAACTAGCCTTAAAAAAGACTACGAATACCGACATAATATTATAATGATGTGGGGTGAGCCAAAAGCTAGTTCCATAAGTAGTGACAATTCCTTTTCACTAGATCACATATGAAAAATATATGAATAATTAAGTTATAATAACAATTTACATACTTGCGTGCATACATTCTATACATTTATTAGCCTCATGCAATAATAAGGCACACTCAATACATCAGTACTTAATAGGTAAATGGCAAATTAATAAGTCAATACTCGTTCAATCCTCATGTAGAGCGATATCACATGTCGATCAATAAAGTCAATACAATATCGTTGCAAATGGCTCAAGGGTTAGTAAAGGTATTAGCAACGTAGAATATCCAATCATAAATTTATATTCCTTAGGAATAAGGCCAAATTAAACACCTTGTCGGGCTCAAAGCAAACACTCATTAAAAGCCAAAACAAACACCCTCTAGGGGCCAAATTAAGAGTGGAACTTGTTCTCACCAACTCAATTAAAGTTAAACCAAGAGACAATTCAATATCATACATAATAATACATTAAAACAAAGCCTTCATCCTGCAATATTTGTGGTTCTCGATTTATGAGCCACTTACCTAAATTTGATATATATGAACAAAAGATCAAGTATATCTCATATATGATTCGAGTTTTCATGTGAACATATAGTTTTTATATAGAGTTAGTAAGCAAAAACATTTAAAAACATGAAAGGAAACCAACACTAAATCAAATCCAAGTATCGAGACTACTAGTTAAGGTACTCTAGATCTATCGTTCTCCACACCTAAACTTGCACCAAGTTGTGTCCAATTAAGTCTTAAAAATATTGATTATGACACCCTAAAATATCCCATAAATCAAAAGCAAATGAAGTCGAGAAAAATGCATAGTAGAGCTAGAACCCCCAACACTGCAACTTTAGCCCTGGCACTATAGGTCCAGGGCATGCTGTCGATACCGAAGCGATTGGTCATTTTCGTTTCTCATTTTGTTTTACCAAATCATCAAAACCTACTTGATATAATTTCAACCTATTAGTTTATTCACTCCAACATCATCATTGGATCAATCATCACCAGTGTTAATAACATCAATATGCATTTAATTCCTATTTAATTGAAATTAAAATATTTTGAATCATTACACAATTACTATTTACTCATCATTGAATTCCTAATATTCAACCCATTAATTTATTCACACCAACATCATCATTGGATCAATCATCACCACTGTTAATAACATCAATATACATTGAATTAAATTAATTCCTATTTAATTGAAATTAAAATAAATTGAATCATTACACAATTACTATTTACTCATCATTTGACTCAAATCAACCTAGGTTTCAAAACAATTAAACCCTTTAAGTGATGCAAAATCTATATAATCTTATAAATAAAATCCAAAAATATAATTCCAACCTTATACGCAAAAATCTGAAATAAAAACTTACATTAATCAATCTAATATAGGAGTTAATCTTAATTACTTTGTGATTTGAAAGTCCCACTTGCTTGAATTTCTTCCTTAAAGAGATCTCTTACTTGATATTCTCTGAGTTCCAAGTCGCCCAAACAAAAGAAACATAGATGATTTTAATGTTAGTTACCCTAATAAATAACGATTATAGCCTAACTTTAATTATTTATAACTTAAGCCCTTCTTTAATTGTCCTTATATCTAATAATCGAATAACTTTAATTGACCACTTAATATTAAGGTCATTAAGTTAAGCCATAATAGTCAAAATAGCCAATAGCAGAACCAAAAAGGTCAGGTTCAAGTAGCATTGCCCTAATATCTCCTCATGTTTATTGCCCTAATCTATTCAAGTCGCATTGCTTTTCTAATGGTTCAACAATCTAACAATTGGAAAATGAGTCTACAAAAAGAATCTTTCTAAATTGAATTTTGTGGTCGACGACATGGATGACCCTATTCTTCGTAAATACTAGCTCAAAATATGAAAAAATTGAAGTTTTTGTCACATTTGCACAATTGAACTAGCTTAATACCCATCCCACAATAAAAGAAACAAAACCACTCCATTTGTAGTTTTTTCTTTAAACAAGAAATCCGGTTATGTAAGTAGCCAATCACCAAGAATTTCTATTAGTCTCAACCAGTGTAAGGCCACTCTATCACACAAATCCTATAAAAATTCTATCCAAAAAATTCCATATACTTAGATGCTTCAGTGATTCGTGGTCAAACAACGCACCACTGGAGGTTCCACATTTATATCCTTGCAAGGTACGTATTGTAAACTCGCTTTCACGGTCAATGTAAAAAATTGACAATTTAACAAATTTTGGTCACTTATAAAAGTTAATGAAAATGTACCTAAGAAAAAAAGGATATTACCAATATATAATTTGTATGAGAAAATTCTAAAATGAAGATGGTTTTAAAAATCGTTCTTGCTCCAAAAAAAAAAAAAATCAATCTACGAAAGTGGTGGTTTTGAGTTAGTTTCAGTAAGAGGGATGTTTGCATTATGGGATGCAAACTCGACGAGCTCACATTTCCCAAATCTTCGTGTGACAATAAATGATATGACAACATAACAATCTACAACAACGAGAATAATGGCAGGCATGAGGTGATGCCTCTAGTCCCAAGTCTACCTAGCATAGTTGTTAAAATCTTGATCATATTTTACTATCTTATAATTTTACAATTCAAATTTACAAAATCGATCTCGATTTTTAGAGGTAGGATCACTATTGTTGGTAAATGCAAGTTGGATCACTAAATCTTATGATTTATGCTACTATATTTACTAAGTTAATATTTATTAAATTAAGTTTTTATTTTATTTTATAATTGTTCATTCAAATACTATATTTATGTGTTTGGACTATTCATATATATATATATATATATATATTTTAAGGTTTGGATAATATTCAAATTACCATCCTATGGTTTATAAACCTACACTTTGCCTCCTTATGATTTGGATTTTTTTTTATGGTAAAATGGATAGAAAGTTAAAAAGTTAACAGATTTGTGCAAAAAATTAAAAATACTCCTAAATCTATTACCCATCCATCGCCTAGAAACTCTCTTCATCTGAAGGAAGGAGTTGTATTTTATGTTAAAATAGATAACTAACCTTGATTTAAGACTTTAAATAACAAAAACAACCCTTTAAATCTTTTTTTTTTTTGGCCTCCAACGGTAACTTAATGGAATATTTAACAATTTCACTTTTGTCTAAATTATAAGGGGGAGAATTGTAGATTTAAAAACTATAAGGAGTAACCTGAACATTAGCAACAAATTATAAGGGGTTCCTTGTAATTTATTTAAATTTATGATGACGTAGAAATTTTTTTATTACAAGTATATAATGCCAAATACTACATACTTAAGTTAAAAAAACTTATTTTATGTTGAATATTAAAATTTTATATTTATTTGTATAAGTTTTTATTAAATATTAAATTCAAAAATAAATAAAAATTGTATTTTTATATTTTCGATAGGATCTTACGATTTTACAATCCTATCTACGATTCGATTCTACAACCTTCAAAATCATCCAACGTAAAATCCTGATTCTAAAAACATTGTTACTTAGGGTGTGTTCGTTTGGATTGAAAATATTTTCCTTGGAAAAGAGTTTACATGAAAAAGTCCATTTTCCATACAATTTTCCGGTGTTCGGTTGACAAAATGAAAATATTTTGAAACAAAAAATTTTATTTTATCTTTAATTTTATGGATACAAGTTAAAAAAACTTATAACAATGATAATAAATACCTTACAAGTAATTGTGATATTAATAAAAAATTGATTTTGTTCAAAATTAAATGATAGTACAATATAGTAGTAAAATATGCATAATGATAGTTATATTAGTATGGGGCCCATAATTGAGAGAAAAACAAATGAAAAAGAATTAAAAACGAAAATAAGTTTAGCAAACGAAAATCTAAAAGTAAGTATTTGAAGTTTAATGTCACTCTTGAATTATTCGAAAAATAACTTACACTAAAAAATTCCGTAAGTTATTTTCAGCCAGAGGAAGGAAAATTGGAAAATATTTTACACCGGAAAATATTTTCCGGTGTTTGGTACCAAAAAAAATTTTGTAAATAAATATTTTCAATCCAAATGAACACACCCTTAGTAGTAGAGAACTCCAGTTACTTCCAAACCAATCCCAACTCCTCCTTTCTCTTCCACCACCTCACCTCACCTCAACCTGAGCTGAACCTAACTCACTGCCTTCCCACCTTTTCCCTTGCCACCATAGACCTTTACCTCTCTCATTCAGACCTGATACTCCTCTCACCCCTAAAATTGGCCCAACAAAAAATAGATTTTCGTAACAATTTTCACTACAATTGATATATAATTTCATTAGGGATGTTGCGGCCATCAAAGAGAGGTGCTAAAATTATGAAGTGAGCTCGCATATTGCCAATGCAAGCTCATGTCTATTTCGCATTCAAAGAATGCGAGCCCGTCTTTTATAATTGTAATTTATACAAAATTACAAAACTATTAATGTGTTAGTAGATGAGAATGAGTGAAATCCGAATGATTATCTAAAATCACAGGTTGAAAGTTCAACATGATTTTACAACTAGAGTTGATTTTCGCTAAGGATCCTCTATCTTACTTCTTACTTCACTCCCTGTCCGACTACCAAATCAACTGTCAAGATTAATTTACTAAAACTTAATAATTATATTTAAATAGAATCTTGACAGTTCATTAAATAGTGGAACAAAAAGTGAGACAAGGAGTGAGACAGAAGATCCTGTGACGTTGATTTTGCCTAGTCTAAGAGTCCTAAATTTATATTCTTGTAAATCATTTTCCTTTTATAAATATCATAATTTTAGAAATTTCTCTGTAATTATTCCAGTATTATAAATTCTTTTAAAAGTTATCCAATCCTCATTTATCTTTAGAAAAAAACTTATGGATTGAATTTGTAAAGCACCAGATATAAAAAATGATTAATTTTTCATACACCATTGATGTAAAAAAATTTCTACACTATCTGGCATGGATGCATGCTACATGTACAAAAATGACATTTGAAATTATGCAATACACATATGTCATGCATCCACACCCGATGGTATAAAAACTTTTTTAGATCGACGGTATATATAAGATTAACTCTATAAAAAATGACTAGATTCATAGTTTTACTGTTATGAACCCTTTGGTCTATGTTGGATTATCTCACTCTACTTCACTCTGCACCACGAGTGATCTGCCCAACATGGATCGAGAGTACATGACACTACACCATGTATGGGTGTTCAAATCCAACCCAACTCAACCAATATAAAGACGAAAAACCTACCCTATCCAAACCCAATGAATTTGAGATTAAATAGGTTGGGTTATCGAGTTACTTGGTTTGAGTTATCGGAAAAATATTGGGTTAGGTTGAGTTTTGTTTTTCAAAATTCAACCCAATGACCTGATAACCTAATATAGTTTATTTACAATTTTTTATTTTATTATTTTCCTAACCATTTCATACCACTTATGCTTTATTTTCTTTTCATTCTTCACCAAACATTCATTTAACATGTTGTATAATTCTTTCCTTTTCATTCTTGAGTAAATTATTTAATTTTTGACAAAAAATAATTTGAAATGGATGATACTAAATTGATATTTTTTAATTTTTATTTTTTTTAAAAAATTTTAATAGTGACCTAGAAAACCCAAATAACACGTTCGGATAATGCTTAAATTATGTTGAGTTTTATTTTTTCAACCAAAAAATTCGAATTCAAAAACTCGTCAACTTAATCCCTTAATCCATAAACGCCATAGATTTGGTTAGATGAGCACCAGGAAAATTTTTATATGAACCGTATCTATGGCATAATGCACATGTTATTCCACATCATCTATTTTATTGATGTAAGGTAATGAGAAACAACATAAATTAAAAGATTCATAACATTATAATATAAATTCCATTCACGGAAAAAATTTTCAGTTAAATATATAAATTTCCCTAAAAAAATGAGCCACATGTAGAACCCACATCTTTGTGGTCCTACCCAAGTTTAGCTTTTGTCTTTTATTATTCAAAACTCGTCAGTTTCATCAAAGCTAACGGAAGACTCTGAGGAGCTATTGGGAGGCCGAGACAGGCAGGCAAGCAAGCAGCCTTTTGAGAATTTTGAGAGACTCTTCATTTCCATTCCATCATGGACTCTTCAAAGACTGTGAATCATGATGCTGATCTTTCTCCAAAACGACGCCGTGTGGGGTTGCTATACGATGAGAGAATGTGCAAGCACTATGATTCCACAGACCATCCTGAGAACCCCAATCGCATCCTTGCCATTTGGGAGACAAGCTCCAATCCTTTGGGATCCATCAGAGGTCCCTTTTCATCCCCCGTCCTCAATATATTCACATATGTCTGTGTGTTTTAGTATGTGTTTTTGAAGGATTTGTGTTTTTTTCTTGGTCTAATTTGGGAATTTTTTGAGAAGCCCAATGTTTATGCTGGCCCTTTAGTTAAAACAGGGTAAAGCTATGTGTGTTTCAAGTGTTTGCAGAAAATTAGTAGAATTTAGATTTTTTTTAATGTATTAAAGTTTAGTTTATGAAGATTTAAATGTTGTTTTTTTAAAAAATAGGAATGCAGTGTTACTTAGAAACTCTTTAAGGTATAGTTGTTAACTGTATTTTGATGTCCAGATCATGCTAATATTAGGTATCAAGCTGGAATTCAATTTGGCCTTCATGAATTCTGTTTTACCTTTACTCTGTGCTTTTCTTTATTCTTTGTACCTTTTCATGTATCAAGGAGAAGTTTGAATTTGAATTGTGTTTCTTTTAGAGATGCAGGTGCCAAGAAATGCGATTCTTTTACACCATAGTTTAGCTTTAGTTTTCTTTTTTCTTGCTTTTGAATTTATCTTTATTCCTTGTTTTTTTTTTTGTTAAAATGCATTATTAACTTAAGGATTGTATAAGATATTGTAGCTTATCAGAAATTTATGAGGATCTTTACCTTAAAGGGGGGAACTTGAACAATTTTATGGTTTTTTTCATTTTCAGATGTGTTATTTTCAATGCAAATGAAGCAGAAGATAAACATATAGCTTTGGTTCACACCAAAAAGCACATTGATTTCATTAAGGGTATAAGTTCCAAAAAATTTGATTCACAGAGGGATAGGATTTCTGCAAGTTTCAATTCTATATATTTTAACGGAGGGTCATCTGAAGCTGCTTGTCTTGCTGCTGGCTCTGTCATAGAGGTATGAATCATCATGCGGAAAGTGCTTTGTATGTTTTACATTCTGATGGTTGTCATTTAGATGAAACATTTTGAACAAATCCAAAGACATGAATTCGTCTACAAGGAAAAGTTTCTATCTTCAAGGTTGCATTCTTGGTTTCACTTAATTATCATTTATGCATGAGAATTCTGGCATAGAATAAACAACATCACCCCTTAATTCAGTTTGCAAATATCCATTGATTAATCCAGGTATTTAACTGTTCATCTTGAGTTACTTTTTGCAATTATTTTTTCTCAAATCAATGAACTTATACCCTCCAATTACTTTAAGTTGCTTCTAGTATTTCCAATGAACTTAGTTTTGTAGTTACCATTACATCATTAAGGTCTTATTAGGTGTGATTAGTTTCACAGAGCTTACCGGTGCTTTATGCTAATAGGTGGCTGAGAAAGTTGCCAAAGGAGAATTGGATTCTGCATTTGCTATTGTCAGGCCTCCTGGACATCATGCAGAAGCGAATGAACCAATGGGATTTTGTCTGTATAACAATGTTGCTATTGCTGCAAGTTTTCTTTTGAATGAAAGAGTGAGAACTAGCTTTAGTTAATGGAAGCTACAGCTCCTTCAACAAATCTTATTTATTCAAATGTTGGAGAATCCTGGGTTTATTCATGAAATATTTATATATTTGCTTATATCTTGTTCGTATATTCTAATGGTGATCTGTTAGACGGAGCTGGGAATCAACAAAATTCTCATTGTTGATTGGGATGTTCATCATGGAAATGGTACTCAAAAGATGTTCTGGAAGGATTCTCGAGTACTATTCTTTTCTGTGCACAGGTAAATGGAATTCTAACTGGTTGGTTTCATTTCGTTTATTTTAAGCAAATGGGATTACAGTTAACTCTTTAACAATCAACAAACTTGGATAATTGAAAGTCTAGTGTTTTAAATTGAAAGTTTATTGCTATAGCAAATGGAAGTGATAAGGACATTCTAAGTAAATTATCTATGTTCTGATTTCCTTTATGTGCGTAAAACTTTGAGGATATCAATATGTTGGTATAAGTATAATTTCTCTATAAGTATACTTCTACATGACAAATTTACCCGTAAACTTAATATTTTCCTAGTTCGATCATTTGTATCAGTAATAGATTTATAAATTGCTATTTAATGCATATGAATTGGAAAGAAGAAGTTTTTTAGCTCTCTCTGTGTTTCCATATTATTGTTCTCCCACTCTATTGTATATCAAACTACTTGAAAGTTTATTGTTAATTTGTGAAATTATGTTAAGTTGGTTATTTTATCAAGTTGGTTGCATAAAATTGTTTATCTCAATTAGGCACGAATTTGGGAGTTTCTATCCCGGTGGTGATGATGGATCTTATGTAATGGTTGGGGAGGGACCTGGTGCTGGATATAATATAAATGTTCCTTGGGAGAACCGTAGCTGTGGTGATGCAGACTATCTTGCTGTTTGGGATCATGTACTACTTCCTGTTGCCAAGGCATTTGATCCTGACATCATTATCATTTCTGCTGGATTTGATGCAGGTTAGCGGGATAAACTTTTATGCTATTCATTTGGACTTGGCTGGTCATTGTGATCATTTTTGTTTAAAATAGAATTTTTCAAAATCCTCTCAGTGAAGAAGGCATTGCCTATGAATGGTTGCTTGTACAGATTTAACCAAGTATATGTCAAAGAGTAACTGACACTATTCCTCATTATTCACTCACTATTCACAAGTCACAAGCCTACACATGTTGAAATCAAGTAGAATTTTCTTCTCCCTTTTGGTTGTCTTGGAACTATATTCACCACACCAAAGAATGAACATTTTCTTTGTTGCCTTGCATCTGGTAAAAGTTTCCTTGCTTGTTAATGCAATTGTCTTTGTCATTTTAAATTTTTGATAATTTCTTCGACTTGAAATTGTGTGAGATTATGCAATCTATGCTTCTTCACGTTAGTTTGCTTGAGAAAAAATAAGCTCTCTCTCTCTCTCTCTCTCTCTCTCTCTCACTCACACACACTCTGCGCGTGTGTGTCTCCCCACCTAATATATTCTTTTTTAACTTTGATATGAATTGATATCTGATCGTCACACAAGTATGTTCCCTTAGTCACACTCATGATGCTAATGGGTTTCTTTGTGCTAATTGAACAGCCATTAATGATCCTCTTGGCGGCTGCTGCGTTAGCCCATATGGGTATTCCATCATGTTGAGCAAGGTTAGGATTTGATATTTTTTTTGTTATTGATTTGGTCCATTTGGATATCAATGAAATTTAACATGTCCTTTTCCAGTTTGACTTATTTTATGTGTAAGGTCCATCTTAATCTTGAAGAATATTGAATTCATTTTCTTGATGCTCTATGTAGTTGATGGAGTTTGCAGGGGGTAAGATTGTATTGGCACTCGAAGGTGGATACAATCTTAAATCTTTAGCAAATTCAGCACTAGCTTGTGTTGAGGTGTTGCTATATGACAAGCCAATAGCAGGATCTTTGGAGGCTGGTCCATTTGAATCCACATGGCGAGTGATACAAGCGGTAGAAAAGTGTCTTAGTGCTATTCAATTCCTCCTTGATTTCATTTCATTGAATTTACTACCTCGTGTAAAATGCCACTTGTCACACTGAGAATTGAAGTCTCACAAGTTAAGCCCTTAGATGTTTCTAAGTTTCAGACTACAAGATGCATAATGACATGTTTTCTAGGTTCGTGAAGAATTAAGTGCATATTGGCCAATTCTTGCAAAGAAGTTACCAGAGGAAGTAACTAGTAAAAGGAAGACGTCCCAAATATTGGTGAGATATCCTTCCTTTTGTTGTTCTAGTCTCTTTGACCTGTTTCAATTGCAGGCAGGGCTTTCCCATTCCAGCATGGAGCTGTATAACCTTATTGTCTCGTTGAAGTTAAATCCTGTATGGATTTCAATGGTTTTATAATCCTGTGCCAGAAAATGAGGCTTTGAATTTTTTTTCCTACTGTTTCTCTTTAGTTTGACCATTACCTCTCTCTATTATTATTCTATCTTGTTACTAAATTTTCTCACATTAAATTCCTTTGGTACATCTTCCCTTTTGAGATGCGGGAAAAAGTGTGGAAAGAAGGAATCTTGCTTTCAATAACATTGAGCTTAGGTTTCCATAAAGAGGAAACAAATAACGAGTTGTAGAACTGTGGTAAGAATGCAAAACCCTGGGGTCTTGGAGGAACTTGAAGCTAAGGGCTGAAGTAATTATCTATAGAAATCTGGAGGAAAAGATAATCGTTACAGTACTGCTCCCAAATTTTGTTTGGCGGTTCTCTTAGAAAAAGGATAGGAAAGCAATCCTTTCCATCATTTTCTTTTTCCTCATTCAACTTTACTCTTCCAGTACAACAAGCTTGTCTCGTAATTCCTGATGAGACAAGACATTTATAGATGAGTCTTAAAGCAAGCTGGTTGAGGACTAGAGCAACCATTAACATCTGCAACTGGATTTTTTGGCACAAGATATTTATTTATTAGGGATAATTTTGTTTTGTATCTTTGATGAAAACTTTCCAGATATAATCAGATAGTATACATTTGTTTTCCAGAAATTCTTTACTTGTTGAAATGTTGACATCCAAACATACTGTAGGATAGTTAAAGCAGAAATAGAAATCCTTCCCCTTCCTGTGGGGATCTCATAAAAATAGAAGTGGTTCTCCATTAAGTATTTGTTGACACTGACCATGATGGAACCTTTCTCAGATTGTGAGCAAGCACAACAACCCACTTGAACTTAGTCAAAATCTAAGCAGGATATACCTATATTGCTGTTATTTGGATAGTCATCGTAAATTAGGAGACTTGGAGTAGTCTTTAATGTTACTGGATCAGCAATGTTATTATAATCAGGATATCATCATAAAGTTGGGAGTAGTCTCTCAATAACTAGATATCACTTCAATGATGAAAATTTTGAGTTGTATGGAAGCCTTGGTCTTATACAAAAAGCCTAAATCAAACATATGGTTGTAATAATCTGGTAATTCAGTACATGTGTTTATAACCCCAAAATGTATGGTTTTCGGTAGACAACAACTGAGAAGAAAACGGAAAAGGAGTGTCCAAAAGGTATTAAATATACATATCATTAAAAAAATAAAAAAAATAAAAAAAATAAACCAAAAAGAAGAACAAAGGAGCAGAATAGAACTATATAAAGTCGAGTTGTCAGTTGTGACTCTGTCCCTATAGCATAAGCAATGCTGCTACAATAGAATTAGAAATAAGTAACACTTTCCTTTCCTTTTTCCCGATCACTTTATGATATATTTTTTTTAATTTTTGTTCCAGATCTCAAGTTCTGATTCTGATGGTGAATATGATAATGGTCCTCGTACAATATCAGGAGATCATGAGGCATCTATTGAGCATGTTATACAACCACTTCAGAATTTGAAAGTTGAAGATGGTGATGGTAATAATATGACAAAGAAATCTTTTTCCGTAAAGTAGCTTTTGCCAGATTGTTGAGAGTGCAATTTATTGAATGCAGATCAAGCTGCATCTGTTTCTCCCAGTTGGAGATCAGAACTTTCCAAGATTGATATCTGGTATGCCACTTATGGATCAAATATGAGAGAATCAAGATTCCTATGCTATATTGAAGGTGGACAGGTAAAATACTCTCTTCTTTGTCATAAAATTCCGTATTTCTTAAACTAAAAAAGCTTGCATTCATTTCTTTTGCAATAAATCCCCGAATTTGTTATTTCGCCTGAAAAGAATCGACATCTTAGTGTGGAATCTTGTGATTTTTTTTTTAGGGAATATGGTGTACCCTTCAATGCCCAGTTTGTTATCCTTTCTTAGTGGACCAAAAACTTCCAACCGTTAAAATGATGGCATGATAGTCTTGTGAGATCATCTACATCTATCCAATATACCTCATAATGCATTCCTGTAAGACTAGGTTTTGAAGTTCAGTTTCTACCAATATAATAAACAGAAAACAAGTGATCATAAAGAGATTCTGAGATTGTAACAAAATTGTTGTAACGTTTTCCATATAACTGTTTAGTATGGCTTGTTGGATTTGCCAAGACTCTGTTTGACTTGACTTGATATCTTTTCATTATGGACTCCTACTGGTTAAATCACTTCCAGGTGGAGGGAATGCGAAAGCCATGTGCTGGTTCCTCTAAAACTTCAAAACAGTGGATAAAAGCCGACCCAAAGATAGTCGTTGGAGGACCTTCCCTCATCGTTTATTCTTTGCTCGTGACTATACCGCTACATGGGGTCCAGGAGGGGTTGCTTTTCTTCATCCTGAAAGTAACAGTCAAGATAAAGCTTATATGTGCTTGTACAGGATTACGTATGTAATCTTCTTCCTGTTTTAGCATCCGCACTAACCGAGAAATAATTGTCATATACTTTCATGCCATTGGATATTAAGTTCCTTGATATTTGAAAAAGAGATTTCACCTCTTCCTCAGAAATGTGGTTTGGCTTTAACATCCACTGGAGTCGGTTATAGAGAATAATTTTGTGGGTCTACTCTATTTCAGACTTGAGCAATTCAATGACGTTTTGATTCTGGAGAATATTCCAAGCTCCAGCATAAAGGGTCCATTGTTTGATTTGGCTGATGTACAATCTATTGAAGACAAGAAGTCCATAGCTGTGGAGGCTGTTAAGGTAGTTTTTTGTTTGAAAATCAATTTTGTATATAAACCAGGATAATGCACTATTGCCAAGTATTTGAATAAGCATTTATGAGATAATTGACTGCATGTGATGATTAAGGGTGCATTTTTTTATTTTATTTATAATTTAGATTCGTGAATGAAGGATTTATGAATATTCTGAAGATCATGGACTTGAGAATTGAGATTACATGGAGATTAATATGACCCCCTGCATATTAATAGAATACACCGATAAAGAGCGCAAGATGTCAAGGCAACCATGTGGCAGCAAGCTGTTTATCTGTTTTCCTTTCTTTACAATTTACCTTCTTTACACCACAAACCACCATCAATACCAGAAGAAGATTGTTTTTTCTGTTGGGGGGTGGGGGGAGAGAGAGGAACAGGAGGAGGGGCGTGAACAAGGGAAGAATTGGGTAGTGGTTTGGGGCAGGAGTGTGGAGGAGAAAGGTGGGAAACGGGGAGCACAGAGGAAGTATTGTGGTGAAGAGATGTGAGATGAGGCAGACGCAGAAAACGGATGGGTAAAGACGGTGACCAAGTTGCTGATGACTGGGGGACAGACAAAGTGAGTGAGGTTAGAGAGAGAGAGAAACAGAGTAGTGGTGGGTCATTTCTGGTTTTATATAGTCTTAAGGTTGTTCAGATGCTAGAATATGATTAATTATTCTATGCTTTTTTCAAGAACAAATAATTGGGGGTTGGGGGACACGAGTCTTTAGAATTTTTGAATTATCGTTTCACTTGGATTTTGGAGGATTCATATTTTTTTATCTAAAAGCTTGATTTGACTTTAATTCTGTCCTTGTTCAAGATTTACCGGCAACATATCAATGATCAATTTGGGTTGGGGTATAGAATGTCCTATATAACTTTTTTTGGAACATACCTTGTCAACATTTAATAGTTCATGACCACAAGTCATAACTACTTTTAGTTTATTCCTTTGCATTAATGTAGTTGACTGTCTTCCGCATTTACATGTTATTTTAAATGGAAGTTGAATATTGTGATAGTAATGGTTTGTGAAACTAGAATTTCTCTAGGGCAAGGTGGAGATCTATTCTTTGATCCTCTTTATAAAAGAAAAAAAGGAAAACTAGAACTTTCTCTTATAATCAGCATTTGATGAAGAGGAGAGATTCTACAAGCCATTTTCTCTTTTCCCCTCATATGTATTATGCAATGATTGGGAAATTTGCAAATTTTTATTCTCAAGTGCTATTTCTGCTTGTTGTGTGGTTGCCATGCAAGTTAGAGTCGAGTCCCAGTCTTTCTTCACTCAGTGGCTGAAGAGCTATTCAATTTGTTAACACCTTTGACATACCAAATTTTACTCCTTTCCCTTGGTAGGATTTGGTATTTTACATCCTGAGGCCGATCGTGAAGGCAAATATTTAGGTAGACTCGATCTTTGGCCCCACTTGTAGACCTTGTGGTGTGAATTAAATCTTAGGGAATCTATGACATCAGCTAATGTAAGCAAGATTCTTTAAGGTTTAATCCTGACCACAGAGTCTACAGGTAGGGTCAAAGACTGGGTCTACTTAAGTATTTTCCAATCGTGAAACCTCCACGTTATATTTTTTTCTCACTAATGACATTTGAAATTCTTGCATGTTACCTTATACTCCATAATTTAATGAAAACTTGTTTAAAGAACTCTTCCTGTGAGTTATTTGATTGAGTTCATTGAAACGTGTGTATGAAGCAGCTGAAGCTATCAATTTGTTTTTCACTAAGTTTGTTATGTTGCTCCATCATATATAGAGAGGCTGGTACCATAATGTCGTTTACTTGGGAAAGGAGGATGATATACCGATTCTTACAATGACGTAAGTGGATCTGCCTCTTTATCGTATTGTTTTTTTGTCTATGTTAATGCTTTTAAAATAATACTGTACTTTTAAAAGTCAAAAAAATTACTTTTCTTTAAAAGTTTTCGTATTCAACTGGTCAAACTTTAATTGGTATCCTCATATTATTGCTTTTCATTCAGGTGCACCTTGTCCGATGTAGATAGCTTCAAAGATCTGGGAAGTTTCCGATTTGTGCTCCAAGCAAAGGCTACGCCAGTACCTTGGTCAAGGGACTGATTGAAGGAAAGCGGATCTCTAATGAGGAAGCCGTTGCTTACATAGAGGAATCATCAACCAAAGAATTGTGAATGGGACATCCTTGCTTTTGTTTGTACAGTTCTTAGGACTATTCTGTATGCCTAGCCACCAATAGAGGGGGGGTTTGTATTCAGAATTGGACCTTCCAGGCGATTAGGCCATTCTATGCTATTATTGTGTGTCATGAAATTAATCATGTTTATATGACTGTGCCGTAATTATGTCTAGATTCTTGTACTTGAAGAAAGTTGTTTCCATCTCTCTCTACCCCTATGTCCCATTTTGAAAGCTGGAAAGTTGGATACCGAAAGCTCGACCACTTCCTCCTTTGTTAGGAATACTTTCTGTGCTGGTGACGGTTTCCCAAAAAAATAAATAAAATAAACTCTGCTGTTTCCGTTTCTCTATCCTCACATTTTGTAAAGTGATGTTTTTTTCATAAAAAATATTTAGGTAGATCCGATTTTTGGTTCTACTTGTAGACCCTGTGGTCAGGATTAAATTTTAAAATTTTTTGCTTATATCAGCTGATGTCATAGTTTCTTTGAGATTTAATCCACATCACAAGATCTACAAGTAAGATCAAAAATCGAATCTACCTAAATATTTGTCACTTCTCATAACCTTCCTCTAGCCAAATTAGTATGCATTACAAATTTTGTTTTTTAAAATCTTTAATTTTGGCAAGTCTTTTACCAATTCTTTCTTGACAAGTTTTTTAATTAAATCTATGTTGAAATGACAAAGGCTTGAGATTTGGCAAATACTTAAATAGATCCGGTTTTTTGTCCTATTTGTAGACCTTGTGGTGTGGATTAAAGGTTAGAAAATCTATGACATCAGTTGATGTAAATAAGATTCTTTAAAGTTTAATCTCTACAGGTGGAGTCAAAAATCAGATGTATCTAAATATTTTTCCCAAGATTTTCATTAGTCCATTAAACACAAAAGACACATTTAAATTGGTGCATTGATGTCCAGGGCATGAATTTATAAAAGAATGGATAAAGAACTTTATTTAAAGGATGATTTCAAATGCATTGTTGAAGTAGTTAAGAACGATTAGGAATTCAAAATACACCCATTTACAATGAATTTAACTATGATGCGTAAGCTCTCAAATGCAACCCTGTAATTATGATCCATAGATTCTTCATGAAATATAAAATAACTTGAATATCATAAATTTAACCCATCCAGATAGATTCTTCATGAAATATAAAATAACTTGAATTTCATAAATTTAACCCATCCAGATGCTTATGATGAATCATTTGCTGCTCATATCAGACTAGCAGTCCAAAAATAACCACAAATTCAGAGGAATTAAGAAGTGTATGTTAGAAAAATGTATCCGGAGAAGAATGAATCCGGCAATCAATTTCGACGATAACAAACATCAGGCCATCGTGAAGACAAAACAACAAAAATTGCTGCTTACATTTCCGGACATCCCTGGGAACCAATATTCTCATTTCTAAGTTTCAGAGTCTAACTGCCGATTGTGAAACTTTCTGTGGTCTCTTAATTTTGAATACAAGTAAAGGGGTAATCAATCTGATAATTACCTAAATAATGGTAGAATATGAAGCCGATCTTATAGCTTGACGCACTTGAGAAAGGAGATCCTCCAGTTGGCGACTACTAGTTGGAAGCAATCAAAACTTTCATCTACATTTTAATGTAGCATGACCTGTTTCCCCTAAATGCTTATGTAGATTATTCTTGTCAAGACCATAACAGGATTTAACAAGTCAAATATATGCTGCCAAACAACTAAGTTTAAGCATGAAGCAAACAAATCTGGTAGATGTGTGGCGACCTGGATTCAAATTCCCTCCACATGTATCACACCTGTTGCTCGAAACTTTTGTACTAGCCTGAGAAAAATAAACAACCAAACAACACATAAAAAGCACTAAGAAAAAAAAAATTAGATAGATAATAAACAAATGAATTAATCTTTAAATAGGCTATGCTGAAAGTGAACAAATTTAATCTTTAAAGAAATCAAGTGATAATCTATAATTACAAATAATTAATCATCAAATAGACCTAGTGATATGGTAACACCACCATCCTTGCAAACTTATTCACGAAGAAGGTGGAGATAAAGTGGTGAAGATAGGGATAGGCATCAATTTTCAATTGACCAAGTCCAGCTTAGTCAACTATTGGGGTTACTCATTTAGTATTCGCAAGAAGTGGTCAAAAATCTTCCATAACCATCTCAAAACCTGCACAACTCCACGTTGGCTATTTCAGCAACTATTTCTAGCTTTCTAGGAGTTTGCTTTTGTTTGTTAGCTAATAATACTCCATGGACATTTAGTATAAATATCTATAGGATTTGTTTTAGTTTTCATCATCAAGCTTATTGTTATTCATTGTTTTGGAGTTTTGTCCTCTCCATACGGACAGGTTTATTAGTTTTCCATGTCATCGTCATCCCCTTCTAAACCATGACGATCTACCTTTCTCAGGCTGCCCCATGGGAAGTTCTTTGCCCTTTCCTTTTTGTTGGATACACCAGTACTGTTTTCCCTTGGTAGGACCCCACTAAATTGGGCTTTGACTTCTGCAACATCCGCTGCAAGAGAGCCGATGGTGTTTAATTTGGAAGCAATGGCTGACAGTTGTTGAGTAATGGAATCAGAATATGCGTTGGCTGTAGGATTGGTGTTCGGGTTGGTTGATGGATTGGTGTTTGGGTTAGGTGGATCATTTTGGAGATTGGACGATCGGGTGTTAACCATGTTGGATTGACCTGCTCTAATGCCAAATGATAGGGACTGGAAATATGAAAAGGAAAAGAGGAAAGTAGGATAAAGGAAATAGAAACTTTTATTGGCAACAAATCATGCAAGAATCTTAAACACAATTACAACCAATAAACCTGTCCGTATGGAGAGGACAAAACTCCAAAGCTAACAAACAACAATAAGCTTGATTGTTGAAGTGAACTTTAACAAATCCTATAGATATTTATACTAAATGTTCATGGAGTATCATTAGCTAACAAACAGAAACAAACTCCTAGAAAGCTGGAAATAGTTGCTGAAATAGTTACAAGTGGAGTTGTGGAGGTTGTGAGATGGTTATGGAAGATCTTTGACCACTTCTTGAGGATACTGAATAAGTAACCCCAATAGTTGACTAAGCTGGATTTGGTCAATTGAAAACTGATCCCTATCCCTATCCCTATCCCTATCTTCACCACTATTTCTCCACATTCTTCATAAATAAGGTAGCAAGGGTGGTGGTGGTGGTCTACAGCAAAACAGTTCAACAACACCTTCACCACTTGCAAATCACCTTTCAACTTCTCAAGGACAACCAATTTTTTGCAAAAGCCTCTAAATGCTTGTTTGGCCAAACCAAAATTTCATTTCTGGGACATGTGGTATCAGATAAGGGCGTTGTAGTTGATCCAGAGAAAATTCAAGCAGTTCTAGAATGGTTGTGTCCCAACCAATGTGAAAGCGCTTTGAGGGCTTCTGGGATTTGTAGAAGATCAAGATCACACCACTAATGATGATTGCTTGAAATTAGTATAGGAAATCATAGCATATCTAGATCCCTATAATTGTGCAATTATGTATAGGCAATTCTCCAGTAGATTACCCAATTCAATTGTGGAGTAGATTACTCAATTTTCCATTTGTAACATTCATTACTAGTCTCCTCTTCTCTGAATTATTGAGAGACGATTGACGAATTTCAATTTCTTAGGAATTCTTCATGGTATTAGGGCTTACAAAATAAAAAAAAGATCCCTTGCTTCCCTCTTTAAACTTTCAACTAAACCATTTGTGGATTGGCTATGGGATCAAAGTACCCTTATCCTGCTGCCTTGAGTGTGGGAAACTTTGTTTCCTAAAACTCACTCAAACCTCTTTGGAAAACACAAATTTTGGCTTCCTTGATGGTGGAATTCCTATGCCTCCATGTCACTCTCAATAGCAGTGAAAAATGATGGTGACCCAACCAAACTCAATTCAGATTATATACTATGGAGGCGATCGGATCGATTACTCCGAGGCTGGATTATAGGAACTCTCACAGAAGTTCTTGGGCTAGTGGTTGGACTTGACACATCAGCCTTAGTATGGAAAGCTTTGTTAGATTCCTTTACACAAAGTTCTCAAAAGGAGAGCTCTAGTTGCTTCATAATCTGCAAATTCATGCAAAAGGGACACGTTCAATGTCCGAATATATTCGCATATTCAAAAACATTTGTGATGACCTTGTTGCAATTGGCAAACCAGTTGATGATAAGGCCAAAGTATTTGGACTGCTTAAGGGACTTGGTCCCGAGTATGAATCCTTTGTCACCAGTATGCTCAATTTTGGTTCTACAACACTTGATGTGGGACAACAACAATTATCTCTATCAAAGTTGTTCCAAACATAAAGCATAACTTGTTTTTAGTAAGTCAATAAACCTTAGCTTGGCATTACAAATTTGATTGCCAATTTGCACATGATGGATTCTTGATTAAGGACAAGAACACCGAAGCAATGATCGCAAGGGGTAAGAGACAAGGAGGACTTTATGCTTTACAACCAGTACAAGCTTTTGCAATGTTTTCAACCAAGTTTTGTACAACAAGTGATGAAGTATGGCATCCATGGCTTGGCTTGTAGACCTTTCAAAAAGAAATAAGTGCATTGTTAGCACAAGTACTAATAAGGTTGAAGCATTTTGTCCTAGTTCTGCAATGGCAAAGTCTTCACGACTTCTATTTATCTTGTCTCATAATATCAATAATGAACCTCTTGCAGTTATTCACACTGATTTATGGGGACCCGCTCCTATTTCTTCTGTTCAGAAATATCATTATAATGTGATTTTTATTGACGAGTACACTCGGTTCACTTGGTTCTTTCCATTGAAACACAAATTTGATTTCTATCAGTGCTTTGTTACTTTTCATAAGTACGTGGAAACACAATTTGATAAGAAAATCAGGATCTGCTCATATATTCCAATCTAATGGAGGAGGAGAGTTCAATACAACTGAATTTCATTCTTACCTTGCTCCTTGTGGTATTAAGCATCAATTGTCTGGTGTCGGCATTCCTGAACAAAATGGATTTGCAGAAAGAAAGCATAGGAATATCACTGAATTGGGATTGACAATGCTTTTTCATGGACAAGCTCCAAAACACTATTGGGTTGAGGCATTTGGCACTATTGTATGGCTTATTAACAGACAACCCAATCGTGTTTTAGATTGGAAGTGTCCATATGAACTTTTTGAAAGACAACCAAATTACTCATGTCTATGTGTTTTTGGTTATAGGTGTTTTCCATACTTAAGGGGTTATGCAAAGAATAAGTTAGCCTAGATCTTTGCCATGCATCTTCTTGGGATATAGTGAATTCTATAAAGGCTGTCGTTGCCTACATCCTCCCAGCAATCGAGTCTATACATTTCGACATGTGATCTTCAATGAATCTGCATTTCCATTTGGCAATCCAGCATCTCTGTGTATATGTCTAATGTTAACAGTGAATTAATCCATTTTTCTGAATGGCTCACATGTGAATTACTTAATGCCTTCACTGGGCGACAACGCAACTTCATCACTGTCACCCAATAATTCTAGTATCATATCCTTGAGGCCTATAGATAAACATAATTCTACAATTCTTCTTGATGAGAATATCACGGATCTTCTAGAAGTTGAAATTCCTAATGTTTTCGCTCCACTTCCTATTGAGTCGGTTACTTCTTCTCTATCAGAACCTCGTCCTTTTCAGGTTTATCATAGATGCCCTCGTCTTCCTAGAGCCATGGACCTTCCAAAAGCTGAAATTCCTAATACTTCTGCTCCACTTCTCACGAACCAGCTCTTCTTCTACATCAGAACCTCGTCCTCCTCAAGTTTATTAGAGACACCCTCATCCTGCTAGAATCATTCCATCTCTTGAGCTCTTAGATCCTTCAGTTTCTTTAGAACCTCAACATGATCAACAATCTGTTGCATTATGATTCGTCTCGAGATTTAAGGCAAAATTCACGAGCTCATAAACGTAACCCCAAATATTTTGGTGATGACTACGGCCTCATGGCCGCTGCTGTTTCGTTAGAGCCTAAATCTGCCAAATCTGCTCTCAAGCATCCAAGTTGGGCTGCGGCTATGCATGAAGAAATAAAAGCTCTACATAGTAATGAAACATGGGATTTAGTTCCCTGAACTTCTGATATGAATGTGGTAGGCTGCAAATGGATTTTTAAAGCCAAACTTCAAGCTGATAGATCCTTAGAATGCTTAAGAGCGCGTTTGGTTGCAAAATGATACACTCAAATTCCTAGGATTGATTTTTCTGAAACTCTCCTGTCATTAAACCTGCAACCATTTGCATTGTTCTCACCATAGCCTCAATTCATGGTTGGGTGATAAGGCAACTTGATGTGAAAAATGCCTTCTTACATGGAACACTCAATGAACCAGTTTTTATGGATCAACCACTTGGTTTTATTGATTGACATGAATTGAAACAGCCTAATCATGTTTGTTGATTAAAGAAAGCTCTCTATGGTCTTCATCAAGCTCTACGGGCTTGGTTTGATCGCTTCAGTTCATTTTTACTAAGTCTGGAGTTCAAATGTAATACTACAGACCCTTCCCTATTTGCATGTCACAATCATCAAGGCACCATTTTATTGCTACTATATGTTGACGATATCATTGTGACTGGTTCAAATCCTTTCTTCGCTGCTTTATATCACAACTTAGTTCTAAATTTGCAATGAAGGACTTGGGAGATCTTCACTACTTTCTTGGTATTTCAGTTCATAAAATTTCAAGGGGACTTCTTCTCAGTCAAAGCAAATATGCTTAAAACTTGCTGGATTGAGCACAAATGAAATATTGCAAGCCTGTCACTACTCATACGGTTACTAAGAATCAGCCCCAACCTGGCACTGATGTTCCTTTCCATGACCCACAACTCTACAAAAAGTATTGTAGGCTATCTCCAATATCTTACTTTCACATACGTCTAGACATTTCTTTTAGTGTCAACTATGTTTCTCAATTTATGCACTAGCCTAGTGCTTGGCACTTTCAAGTTTCAAATGGTGAAACACATACTTCATTATGTCTAGGACATTATTACTTTGGGTATGGGGCTCTTGTCAAATTGCTGCAATTGTATGCTTTTTCAGATGTTGATTGGGTTGGACATCCCACTACTCGCCATTCCACGACTGATTTTTGCACTTACCTTAGAAGTAATTGTATTTGCTAGAGTGCAAAGAAACAACCGTAGTGGCTCGCTCAAGTGTTGAACCTAAATACCGTGTTCTTGCCTTCACTACTGCTGAATTGACTTGGTTATCCTACATTCTTCATGATATAAGGTTGGAATTAAGTTCCCCTTACATCTTGTTTTGCGATAACTTATCTACTCTACACATGACAATCAATCCTGTGTTTCACGCTTGAACAAAACACTTCGAAATTGATTATCAATTTGTTAGAGAGAAAGTTGCCAATGGCTCAACTTGAGACATGATTTGTTAGTTTTCATGATCAAGTTGCTGATGTTTTTACTAAAGCATTGCCTTGTCATGTTCTTGCAAAGTTCTGCAGCAAACTTTGCTTTGCATTTGTCACTTAGCCACGTTTGAGAGGGACTGTAGAAGATCAAGATCACACCACTAATGATGATTGCTTGAAATCAGTAATTGACTCTATGAAATCATAGCATATCAAGATCCTTATAATTGGGCAATTATGTATAGGCAATTGTGCAGTAGATTACCCAATTCAATTGTGGAGGAGATTACTTGACTTTCCATTTGTAACATTCATTACCTTAATATAAATATATGAAATCTTCTCTTCTCTGAATTATTGAGAGAGGATTGACGAATTCCAATTTCCCAATTCAATTGTTGAGTAGATTACTCAACTTTCCATTTGTAACTTTCATTACCTTAATATAAATATATGAAGTCTCATCTTCTGTGAATTATTGAGAGAGGATTGGCGAATTTCATATTTCTTTGGAATTCTTCAGGATTAACAGGTTATTTCTACAAGTTGTGAAGAATTATAGGGTTCTAGCAAGGCCTTTAACAGATCTCACCAGGAAAAATGGCTTAGCATGGTCTTCTATGGCTGATGTGGCTTTTCAAAACCTAAAGCAACTGTTGACTTTAGTTCCTATTTGAGATTACTAGATTTTAGTCAACCATTCATGGTGTAATGCGACGCCTCTTCTGAAGGGATCGGTGCAATACCTCTCCAATTTGACCACCTAATTGCATATTTTAGTAAGGGCTTTTCTTTATCAAATCATTTAAAATCTACTTATGTTCGGGAGTTGCTAGCTCTTGTACTTGCCTTACAAAAGTGGAGGCATTACTTGTTGGGACGTCATTTCTAGAGGTGTCAATGGATATGTCAGGTCCTTATCGTATTAGGTCCTTATCATGTTTGTGTCAGAAAACCTGAACCAAACACGACCCATTAAGTATTCGTGTCGTATCATGATCTATTTATTACATTAGGAACGGGTTGACTCAACATGATCCATTAACCCGTTAACCTTTTTACACTAATACAAAAATTCCTTAGCGTTAGAATTAATATATAGTATTGTATAGTTGTACTATACAATAGTTGTAGTATTTAGTTGTACTAAGCCCGATGGGCCAAATTCTTTATATATGTGACTCATAAGATAATGAGACATTCAGTTTTTTTACAAGGGTCTTTCTCTCTTACTCTCTAACATGATGCTCTAATTTAACAGGGTATCAGACTGGGGGAAAGAAGCCCTAGAAGAGCAAACTCTATCTACCGCCACCATACTTCTACATTATCCAGCGGTGTTTTCCTTTCTTCCCACTGTGATTTCAATACAATAGTGCCTCTCATCCATAGTGGAGTCTAGATCTAGCTATTCTATATCAAATCAGATCTCTTTAAGCTTCACTTCTAGTCATCCCTAACTGTTGAACAACTATGTTGAAACAGCCAAACCAAACCCGTGGAGATTGCTTTAATCTGATGTCAAAGCATAAAGAGAACAGTAAAGCCTACATACCAAACTAGACTCCATGTGATAGCCATTGGGATGTTGTAGTTTGGATTCTAAAATACATTAAAGGAGCACTTGGCCAAGGATTGTTATATGAAGATAAGGGTCAAACACTTCAGGATATTATCTTCATTGTGGGTAATCTAATATCTTGGAAGAGTAAAAAGCAAACTGTGGTTGCCAAGTCAAGTGTTGAAGCTGAATACTGTGCATAGCTTTGGCAACCTGTGAACTCATATGGCTGAAATAGCTACTTCATGAATTAAATTTTGGAGCGGTTGGGTAGATGAAGTTGATCTGTATTCCACTGAGAAATAAAGATTCCCTTTTCTGATCTTGCAAATTCAATTCCCAAAAAATATTGCAATTTTCCCAAATCTTTGATTTCAATCTCTTGAGCAAGGAGCCTTTCAGCTGAGCCATCTCTTCTTTGTCATCTCTAGTCACCAAAATATCATCAACATAGACTATGAGTAGTCTGATCTTACCTTTACAGTGTTTGATAAACAAGGTATGATCAGCATTACTCTGTTGGTATCCAAAGGAAAACATGACTTTACTGAATCTGTCAAACCAGGCCCTAGGAGACTACTTCAACCCGTATAAGGCCTTTTTTAACCTACACACCTTCTCTTTAGTCTTCTCATATCAAAATCTGGAGGAATCTCCATGTACACCTCTTCTTCCAAATCTCCATGCAAGAAGGCATTTTTAACATCAAACTGTTGTAGGTCCCAATCAAGGTTGGATGCAAAGGAAAGCAAGATTCTGATTGTGTTCATCTTAGCAACAGGAGCAAATGTCTCTTGATAGTCCACTCCATTGGTTTGAGTGAATCCTTTAGCCACTAATCTTGCTTTGTATCTTTCAATCGAACCACCAGTTGTGTTTCACAATGAACACCCACTTGCAGCCTACCAATTTCTTTCCCAGTGGAAGAGTGACAAGCTCCAGTCTTATTTTTAGCCAGAGCTTTCATCTCTTCAACGATTGCTTCTATTTTTTCCATTTGGAATCTCTCAGGGCTTATCTCCAATCCTATGGAATAGACACAGAGGAAACAGACAAGACAAATTCTCGATAGGAGTGAGACAAGGAGTCATAAGAAACAAATATATAGGGTGTTTGGTACAAGACCTAACACATTTACTCCGAGCAATAGGTTTATCCAAAGCATCAGTTAATCAAGAGTTAAGGACAACTCATCATACCAGGAAGATTCTTGACAAGGAGTAGACTGCTCGGTGGCTTTTTTTGTCTTTTCTTTCCTTGAATATATTTTTAAATCTGGTCTATCCAATCATCCAATATTCTTCCCCTGAATAGAACTCTCCCCCTGAGTAGGACTCTTAAGAGTTACAATATGTATCACATCTTCTTTCTTATTACTCTCTCCCTGAAGAGGTGATTGGAATGTACTAAAGTAAGGCTCAGTTTCTCTAAAGGTAACATCCATACTAACAATGTATTTCCTGGAAGGAAGATGGTAACACTTAAAACCCTTTTGACTCAAAGAATACCCCACAAACACTCATCTAGGGGCCTTAGGTTCCAACTTTCTAGCATTCTTACTATGTACAAAACAGGCACACCTAAACACCTTTGGAGGAATGGTATAGGAATTTTTACCTTGCAATACCTCTAAAGGAGCTTTAAAGCTGAGGGCTTTGAGAGGCATTCTGTTAATGAGATAAGCCACGGCAAGAACTACATCTCTCCAATAAGGTTTTGGGAGATTAATGGTAAACATAAGGGATCGAGCAACTTTCAATAGATGCCTATTTTTTCTCTCAGCAACACCATTTTGTGTGCTAGTGTAAGGACAACTAGCTTGATGTATTATTCCACTGAACTCCAGATAAGTCTCTTATACACAACCCACCATCCATGTATTCTGTTCTATTATTTGTTCTCAGAATTTTAATCTTAACATCAAATTGAGTACATATCATTTTATGAAAGGATTGAAAGCAAGAAAACACATCACTCTTTGCTTTCATTAAATAAACCCAAGTTAATCATAGTACAACAATCAATGAAAGTGACAAACCATCGATTACCTAATAATGAACAATTCTGAGTAGGCCCCCACACATCAAAATGAATAGTTATGAAGGAATCGTACTCTTATTATTGCTCAGAGGATAGGAGTTTTTAATTTGCTTAGCATACTCAGGCATCACAACACAAAGAATCAAAAAGAGTTTTTGTAAACAAATTTTGATATAATTTTTCTAAAACAAAAAAGGATGGATGTCCCAACAGCCTATGCCACTAAATTATTTCTTGGTTGGCATTATTGTTTTTACTAGAAAAAGCTTGACCCGTACTAGAAACAAGGTTGTGACTTCCTTCCAAAAAGTATAAGCCATCTTGTAGTCTACCAGTGCCAATCCTTTTCCCAGTTTGAAGATCCTGAAAGACACAATGATTGGGATACCAAGGGGAAAAAATTTAGCTTTACAATTAAGAGCTTTTGGTAATGGAACTGAGAAATAAAAGATTAATAGGAAAACAAGGAACATGAAGTACTTTGTAGAACCTGAGGATAGCTTAATATTGGGTCTACAATCAATAGAACCTGTTCCAGACATAGAGGTAAAGAAGCCATCTGCTATTCAAACATTGTCTTTATTTAGGCATGGAGAGTAGGTAAGAAAGCTTTTAGAAGAGCCTGTCATGTGTCTATTTGCTCCAGATGTCTATAATCCAAGAATTATTATCAAGATGGGCAGCATTATCTGATTCCACAAAGTTGGAAGTTGCGACTGTAGTGGAGGAAGAGTCCAGTTGAGACAAAAGAAGCCTGAGATTCTGTATTTCGTCATTAGAAAGGATTTGAGTGGAAATTGTTTCCTTGGATGGCTCCATTGCCTCTAACAAATTTGCTCGGGCCCTTGTTGAGTTCTGTCTCTGTTTTTCTCCATGACCTCTAGTAGGACGACCCTGTAATTTCCAGCACATCTCCTTGTTGTGTCGTGGCTTTCCACAATAGTTATAGTGCAGATGGTCTTTATCAAAAGTTGGACTAGTGGCCTTTAGTTGTTCATGAAACTTATACAACAAATTAGCAGTCAACCCAACATTTTCAACTGGTGCTATGTAAAGCATGGCATTTCGCCTGCTCTCTTCTTGTTGGACATAAGAGTATGTTTCAAGGAAGGAAAAGGATCTTTATCAAGAACTTGAACCCTTATCTAATCATATTCATGGTTTAAACCAGCAAGAAAATTGTAGATCTGCTTATTTTCTACCAGTTTTTGAAACTTGATCACATCTCTAGCACAGTCTGCTTGGAAGTCTTGATAATAATCAAGCTCTTGCCATAGGCCACATAGTTCAAAAAAGTATTGGGAAATGGTCATCTCACCTTGCTTTGTGCCATGCACTTTGTTCCGAAGTTCATAAATCTGGGCATCATTACCCATTTGTGGTAGGTAAGAGATGTTGCTTTCCATATCTTTGTTGTAGTATCAACCAATAAATATGCTCTAGCAATTTGTGATTGCATGGAGTTGATGAGCCAGGACATAACTAAAGAATTCTCTGATTCCCACTGATTATAAGTGGGATTAGTGTCATCTGGTTTCCATTTATCTCTGGTAACATAACCCTACAATCCTCTAGATTTGATGAATAACAGACAAGATCTTGACCATGCAACATAATTAGTTCCATCAAGCTTTACGGGGTTGATTTGCAGTGAAGGGTTATCAGAAAGAGGAGTAACTATCTTTTTCTCATCTGACATCTTAGAAAATGGCAAATGGAACCAAAAACCAAAGTGCCAAAAAATTCAGCAATCGAAGTGCAAATAGAAAGAATTCCAGCACCCGGGACTACCCAAAGTGTCAGCACCAATTGAACTAATCACCAATGAAGAGGCATTTTGGAAGTTATGGTGAGGTTTAAAGAGCTCTTAGATCTTTTCAGGCCTAGGATTTCTCTAATAATCAGAGTATAAGCTCTGATACCATGAAAAAATTTAGGAGAAAATGAGAATTTTATTCCTTCTCTTTCTTATATATTTACAAACAATGTACATGGCAGTATTTATACACAAAAAATGCAGCCTAAGATTCCTATCCTAGGAAAGTATAAGTAAGGAAATATACAATTTTTCCTAATCATCTAATCAATTTATCCTTATTCATATCCCTATAAATCAGCATTGTTCATATCCCTAAAAATTAGCTTTATTCATATCCCTGAAAATCAGAGCCTAATCAATTTGATTATTCAACAGTATTGTATAATTGTACTGTACAGTAGTTGTTCTAAGGCCCGAAGGCCCATATCCTTTGTATATATAGGTGATGCCTTAAGATAATGAGACATTCAATTTTTCCCAAAGGTCTTTTTTTGTTGCTCTTTAACTTAACACTAAGTTTGTCCTGAATGACACGATAACCCACAATTAACTTGTTAACCTATTGACCCAAATGACATGATATACGATTAAAGGTCTATTATTGTGTCAAATTGTCATAAATGCCCCAATTAATTAACGGGTCATTTGGGTTACCCGATATACAAACGAGTTAAACTGGATGTGTCCGGTTACCCAATAAAATAATTGGTTATTGTGTAAATACCAATAAGACCCGTGGGTTGATACGACGCAACCCATCGAATCATTTTTAAACCTATTAATTTTGTGTCGTGTTGTCATATCCAAAATTGCCACCCCTAATCACTTCTTTGTCAAAGGAGACCATTTTAGCCTTAAATGTTTATTGGAATAGTGGGTTACAATGAACGAGCAACAAAGACTCATTATGAGGTTGCTACCATTTGATTTTTCTGTCATTTATAGGGAATGGAAAAAAAAAAGAGGCAGATGCACTTTCCCTGCATCCATAGTAAGCTGATTTTTTAGCTTTGGCTATTCCTATTTCATTAAATTTTATGGATTTTCAAGAAGCTCTTCGGGTGGATCCGTATACTCGGGAAATAATGGCTTCATTTGAGCAAGATTCAAATTCTTTTCTAGATTTTCAAGTAGTGGCCAAAAAGTTGTACCTTAAAATTGTTTGGTCATCCCAGAGAGCACTTCTCTCAAGCAAAAGATTTTATCTGAAATCTTCTGAAGCATATGACCCATTATCAACGGGATATGTCTCTTATGGGGTTATTTGAAGACTCTGACAAGAATTTCTTCTAACTTTTTCTGGCCGGGTATGAAGCAAGATTTCAGGTTATTTGTTCAAAATTGCTTAACTTGTCAACGGAACAAATTCCAAGCCTTAGCACCAGTAGGTCTTCTACAACCTCCACTTGTACTAGAGATAATATGGGAAGATATCTCTCTAGATTTCAATGTTGGCCTCCCAAAATCTGGAAAGGTTAATACCATTTTGGTAGTAGTGGATCACCCTAGCAAATACTCACATTTTCTTCCATTAACCCATCAATGTACTATCAACAGTGGCTACTATATTTTGTAGGGAAATTCTAAGACTTCATTGCATTCCAAGATCCATCCTTTCGAATCAAGATGTCATATTTCTCAATACTTTTTGGTAGGAACTTTTCAATACTTTCTGGCGAAACGTATCGGAGATTAATTCATCCATTCCAAGAGGGCACCCATTACCACCCTAAATCCGATGGCCAAATAAAGGTAGTTAATATCTCGGTGTTTGGAAGCCTAACTTCAGTGTTTTGCCCATGAACAACTTCATACTTGGAGTAAATTTCTTCCTTGGGCACAATACTCCTTCAACACTGGTTTTCATACTTCAACAGGAACCACTCCTTTCAAGGTTGTGTATGGGAGAGACCCACCACCACGTTATTCGTTTGTTCAAAGAGAAACATGAATTGCAGAACTTGAAGAATAGTTTATTACACGCGATGATGTGCTAAAACTTTTAAGGGCCAATCTTTCAAAATCTCAATTAAGAATGAAGGCACAAGCTAACTCCAAGAGAAGAGAACTAAGTTTCAATGTTGGCGATCCTATCTTTTTAAGAGTTCAACCATACCACCAAAAATCTCTTGCTAAAAGAAAGTATGAGAAACTTTCTCCTGAATTTTTTGGCACTTACAAGATCATAAGATGTGTAGGACCAGTGGCTTATGAATTAGAACTCCCTGCTTCTTCCAAAGTTCATCTCATCTTTCATGTTTCGTTGTTACTTGAACGCCCAGCTATAGGACAAATTCCCCCTTCCCCGCTAGCTCTACTTCCCATTAATTTCGATTGGGAAATAATTCTCAACCCTACCAAAATATTAGCCGATCGTTGGGTTAAAGAAGGAGGTGTTCTTACTTTAAAGCTATTGGTTCAATGGGAGGGTCGTCCTTTTGAAAAAGCTAGTTGGAAAAATTACAATCTTCTTGCTAGTCAATTTCCCTCCCTCTGTCTTGAGGACAAGGCATTTTTCCTGGGGGATGTACTGATACAATACCACTCTTACCCTTGTTAACTTATTCATGAATAAGGTGGAGAAAAAGTGGTGAAGATAGGTATAGGGATCAATTTTCAATTGACCAAGTCCAGCTTAGTCAACTATTGGGGTTGCTCATTCATTATCCTCAAGAAGTGGTCAAAGATCTTCTATAACCATCTGACAACCTCCACAACTCCACTCTAGATATTTCCAACATTCTAAGAGCTAAGTTACTTGAATTCGGATACAGGTGTCGCGGTACGGGTACATGTTTAGGTGTCAGATTCATTAATTTCATAAATTGAAGATATCAGGACACTCTGAAAGAGTTAGATACGGTCTCTTATGCATCTTTCATGCTTGTATATGTTGGTGTAGTTAGCCTAGTAGTAATGCAATTTGATGACATAAAGCAATTTAACATTATTTTATAACTCATTTTTCAAAAAATAAATATGTTTGTGTGTAGTATTAAAGAATGGTAGTGCACTGAGACCTGTCTCTTATATTAGATAGATATAACTATAATAAAATTTAGTGATTTGATATACAATTCTCATATGTTTCTCCCTCATTTAATCTTCCTCCTTATCTTATTGGTCCTTTCATGTGATGAAGTCACAACCATGTTGAGGTCAATATAATTTGTCTTGGTAAAAAAGTCAAAGTAACCAATTAAAAGTTGACCATACGGACACGAATCCCACACCCATACTACCCATGTCGACACGAAAGAACACGGATACTCTAGGGGTGAGAAAGGACTAGTAGTCCATGTAACATAGTCTAAGAATTTGTTTCTGTTTGTTAACTAATACTATTCCATGGATATTCAATATAAGTATCTATAGGATTTGTTTTAGTTTTCATCATCAAGCTTATTACGGACAGGTTTATTGGATGTAATTGTGTTTAAGATTCTTGCACGATTTGTTGCCAATAAAAGTTTCCATTTCCTTTATCCTACTTTTCTCTTTCCTATTTCATATTTCCAGTCCCAATCACCCAGCATATACAACAATGTCTCCAGTCTAGCTAAGCATCATGTTGTAAATCTTACAAAGAGCGTTCACTGGTTAATCAAACACTAATGCTAAATTATTGGAAAGGGTAGCTACCCCTAATTCACTTCCTTCACCATTCAGAATAGTAAACTATATATGTATATCATTGGGAGATCATCGTATGCCCATGCTACAGTAAGCATTCAGGAGGTATAAAATAACATTTCTTATGCAGAACAATTATGCAATTAACATTGTTGCACGTAATACTCTTAGTCTCTCGAAAGTAAGCCTACTAAAATCTACATATTTATCTGAAAACACAGAAAACAAGTTTTCACAAGAAAAAGTACCAGTACCTTCTTTTTACCTCTTTTGCCTTTGGTCACCTCCTTTGATTTGAAATTCCTATCATGCTTTGCAGGACCTTTCAATAGCGGGTTTTGGAAGCTTATAATTTTTTTCTGAATCATCATCTATGTCACCTTTATACTCAATTTCAAGTAAAGAATCTGATGGCATTGTCATCATTTGTATTATTTTCAGCATGATCATTTGTTTTGGCCAACTCAGCTTGTGTTGCTTTCTCTTCTTTTCTTCGTTTTGCTTCCTCCCTCTCCTATTCCTCCTAGAACTTTTCAATTTGTTGTACTCCATGAAGTCCATCTCATCACTATCAACCTTGACTTGAGCTTTTTTTGATGCCCATTTAGGCTTCTGAGTCAAGCCTATATTTTTCTAGTTCTTGCTCCTAGAAACCATAGCTTCGAGAATACCTGATTCAATCACCATCTGATTCTATTTCAAGACATTGTGCCTTCAAGCTACTGCCAGTATCAATGCCAACAAACCCATCTTGCTCACTGGGTTGCATTTCATGGTCGTCTTCTCGAATGTCTGCTTCACTTCTAAATTGATCCTTTTGTTTATCCACCTCATCATTTGCTGATAAAAAACCACAATCTTTTACATCAATCCCATCTTCCTCCTCCTCCTCCCATACTCGATCTGCTCCCGAATCTTCATATTCTTCATCTACCTCACTAAATGCTGCCCTCAACTCTGCCACTTTTTCCTTGTGCTTTTTGGACTGCTCATGATTTTTCTATTGTTTCTCACTCTTGAACTTCTTCCCGCATGCAACACAATAAAACTCATTTCCAACCCCCTTCTTATTATTATTATTATCCTCAACGATTTCTGCCTCCTCAAGCTCCTCAAGTTTTGCCAGCCGAGCTCCTCATACTTCCTTGCTCTCTCAGCCTTCTGTCTCTCCAACTCCTTTTTCCTCTCTGAAGTCTGACTCTCCTCTCATCTTCCTTCTTCCTCTCCATCTCCTCATTCCTTTTCATATGCATATCAATGACCCTCTTATCCTTCTTTTTTCATAAACTCAGCCAATCCTTTTACGGTCTCATTATACTCCTTCCATGCTTTTTTCCTCAACTTCTTGTTTTCCTCCTTCATCACTCTCCTTGACTTCCTATTTAGCCCCGCCATCACATCATACTGGTCTACCCAACAAAAAGTCCATTACTGTCACAAACCCTAACTAGTAGTTATAAAAGGCCATCACCTGCATAGGAAACAAATTATATAATTAATCCTCAAATCTTAACACCTACTATATAATCCTCCACGAAACGGCCTTTTTTAACCTCTAAATATGATAGAGAATCTTTATTTTCTTTCCCTTCAAGAAAATTCCTCAAAAAATATGCCAAGATTTAAAAATAAAAATTGCACTAAAGAAAATACAGAGAAACATATCTAGAAAGATCAACCAATATTGCAAATAAGTACTCTTAGAAGATATGAACCTAACCACGCCAACAAAGACATTCAGAAACATATTTCAGGTTTAAACACAATTTCACCCATTTGATTAATCAAAAATAAGGATTTAGACAACAAATAAAGATACATTAGTCTAAAAGGAAACAATTTTATACCAAAAATTTGAAGAAATTACTCCTACAATGAATTCAAATACAAAAAGAAGCTCATTTTTCCAGCAAACTGAAACGCTCTATCCTTCATAACATTTAATAGGTTGACACACACATACACACAAAATCATTTATCAAGCAAAATCGTACAGAAGCAACATGAAATAAGTAAAAAAAAAATCAGATTAAAATGAACAGATAACATTTTAGAAAAAAAATAGGCAAAATAATTGAAACTAATCGGAGAAATTTCTGAAAACGCGCCGTTTGTGGAAACGATTCTGTACCGGTACTAATTTTGGAGGGGATTTCTGTTAGGTGTTGTTCGTATTCTTGAAATACGAACTAAGGCTAGTTCATATTTCAAGAATACGAACTAAGTGTTAGAATTTTTTTTTTAAAAAAAAGAAGCTTAGTTCGAATTTTTCAAATACGAACTATCTTCCTTCCCCGTCAGTCAGTCGCTGGCATTCATAAAATAAAATAATAAAAAAAACCCAAAGTTCCCCCCCCCCCAAAAAAAAAAATCCTCTGCCAAACCTCATCCATTTTCCACCATCCTTTCCATCTCCACAACACAAGTCAATCACCATCATCTCCACCATTTCAGGTTGTTTTTTTTTTTTTTTTCAATTTCAATTTTTTCCATTTAGTTAATTTGTACTTAATGTTTGAATGTTAGTTTTCAAAGCCATTTTAGGTGTTTTTTTTTCTTAATCTATACTTAACATTTGTATGTTAGTTTTTAAAGCCATTTTCAGTTTTCTTTTATTTATTTGTTATTGTGATTTTGTAGTTTAATTTACGTAAAGTAGTAGTTTATTGGTTTAAGGTATTTAAGGGTTGGTTATAAAGGATTTTAGTTAGTTTGGTTGGAATTTAGGTATAGGAACTTGGATATCATTCATACCCGCTTGAAGGAAGAATAGAGATATTATTAATCTTTGACAAAAATTCTGATGTCAGATCTATTTCTTTATCTCCCCATGAATCGTATGCTTGTAACAATAGGGACAGAATTTTTTCAATTCTAATCGATTAGGCGTATTGTGACGGTTCTTTTGAGTAATATATCTGGAAATGCCCGTTGATACCCTATTAACGCTGTTTCGAGCACAATAAGGTACATTCCAAAAACCGTTACTCGTACATCTTTATACCTTGGCCATGAGCCCTCCTGACATTCGGATAGGCTATATTAATGGACACATCACTGTATGTTGTAGATGTTGACTGGAGTTAAATTTATCTTGAATTTTGCTATCTCGTTAAGTAAAAATTTTGAATTCATCTGGGGAGGACAAATTATATTTACAAAGCAAAAATAATTCATAAATGCTATCCAATTCCTTAGTTTGCTTCATTAGGTTGGTTTAAGCATGTAGATTAAGAAAATGAACATTAAATCTTTAATGTAATTTTATTTAACCTCACACCAAATTTTGTTTAAAAAATTTGAAATACTCAATAATGGGGTCTAAATATGTTCATGTATATAGACACATGACGTTTGACAGACCCCGTCATATTGCCCTATTTTGGGGAGGGAAAATAGTTGACGAATGTGGGACTATTTGTTACCGTCTGGCTAGGAGCAATAAGATATTTCGAATCCGTCATAGGATTGGATTTAATAAGCAAGTTGACAATATCTATGAGTTCATGGGGTTGATAAAGGTTGGTGCAAGTTGAATATCGTGTTCAGACTTCCATGTGGTCGCTTTACTACTGCATTGGTGGATGATGAAAGCATGGAGAACATTTTTGATATGTTTGAAAGAGATACTATGTTCATTGCAGCGGTGTATATCGAGAAGGAAGAAATCGCCTAATTCCCTGAACCCAACAATAACCTTGGGATGTATGTGACAAGGTCAATGATATCTTTGATGCAATTGTAAATGGACAATGTGCAACTGCAATCCTACGCACAGAGTCTTTCCGTCGGCTATCAAAGGGCGCTTAATTATTACAACTCTACAGCTTCTTTTGCAATGTCAAATTCAATGTTTTCTGATCATACTGTTGGTGTGGAAAGTGGTAAAAGGACTTGAATAGATGAAGGACCAAGTACCTTGCATAGGAAGGAGCCTAGGAGGACACGGGATATGTGCATGGGTTCGATAATATTCCAAATTTAGATCACAATATGGCAGATGTTTTGGAGGGTGAATTTGATGATGACAGTGACGCATTGTGGCATCAGTCGGAAGAAGATTACGAGTTAGAGTCAGAGTCGGAGGATATATCGGAGCCTGACTCTGATGATGATTTTCAACACAATTTCGATGGTTGCCAGATTCAAGATGATGTTCCTGTATATCAACCTAGAGGACTGGCATTCTTCAATGATGTTGGACACATGGATCAATATGACCCTATGGATCATAGTGATGACAAGGGAATATTTTATTGGAATGAAAAAAAAGAATGCTATTCGGTTGAATATGTGCTTGGTGTTAGCAAGGAGCAATTGAGTAAAGCTGTCAGGCTATGGTCCGTCGCACAAAACAGGGAATTTAAAGTGGTGGAAAGAAGGAAGAGAATATGGTATGCCAAATGTAAATCTTGGTCGTCCAACAACTTAACGTCCTTAGGGTGTAACTGGTGCATTAGAGCTCTTTATGATGAAACACTTGATATGTGGAAGGTCAAAAAGTGGGTGAATGATCACTTGTGCCTTGGGGACATCACTGGAAATAATAACTAAACTCTAACATCAGTGGTTATTGCAAGTCACATTGTGCATTTAGTTGAAAATGACCATGGTCACAAGGTAAAACAAATTCTAGTGCACGTCAAGGATAAGTTGAAGGTTGATGTTACATACAAGAAGGCTTGGTATGCATGGAAGAAAGCAATTCAACTGGTTTATGGAAGTTGGACAACTAATTTTGCATAATTACCACAATTTGTTGAAGCACTAGTTCGATCTAATGCACAGACTGTGGTACAGTGGCTGCAATATCATCTCGAGAGTAGCGATAATGTGAAAATATTCAAATAAATATTCTGGGCATTTCTAGATGCGATTGATGCATTTCATCAGTGTAGGCCCATTGTATCCGTTGACGACACACATTTAAGAGGCTTGTTGCTGTTACTAGAGATGCAAACAATAATATAATACCGGTTGCATATGCACTTATCGATGAAGAGACAATTGAAAGTTGGGATTGGTTCATGGAGTAGTTCAGACATCATATTGTAGGTGATATAGAGACTATTTATGTTATATCTGACAGGCATCGTGGTATAATTCATGCAAAGACTGATTCCCCTTTGTGGTACAAACCTTGGGCCTATCATAGGTTCTGTCTCCGCCATGTTCGAAGCAATTTCATGATCGAATTCAAGAAGGGTGCACGTGAAGAAGTTATGTTGGTCTCTTGGTGTTAATATACAGATGCACAAGTGGAATAAGTACAAAGAAAAATTGCAGCGCAAGTGCTCAGAGGCATAGGCTTACCTTAATCAATTGGACATTGGCCTTGAACGGTGGTGTCTTGCGCATGATGGCAACCACAGGTGGGGAATGGCAACTACAAATATATCTGAAAGTTAGAATAATGTCTTGCGAGGTGCTAGACAACTGTCGATCAAGGCTTTAATTGATTGCACATTCTATCGAATAGTGAAATTGTTTGTTGACAACATTGCCAAAGCTGAACATTGCCGCACACCTCTTATGCCAATACATTGGAAAAAGTTGAAGGAACTTGACCAAAAAGCCGAGGCCATAAGGTGATGACCTTTGATCATTCTACAGGCATATACAGAATCAAGACAACTGTGTAACTGGACTTGGTGGTAATATACAAATTGTGAAGTACTTAGACAAAACATGTTCATGTGGTAAATGACAAATGTATAGATTCCCTTGCTCGCAGGCAGTTTTTAGGTTTAGGGGTGACAAACCTATATACATTGTCAACAATCACTATACTACTGTCACATATCTTCAACAGTTCACGACTAGTAAGTTTACAAGATCCAATACCGGATTCGGATAAGTGGCCAAATACAGATTGGGAGTTGCATGGAGAAAATAGTTTGTTCATCGCTCGACATGCAGGCCGAGTGCGTGCAAGGCATATTTGGAATGAGATGGATGTGAGGGACCCCGGTGAGCCAAGAAGGCGTAGCATATGTCATCAGCCAAGGCACAACTGCAGAAAATATCCCTCCCGTTGTTAGTTTAGACTCCATTGTATTTTTACCAGAATTGACATTTTATTGTATTGTTAAAATGTGTTATTTGTGTAATTTGACCCTGGTTGGGCATATGTTTGGTTAAGTAGGTTTGATACATTTGCAATATTTTGACATTACATTAATTAACGCATTTGTTTTTGATGTCACTATAATTGCACATAATTTTAGAATATTTGCTCACTTATTAAGTGTAATTGCACATAATTTAGAATATTTGCTCACTTATTCTCTTTATACATCAAATTCTAGTGATGGATGATCAACTAGGTGGCGGAGTTCAGCTTCATCCCAAACCATATATTCATGATATTATATCCCTTACGTTACAGCATAGAGCACGGGCGTTATTTGATGGTTATATTGATCCTGACGTACTAATAGTCGTGAGACGTTATGATGGGGCATTTTGGCATTGTAGACCTATTCTTAATCATGTTATGGATTATATCACTAGAGCTGGATTTGCAGGTGTTACATTGTCTAGATACATTCAGGTCGATCATGCCTTAGTCACTAGTTTTGTGGAGCAGTGGCGACCTGAGACGCATACATTTCACTTGCCAATAGGAGACGTAACAATCACACTACAAGATATTGAGGTCTTGTGGGGTCTGTGCATTGATGGACCACTAGTTTCAGAGAGACATTTCTCATAAACACCATGAATGGGTAGGTTTTTGTCAGGAGTTTTTGGGTATTACAACCTAGTGGGACAGACATAAAGGAATGCCGCCTAAAGGTTTCGTGCTTATCTGCTGCATTAAACGAACACTTTCCAAATGATGCACCAAGTATGATGAGATGTGTAGACAGCGTGCACGGACATACATACTTTTTTCTACTTGGTGGACTTCTCTTTCCTAACCATTCAGGTAACATGGTGCCGTTACACTTTATGATACTGCTTAGAGACTCGGAGACAATTGGACATCTTAGTTGGGGATCTGCAGTATTAGCTTTTTTGTATCGTAGATTGTGTGATATTGCTTCACCCACTGCGAAGGGCATCTGTGGTGCTTCCCTTTTGATACAGGTATTATTTATGTTCTACATAAAATGTTAATTCTATTTTGGTTATTTTATATAAATGCTAATAACTATACGACAGTTATGGGCTTGGGAGCACATACCGACTATGCGGCCTGATAGATTGGAGCCGCTGCAGGAGTTTCATGGAGCATATGCCTCTAGGTAAATATTTTGGCAAATGATACTGTAATTTCATATATCGTACAATGTTTAGTTCTTCAAAATTAAACTTGTCGTGAACACATTGCTCAATAGGTAGGATGTGAATTCGAGGAATATTGCAAAAGACCTACTGTTGGTCGTCACATATGGCAATCAGCCACATATCTTATATGTTGGGAGGTCGTGGAGTGCCACCTTCCTCATCGTGTCATGTGACAATTTGGAATGCACCAACCTATTCCGAACGAAAGATTACTTGTTGATCATAATGTACTTCATTCGACAGGTCGTCACGGTAGGCCTAACACTAATTGGCCCATAGTTCATCGAGTTTATGTCGATGTTTGGATAGCACGTTTAGACACATTGAGATAGGTATTCCATGTACAGATACTATGAATGCATCTTTGGATTACTTGCATTAGTATCATCGACAGAGGACAGTTATATATATATGTAATCCGAGTCAATGGATTGATTTCCCTGAGGGCTACCAAGGTGACAGTGCACGAGTTGATTATCTGGTATGAATCTACTTATTTTCATTTTTATTCTAAACATTTTCCTTATTGTGTTAACTTCTTTTATTTCACTTTTACGTATATGGATCGCATGTGTCAAATGCACCACATGACCTAACACTTGGTTGGGGATGGCGATGATCGGGTCAAAACTATTGGTACACATTTTAGAGATTTTGTAGCTTAGTCTCTATATGAAATAGGAGAGGCGAGACGTCTTCAACTTGCTCGTGTAGATGTCCCCAGTTATCATCCAAATCCAGTTCCACATCCACGAGGGTATGGCACATCACTCGATCTAGACAACAATGTGGTGGTGGTCGTCGCGTATACAGAGTTGGTTCACCTGAACCTAAGCCTGAGCCTGAGCCTAATACAGGATTTCATGACACCATTCCATTGCAGTCATTACCTTCATCTACACCTTTCCGTGGCTTAGGTGGCATGCCATTAGGAACTGGTCTTGAAGGTTCATCAAAGCCTGGTTCTGGGAGTCCCAGCTTCACTATTACTCAAGAAGAGTTTACCAGAGTACGTGACATGTCACAATTTTATGTTCGCCGGTCAAAGAGGATACACAAACCTAAGGATTGTGGCACTGGTGGAGAACTTGGGGGGCATAGACATTGATTATTGTAGTATAATTATAGGTTGACTTGTGTTATTGATTATTGAACTACTAGTTGTGCTATTGATTATTGTACTAGTAGGATACATTTGTCTTCTTTGGATATACGTGTTGCCCTTGTTGGGTTTTTTGTTGATATTGATAACCCTTGTTGGGTATGGTTGCTAGCAGGGAGAATTTCTAAATAAATAGGGGAAACTCTGTCAAAATTTATTAAAAAAAGTAATCATTAAATGAAAGATAATATTATTCCTACAACTTAAACGTTTTTATTTCCAACTTAATGTCACATGCGTCTATTGACTATATAATATTATTAACTTACAAAACTTTTGTCATAACTGTTGAATGTCAAAATCAACGTTAAAAAAATCTCTAGATATGTACATATTGCACTTCTATATTATTGTTGAATATCAGAAGGGTTTTTAAACCTAGGCATAGTTCGTATTCAAGAAATATGAACTAGCCTTAGTTTGTATTTCTCGAATACGAACTAAGCTTATTTTTTTTAAAAAAAAAATTCTAACTTGGTTCGTATTCTTGATATATGAACTAACCTTACTTAGTATTTCAAGAATACGAACAACACCTGACAGAAATTCCCTCCAAAACCAGCACCCGTACATAATTGTTTCCACAAACGGGTGTTGTCAGAAATTTCTCAACTAATCGTGCCCGAGTATAATAGCAATCCAAATTACCTATGAGAGGTGCTTCTTTAGGCAAACCTAAACCCAATTTCTTGACGAAATTCAATTCATTTTAATAAATTTTATAAAAAACGTCTCTATAAACCATATAAAACCTCCACCTTTCCAGAATCCGAATATCCTGCATAAACTGAGTTCGAGAAATACGAAAATAGGTTCGGAACGTGGACGGAATTGGAAGAATTTTTGGTGGAGGCAGAGCTGGAAAAGAGAATTTGAGAGCAGTGGAAGTCGTACCACGCGCACTCTCGCAGATTGAAGAGGACTTCGTAGGTGTTTACGAGCTCTTGGAATTGAGCTGTGGCTTCGGCTTCTGATAAGCTGGATTTTACTAGCTTGCCTGGATGGCATGAAGAGCTAGCTTCCTGTAAGTTGACTGAATCTCATCGACTGAGCTATTGCAGCTTAAGTCGTGACTTAAGTACAGGCATCATTTTTCTTTCTCCAACGACGTCATTTTAATTTGGAGGATTTAGTCTGTCTATTGCTGGTAATTGGGTTTTGGAAGAAGAGAGGTAGAAATTGCCAATTTCAAATTGTTTTTGCTGTTAAGGGTGAAACTGTAAAATATCGACTGCACTAGGATTTGATTAAACTGCTCTAAATATTTAATGTTTGTGAGGGGTTTATAGAAAAATGTGACCCATTTATTATTGGGTATTGGATGAACCAACTCATAGAATATGGTAGAAAGAGACGTCAGCGTGCATTCAAAATCAGTATTGCCAAAGAGAACTAAAACGACATAGTAAAAGGCCCAAAATGGTTTTAAATCTTTCTTTTTCAATTATTATCGTTATATATTTTAGATCTATGATAAATTGAGAATAATTTATTTCTAGGGTAAAATGGAAACAACCCGTAGTTAGTCAAACATGTATTTCACCTCTTGTGATTAGGTTGTGCTTCAATTTTATTTTGCAAAATGGACAAAAACTAGTAAAAGTAACCAGCGTTGACGGTCACACGCTTATGCCGCATAAAACTATTTTTCTTAAAAATATATATTTATACTATAAAAAATATAAATTGACTTTTTTACCCATAAAACCCTAGTTATTTCCATCCCTTCGAGCTCATCTTCTTCCCTATCCCAGCCACCACCACAACTAGTACAACAACCGGAGGATTGACTGCCACCCACGCCTTTACTTGTTTAGTTAGCCTTATCCCCATCCCAGCTCCGCCACCCTTCTCCTCCAACCTAGCCCCACCAATCCTCTCCTCCCCTACCCACCCCACCTCAACTAATAGACATCTTTTTACCCCTTCTGATTATCCTCCACAGTCCTACCCCATCACCACGATCTCTTTCTCCCTCTCTCTCATACCTGATCTCCCTTTCCCTCCATATCCTCTTTAATCTTCCCCTGATCTCCCTCACCTTTTCTTTTTCTCCTCAATCTCCCTCTCCTTATTTTTCTTCTATGATTTCCCTCTTGTCATGCCTCCTTCTCCCTTCCTCACCAAATTCCCAATCTGTCTCCCCTATTTACTATTTTTTGGCAAATAAACTTAATGGGGTGGTCAAAATCCGAAGTTGGTTGGGGCTGTCCGGTGTTTGGCTGATGGATGGGGATAAGAATGGTAGTGAGTCTGGTTAGCAATGGAGGTGGTAGTACTAGCCATGGTGACGGGGTGGCTCAGTTATGTGGTTGATGGGGTAAGGAAAGTTAGAGGGTTTTCTTTATTTTTCAATTTTATCCCTTTTAATTTTCAATTTGAGCCCAAAACTTTGTAAACCTTTTTATTTTCAATTTAACTCCAAAACTTATCAGAAACATAAATTAGTTAGAGGCATATATGAAATTTTATAAATTAGTGTTAGTTTTGACTATTTCCGTCCATTTGTTTATAAAAAAAAAAAAAAAAAAACAGAACAAAGGGCTCAAACATATATTTGATAACCAAGGGGTAAAAATGAATATTTAGCTAACCATAGGGTTATTTGCATTTTACCCTTATTTCAATGTACACTATAAAGAGGTTTCTTTTAACCAAATGGTAACATCCATCTTATCCTAACATATTAGGGGGTGTTTGATAACCCCATTAAGAGGGTGTTTGATAACCCCATTAAGTGTTTAAACTTAATTCATTAAGTGTATTTTGTATTAAGTGTGTTTGATATCGAAATTCTCCAACTTCTGAAAGCATTTATGTGCCACTTAATTTCTATACAAAATTTTAAGTGAAAAGTCTATTACTTAATTTGTTGAATTTTTTACTAATATAGAAAAACTCACTCAATTTTTCTTTATTTGACATTCACACACTCTTTTATGCATATTTGTATCCACTATATTCATTCTCTCTCACACACAAACACACATTTGTACACACTATATTCCTTCTCTCTCTCATAGATAAACATACAATTGCACACATTATATTCCTTTTCTCTCATACATAAATACACTTGAACACATTATAAACCTTCTCTCTCACACATAAACACACATTTGCAGATACTATATTCCTTCTTGTTCGCACATAAACACACAATTGCACACACTACATTCCTTCTCTCTCACACATAAACGCACACTTGCATATAAAATATTCATTCTCTCTCACACACAAACACACACTTGAACACACTATATTTCTTTTCTCTCACACATAAATACACACTATATTCATTATCTCTCACACATAAATTTTGAGTCACACACACTTGCACACTACCTTCTTTCTCACATATAGCATATAGTTACACATACCATATTCCTTCTTCCTCACACAAAATCACGCATTTGCATACATTATATTTCTTTTTTCACACAAAATTACACACTTACACACATTATATTCATTTTCTCTCACATATAATCACACACTTGTATAAAATATCTCTTTCACGCCTTTTTCTCACACATACATACTCCATATTAATAAATTATTTATTTCTATTAAAAATATAATAATTAAAATAATCTGCTATAAGAAATATTATATTATCATCGAAATATATAATATACACGGGATAAAATATTTCAATTCAATACTCAAGTTCAGCTGGTTATCAAATAGATACAACTTTATGAATTCAGCAAATTAAGACTTCAACACTTAATTTTCAGTGTTCAGATTTCAGATTTCCGTTTTATCAAACGCACCATAAGTGTTTAAACTTAATTCATTAAGTGCTTTTTGTATTAAGTCTGTTTGATAAGAGACAGGCAAAATTTTCCTACATCTAAATACATTAAGTGGCCCTTAATATCTACATAAAATTTTAAATGAAAAAATCATCACTTAATTTGCTGAATTCTTTACTAGTATAACAAAATTCATTTAATGATAAGAATTTATTTCACATTCACACACTTTTTCACATATACAAACATACTCATAAATACACACTTGCACACATTATATTTATTCTATCTCACACATAAACACACACTTGCACACACTATATTCATTCTCTTTCATATAAACACATAGTTGAACACACTATATTCCTTCTCTCACACACATAAACACATACTTGCACACACTATATTCATTATCTCTCACACATAACACATACTTTGCACATACTATACTCTTTCTCTCTCACATATAAACACACACTTGCACACGCTACATTTATTTTCTCTCGTACATAAACATATACTAGAACACACTATATTCCTTCTCTCATACACATAAATATATACTTGCACACACTATATTCTGTCTGAGTATTCTAATCTCTCATATAAACATATACTGGAACACACTATATTCCTTTTCTCACACACATAAACACACACAATATTCATTCTCTCTCACACATAACATACATGTGCACACACTATATTCGTTCTCTCTCACATATAATGCGTACTTGCACATACTATGTTCATTATTTCTCACACATAAATACACACTTGCACATACTATATTCTCTTTCTCACACATATACAGATATTTGTACACATTATATTTCTTCTCTATACACATAAAAACACACTTGCATACACAATATTTCTTCAATCTCACACATAAACACACACTTTCACATATTATAGTCCTTTTCTCAAACACATAAATACAAACTTGCACACAATATATTTTTTCTCCCACATAAAACATACACTTGCACAATTGCACATATTATATTCCTTCGCTCTCCCATATCAATACATACTTGCACATAGTATATCTCTCACATACATACTTTATATTAAATAATTATTTTTATTAATAGGTTATAATATTTAAAAACCTAAAATACTATAAATATAAAATAGAATATCATCATCCAACTATATAATATACATGGGATAAAATATTTCAATTCGTTGCACAAGTTTAGCTGATTATCAAACAGATACAATTTAATGAATTCAACAAATTAACACTTCAGCACTTAAATTTCAGTGTTCAAATTTCAAATTTTAAATTTTAGTTTTATCAAACACATCGTTAATCTAGCTTAGGGAAAGACTCTACCACCCTTCCCTAACACATTCTAGCTTAATCTACTTAATTTAGGGGAAGGTTAAACTAGGCGAAAGAGTTTGAGGAGAGAACCCCACATTATGAGTGGACTATTAGATCGCTTGAATTTTTCTTTTTTTTAATGGGGACTAAATATTTATGTTTCTTTGTAATTTTTAATAACTAGTCTTTATTTGTATAACTAGAAAAATGTACGTGTTTTGCACGTGTAACATTGCTAATTAAGTTTTTGAAAATTTTAATTTCTTTTTATATTCGCCTCTAAATTAGTACGTCTTATTCTACAAGATAATGTAATTAAAGGTAAGAATTTTGTAATTGAATATATATAGTATTAAAGACATATTTTTAAAATTTTGAGTTTTATATTAGGGAAAAAAATACCATTTTGGTATCTTATCTTTGGGGGTATGCCTCAATAATAGAAATTAATGAAACAAATTTCATGCATTTCAGGTATTTAACCTCTAAATATTTGTATTTAAAAGCTACATGATATTCATAATTAGAGTATGGGTGGCGTTATAGCCAGAGCAAATTTGTTGTTTTGGATAAAAAATACCCCAATAGTAAAAAGTTTCCAATTAAACTACCACAGTCTATTATTTTTTTCCTATTATGGCTCACTAATTACTATCGTTTCACTGTCATCTACCCTCCTCTCCTAGCGATCTCAATTTTTGTAACTCACAATCACGTAGGCTCTCTCTCCTTCATCATATCTTCTATATTCCTCATTGATTTCATCCTTTTTTGTGTCATGCTTTGTCCCATGAAAACAGAACAGTAATTGAGATTGTAGGGGAATTGAAACTGTTGGCAATAAAAGACAATACGTCGATGAGATTATTGAATGAATGAAATGGTGAGAAATACTTGGATCGGCAACTGAATTAATTTACCGATTAGGAGAATGATATCCGTGGAAGCTATCGTTATCATCGTAATGGACATTCAAAGCTAACTTATTCCAATTTTCCTTCAAATTAGCGATTGAATTCTAATATGTGAGTGAGTAGAAAGAGAAGAGTATTTGTTCTGTTACTAATTATTTCCAATTAAAAAAAAACCTCTCATTCAATCAACTTTTATATTTAACTATACATATTGGAGGGTCTTTTGGCAACCAATAAAAGATAAATTGGTGGAGGAGGTAGAGAATGAGGAGTCTACTCCCTTCACTCCACTGTCAATAAGAAAGAAACTGTGTAAAAAGATATATGAGCAAAACCTTTGTATCATTCTCATATTACTACTACTACTACTACCCTCTCCTCTCTCTATCTCTCTCTCTCTCTCTCTCTCTCTATATATATATATATATATATATGTGCATGCATGCGTGCGTCCATGCATGTGTAAGATAGATAGCTATGAAAGATTATCTTTGTTAGTGATAAAAAAAGATACAAATTGAATATATAACAGTTATAAAATAATATTTTTATTTTATTTTTTTCTTGAGTATAAATGATTTTTCTACTCTTGAAAATTTCTACCTTCTTATTATGTATTTATACCAAATTTTCTTTATAACTAAGGACTAAACAATTTGAATAGACATAATAGTTATAAATACTATTTTATTTTATTTTTTCTCAAATATAAATCATTTACAAATAAAAATTTCTACCATCTTATTATGCGTTTATGCCAAAATTTCATATAAATCTTAGAAATTTTGTTACAACAATTTTAAATAATAGCAATATTATAAAAAGTAGATAGTTTGATTAGATTCTCTTAAGTATTTTAGATAGGTAAATTCTATTTCATTTAAGGACATGTTAGGCATGAAACTATTTAATTAAGGACATATTACTCATGACAAATAGTGAAAGAAAATAGTAGATTATCTTGGGTAGAATTGTATGAAAAAGAAATTGGTGTATATCCTTAAAAATAGCGTGTTAGAATAGATTATGAGTAATTTGATTATGTTTTCCTATTGGAAATTAGATTTCACTAAAGGTAGGCATTTTAGGCATCATAAAGAAATGGAGAAATAAAAAGAAAAAATCACTAAGATGTATCAATTAAACATTATTTTATAGATGTAGTATTTTGAAATTCTTTTAATAGGAAAATATTTATAGGAAATCAAATGATGTATGGATCATAATTATAAAAGTGATTATTTAAAATTTCAAAAAATAATAAGAAAAAATGAATACAATTAAAATTTAAAGAATAAATACATTAAACAAAAACTATGTCTTGTATCAATAAAAGTCAAAATAGATTAAACTAATATATTCTCCATATTATGGTTAGGAATCTTCAACAACATATTAAGATAGATGAAAACTTAGAAATTATTCTTTTATCTTACTCTGAAATGTACAGAATCTAAATAAAAGAATCCTTTATCTTATTTACACGGAAATATCATGTACAACATGTAGTTCTGTAAAGACATCCAAAATAATATGCAATTTTTATATAATTTCTATCAGAATTAATTTTTTAATATATTGTGTAAAATATATATGTATGTAGAGAATATATTATTTTTTTATTCCGTTACCGGGAATATATTGGTATTTTTTTCATATTTTTTAAACTTATAATAACATTCACTTCAAGACTCTACTTACGTTATGAACTCTTTTTCTTTTTTGGACGTTTTGAACTCTTTTGTTTATCTCAAATGGTTGTGGTTAGCTCCAAAACTGTATTTTTAATATAATATTTTATATAAAATTAAAATTTTCATTTAATAAATACATAAACAAAATATAAAGCTAATAAAGATGTATGAATTTTATATTTTTATTTTCTGCGTAATTTATATGTGATCAATTCCTTGAATTGGTTACCCAGATATTAAATATACATCTGTGTTGTTTTTATTAAATAGTATAACAATTACGTCATAATTTGTTAACTTGACATGGAAATTCAATTTGTATTTGTAATTATTTAGACTATTTAATAGAATGATTTTATTTGCATAACTTATGTTATTTGTTTACATTTATTGCCTACTTATTTGTTCTATGATTACTCTACAATATTGTGAGCATGCATCGTACCATGAGTTGAACTTTTTCCCCCATATTTGATCTTACAATTTTTGATTAGGAATAAAAAAGAAACAATCTGAACATATAAAACTATTATAAATAATATGTTTTTTATTATTTGTTAAAGTATAAATGATTTTTTTTACTTTTAAACTTTTCTATCTTTTTATTATGTATTTATGCCAAAATTTTGTAAAAACTCAAGGAAGAAACATAACAGTTATTAAGACTACTCTATTTTATTTTTGTTGAAATATAATTTCTTTTTACAAATAAAAAATTTCTACCATATTATTATGCATTTATTCCAAACATTTACAGAAATAGTATTCTTAGAAATAAGTAACTAAATAGATTAAAAAAAAATCATTAAGGACTTATTAGGCGTGAAACTATTTAATTAAGAGTATATTAGGTGTGACAGAAAATAAATGATAGTATTATTAAAAATAGGTAATTAAATATATGAGGAGTAATTTTATTATGTTTTCCTATTACAATTTGTATTTCATTAAGGGCGGGTATTTTAGGTATCACAAAAAATAGAGAAACAAAAATGGGTTACGTTTTCATATCGAGATTGAGAATTATATTTCACTAAAGGCAGGTATTTTAGTCATTACAAAAAAGGGAGAAACATTTTGAGCGGAGAAACAAAAATTGAGAAAAGCAACTCACATATATATAATAATACTAGAAAAGAGCACATGCTTGGCACGTGTAGTACTCCTAATTTGTTGAACATTTTTCATTTTTAAAAATTAAACAAATAATCTGTGTTATTTGTAATGATAACATAGAGTACAAAGTGTAAATATTTTATTTATTGTATTTTTTTTAAACAAAAGGTATATATTTTAAAATATATATTTAATATTTTTACTCTCTTTTTTTTGTAATTATTTCTAACTTTCTTTTTTTAATTTTTTCACTATTCTTTGTTATTTGTTTAGTGTAATTTGTTTTTACAACATATGACATTATTTGCATCTTATTTCTATTTCTCTTATATACATTTAGATAATGATTTCTTATAGCGGCACCACTAATTACTTGATCAATTAAATATAAAGATATTTTCTATAGTATTGAATTTTTTAAAGTATATTTATATATACTTTGTCATTACTAAAAAACAAAATCACTATCAAGTACCAAATATCATTTTATAGATGAAATATTGATATTCTTTTTATAGGGAAAAATATTTACATGAAATAAAATGATATTTGGATAATAATTACAAAAATTAATTATAATTTCAAAAAATAAAAAATGAATTTAATTAAAATGTAAGCATAGAACGAATACATCAAGAAAATTATTATAAAAATTTAAAATCTAATCAAACTAATATATTCTGCATATTATTGATAGGTTCACATAGTATATTAAAATCACTATTAAAAATTAAAATGATTACTTGTTTTTTATATTATTCTGAAATGCACTGAATGTTAATAAAAACAATCCATTATATCTTACTATAAAATACACGCAATGCTAATGAAAAAACATGTAGTTCTAAAGATGTCCAAAATTACACATTACTTTAATTGGGATGTTAAATAAATCTCTATCACAATTAATTATCATTAACATATTGTAAAAATGTGTATACATATATCAAATATATTAGTATTTTTTATTTTTATGTTTAAATTATGATAACATCTATTTTAGTATTCTATTGAAATTTTGAAGCTTAATCTCTTCACTCATATTGATAACGCAAAATGTGGTTAATTTTGATCTAAAATAATTTCTATGCTTCATTTAGGTTTTCAAATTATAATTTCTTTTATCTAAACGACACCACCAATGACTTGATCATTTAAAAATAAAATTTTTCCATAATATTGAACATTTTAGATATGTCTATATATTCTTTATCATTACTAAAAGATAAAATCATTATCAAGTATCAAATATCATTTTATAGATAAAAGATGTTAAAAATTCTTTTATTAGGAAAAATATTTATATGAGATCAAATAATATATGATAATAACTACAAAATAATTAATTAAAATTTCAAAAAAAAAAGAAAAAAAATGAGCTTAAGTACCATGTAAATAACAAAGATATCAAACTAAATAGATTAAACTAAATATATTCTCTATAATATGTCTAAATACCACGTAATATATTAAAATCATTATCAAAAGATAAAAATAAAAAAAGGTTGTTCTTTTATCTTACTTGAAATATAGAAAACATTTCTTACTCTAAAATACACGGAACTATACTGAAAAATATATAGTTCTAAATATATCCAAAACAACACGTAGTTTTTATATAATCTCTGTTGCATAAAAAAATTAATATTTTAACATATTGTGTAAATATGTATCAAAATAGAAAATATATTAGTATTGTTCTATGTTTTTTAACCTTATAATAACATTCACTTCAGAACTTAATTAATATTTTAAACTCTTACCTTTATCTTGAATGGTTTCGTGGTTAACTCCGAAATTATATTTTGATATGGTATTTTTCTATGAAATTAAAATTTGTATTTATGAAATATATATAAAAAAATTTAAAGCTAACAAAAATGTGTGAATTTTATTTTTATTTTTTGCATGCTTTTCCAATTAATTTATTGTATTGTTTACTAAGATATTTAATCAACATTTTTATTATTTTGTTAAATAATGTAAAAATTGCATAGTGCTTTCCAAAGTTGATGTGTAACGCAATGTATATCTACAATTATTTTAGAATATTTAATATTATGATTTTACTTGCATAGTTCATGTTTTCTTTTACATTACTTATCTACTTTTTTTTTCTATATGTCATTCCAACAATTTATTCGTATGTAAGTATTCTTGTCTTACAATAATGATTCTAGACTATGTTGGTAATGCATCATACCATTAGTTTAATTTTTTTACCCTATCAATAGTTAATCTAAACCAATATTATTTTATCAAATACTCTAACAATCAGTATTGTAGTTCCCAAAATTAATATTTAAATTCAATATATACAGTAAATACTTAGAGTACTTATACTATGATTTATTTGCATAATATGTATTGTTTCTATATAAGTTACTTATTTAGGTTTCTATATTAGCATCACAAATTATGCGCAGAATTCTTGTATATGTTACAAAGATTGTTTTCAAAAATTTTATGCATTACATCATATTACGGGTTGAATTTATTTTCTATGTCATCAATATTTACTTAAACCAATATTTTACAAAATGATATTCTTAAAGATAAGGATTTTGTAATCAAATATTACCATTAAAGATATATAAAATTAATAAATACTTTTATCTTAATTAAAAATGATGAGTTTTCTATTTCACCCCGAGCTTTCGTTTCATTCCTTGGCTATTTTTTTTTTTTTCTTCATGTAGGGAAGGGAAAAACAAATCTAAATTAATTGTAACAAAAAAAATTTAATTGAGATAAGAAAATAGTGTTATATATTCCATTATTTTTTCCTTACTTTTATAAATACTAAATTTTATTTGTACAACTATTAATTTTGTGATTTTTAAGGTGGAAGAAAACTTTGATATTAAAAAGGCAAAAGTAAGCTTAAAGTGAAAGAATCTATTAACACTAATAAATTTGAAAGTGATTCAACAATTTAACTTATTTTCTACGATAAACAACAAATTAGTTATTATACATTGATCCCAAACCATAACAACTTTATGTTGTAACTAAAATAAATACATGATTAATCACATTATAATAGAGTAAAAAATACATTATAATAGAGTAAAAAATTTTGTATTTTTTACTCAAAATAGTTATATATGTTATTGGCATATGGAAATATATAAATTGATACTAATTAAGTAACATGCAATGAGAGCAAACTTGAATAAACAATTAGATAAAAGAAAATAATTATTTGTGAATTAATAATATATAATATAGTTATAAAATACAATTTTTATTAGGAATAATAAAATAAAATAATTTGAATATATATAACAGTTATAAAATAATATATATTTATTTTTTGCTCATGTATATATAATTTTTTTATTTTTAAAAATTTATACCTTCTTATTATGTATTTATGCCAAAATTTCGTACTAATGTAAGGAAGAAAATTTTGAATACACATAATAGTTATAAAAACTAATTTTATTTTATTTTTGATCAAATACAATTTTTTTATAGAAATAAAATTTTTACCATCTTAATATATTTATGCCCAAATTTTCATAGAAATCTTAAGAATTATGTTATAGCACTTTAAAATATATATAATAAATAATAGTAGTATTATAAAAGATAAATAATCTTACTATATTAAATAGAGAGTATTTTAGATAAGCTAATTATACTTCATGAAGGGCATATTAGAATGACATAACTATTTATTAAGAGTGTATTAGGCGAGACAAAAAAAATAAAAGATTACATATCTCGAGGAGGATTGTATGACTAAAATAGGTAGTAGTTTCCTAAAAAATAGGTAGTTGGATTAAAAGATGAGTAATTTAGTTATGTTTTTTTCTGAATTATATTTCATTATGGGCGGATATTTAGGCATTACAAAAAAGGGGAGAAACACAAAGGAGAAACACTTTAAGGGGGGAAATAACTCGCATTTATATATAGGTAATACATAGAAAATAAATGGATAGATATAGATAACTATTTGAAAAGATGTGCTTATATGATTTTCGCAAAGAACACCTAAATAATGTTTTTTTTTTTAAATGTGCTTGTATAATTACAGTACTGATTCTGCTGACACTCGGTTTGTCTTAACCAAATGTATTATTGGACAAAAAGTCTCGCTTTATACAAAAATGATGAAAAAAAACACTATATATGGAATACTTTACTCGCACTGAGCACCTTTGTGACATTACCTAGTTGGACAAGGGCTAAAGCTCTGCTCACCATATGGATGGCCTCTGTAATACCCAAAATACCTTAACATATTTTGTTCAAGTTAGCATTTTGGGTTAGAAATTATTTGGGGACAATTAATAATTAGATGAAACATTGAGGGGTCAAATCTAAATAACCAAATTCTTTCTACAACTATTAAACGATGGCAAATACTTAGGTAGACTCGATCTTTGGCCCCACTTGTAGACCTTGTGGTGTAGATTAAACCTTAGAGAATCTATGACATCAGCTGATGTAAGCAAAATTATTTAAGATTTAATCCTGACCACAGGGTCTATAGGTGGAGCCAAAAATCGGGTCTACCTAAGTATTTTCCTTAAACGATTTCTTCTTCCTTAACTTTCCTAATTCTTTTATCTGGAAGAAGGTCACAACCATCAAGAGCTTGGGGAAGAAGAAGAAGAAGAAGCTTTATCTTCAGCTTGATTTCCACAATTGAGGTAAGAAATTCATTGTCTTGAGTTCAATACAATTAGTTAATTTGAATGATTAAGAAGTAGGGTTTAGGAAGAACAAAGTGGGTTCTTCCTACACCTAAGTGTTAAGATGATTTAGTGAATAGAAATCAGTTTAATTGGAATTATTTACTTGTTCTTTGTTATTAAAGTTAAATCCATGGATATATGTATTGAATTTAAAGGATTTGGATGTTTTATTACCAAGAAAAGTCAAGAAATTAACCAAACCTGTAGCTGAAATTTGGAACCATCCCTACGCGTCTATAGAAAATCAGCTATATCTTAGCGTAGAAATATCAAAAGTGTACATCATTTGTTGCGTTGGAAACTAGACTCACAGCCCTTCAAAACGGTATAAAGATGTTGTACTATTTCTCAGTATATTAACAACGGTTTGTCCATAACTTGGACTGAAAATCTGGTTCTGCAGCGGGATATTTTCTGATTTGCGAGTCATTTTTGAGCAAGTTATGTTTTGAACTGGGAAATGTTGTCTCTTTGAAACATCTAGTAGTATCTAAATTGAGTCTAGTTTCTATAGAATCAGTCTTATGGCTTTTGGACAAATATAACTCGAGTTATGGTTGTTTTTGTTCAGCACTGTGAGTGCTAAAAAATATCACAACCTTAGTATGCAATAGATTATGCCTTATTAGAAATTTAATAAGGCTAATATTATTGAAGATTATCTCTTAGGTTAAGAGGAGATGTTTTATGTTCTGATTTTACTGTTTAGGAAGGATTAACGGGAGTTCAAACAGTTTGGATTAAGAAATAGGAAACATTTTGAACATTTGGTATGTGGTTTTTTTCATGTTTCAAAAAAAAAAAAAAAAAACTGATTTCTTATGTACTTATATACTAAATGATTATTAATGCTTTGAAAATTTATTTGTTGTATTAATTTGGATTAAGCATATGGATAATTTGTTTGGTGATTATATGTCTGTAAATGGTTGCTTATTATGCTATATTTGGTATCATTGGACTTATTAAACTAGTAAAGGAAAGGGAAAGACTATTGAATAATGCTATATTAAAATGTCGGTATGGCCTTCCCACTAGATACAATAGTGGACAAACAGCTCTGTCATGGGTTACAATAGTGATTGTAGTATGATATCAGGAGCTACATTTTAACCGACATATGACCCTACTATTAAGAATAGTGGGTTACGAATCTGTCACAGGTTATAATAGTGACCATAGCATATTATTTAGCTGAAGAAAAATGAAAAAGAAACAGATTTGTAAGAATTAAATAGAATAAAATATGAGAAAATGCGCCCCTTGTAGTTGTATATGTCATGCATATATGATACTGGATTGTGGTTAAATTGTTGTGAAATGATTTTCATGAAATATAATATGTACTTTTAACGTGCTCAATCCAGTGAAAATATGACTGAGTTACTTACTGAGGAAGTGGATGCTCATCCCACTTACCTTATTCCCTTGCAGGTGATCAGGTTAGACCGCTCTCTGGTGGAGTTTTGATATATTGTTGGATAGGGTTAGTTTTGTCATTTTCCACACTTGTGTAGAAGGCTTTGTATAGTTGTATATATATAAGCCTATGGTGATTCTGTTATGATATTGTAGTTGTGTTTTCCTTCTAGGTTGAAATCTTGTAGCGTTGATGGTTTGAACTTAAGTAAATATCTGGGCTTGTATTAATATAGGTGTGTGTGTATATTTTGGCAATTGTTACTTATAAGTGTGATAGATGGCTTTGTATCTTCTTAGGAGGGTATGCCGGTGCCATAATCTAAATTACAAGTTGATTTAATTAGTCGAGTTTGGGGTGTGACATTCAATGGTATCAGAGTCCAAGATTTGGGAATTTTCATAAAATGTTAAGCATGACTTGATTGTTTGTTGGAGTATAAGTCGAATGAAAGTTGTTTCGAATTTATGGATACTAATATCATGACTTTGTATTCTAGGTCATGGAAAGAGCACGAAAGAGGAAGAATGTATATACCGCTACTGGGACTGGAGATGATGAGATTCATGATGCAGAAATAGAGGTCCCAATAATTATTGGGTTGTACTTAGTGCATGGAAGTAGAAATGCAGCTTCAAGAGTTGACTAGGGTATACTTAGGGCACAAGAAGCTATTTTTAATGCTGAGATAGCTGCGACTAGTAGTCAGGCAGCAGATATAGGGGTTCTTCTACAAACAATTACTCAAGTGATATAGAATCAGAACCAACAACAGCTGCAACAACAGAAACTACAACAGGAGCAAACACATAGTTATTACTTTGATAAATTGTATAGAGCTAATGCTCCAAATTTTGAAAGTGGGCCTGATCCTGATGTGGCATTGAACTGGATTGCTCAAATGGAGACTAAATTTAAGGCTTTAAGGTTTCCAGAAGATGTGACGGTCCAGGTTGTTATTCCATTCTTGGTAGGTGATGTAGAAAACTGGTGGAGATCAACGAAACCAATGATCAACATTGCTAAGAATAATATAACTTGGGAGGAGTTTAAGGAGATGTTTCTTAATCAATACTTCCTGAGAGCCTTAAGGAAGAAAAGGCAAAATAATTCCTTCTACAGCTTAAGGCAGATTGGAAATATGGCAGTGCTTCAATATGCAAATAAATTCACTTCTTTGGGACGCTTTTGTCCAAAAGTGTTTGAAGATGAAGAAGAGAAGATGGCCCGGTTTGAACAAGGTCTGAGAGAATAAATTGGGTGCCAACTAGCTCCACATAAATTCACAACATTCAAGAATATGTATGATGTTGCATTAGCAGTGGATATGAGATTCAAATTGAATGAAAGTGAAAAAAGTATTGGCAAAAAGCCAAGATGGATGATTGAGTCAAGTCAAGCTGCTCGAACAAGACAACAGGGTAACTTTCAAAATGTCAACAAAAGACGAGGACATGTAAATGCTAATGGAGGTAAACTGAAACAATGTGATACTTGTCAAAAGTTTCATCTAGGTGAGTGTAGATTGAAGACCGAAGCTTGATTATCTTGTGGCCAACATGGCCATATTGCAAGGAATTGTCCAAACAAAACTAGTGAAAGATGAGTCAAATTTTCTAAACCGTAGGCGAATAAGGCCAAAGACCAATGCAGGGGCATTTTCTATGACCAACTAGAGGCAGATACCTCTATAATGTGGTTACAAGTACGATCCTAATAAACTTAACCCCAACCCACGGTTTGTTTGACTATGGAGCCACTCATTCGTTCATGTCTAGCAATTTTGCTGAGAATTTGAATCTTAAATGTGAAACATTGCATGATCCCTATTATGCTGCTACCCTTATGAAAAAGGTAATTGTAACTGATCTAATGTTTAGAGATTGTCGAGTAGATATAGGTGGTCATGAATTGAGAGTACATTTAGCACAAATAGACATGGATGATTTTGATGTAATTTAGAGATGTATTGGTTAACTAGAAACCATGCTATATTGATTGTTGGAGGAAAAAAGTTGACTTTTTTTTCCAGGAAAGAAAAAGTTGACTTTTTTTTTTCTCTTTTCAGGGTAAATTGACAAAGCAACCTACACACTCTATACCCATCATTTTTGCTATTAAGGCATTCAAAGCTGCCTTGAGAAAAGGGGGTAGTGGATATCTAGCCCTCATTAGTGATACTCAGAAAGAAATATTGAAACTTAAAAACATCCCAGTGGTACAAGAATTTTTAGATGTCTTTTCAGAAGAATTGTCAAGTTTACCTCCAGATAGAGAGATTGAATTTGAAATTAATATTGTACCCGAAACTGGTCCTATTTCTAAGACCCCTTATAGAATGGTCCTTACTAAGTTATGGGAGTTAAAGTTGCAACTCCAAGAATTGTAAGATAAAGGCTTTATTCAACCCAATATATCTCCCTGGGAAGCTCCAGTCCTATTTGTGAAAAAGAAGGATGGAAGCTTGCGGTTGTGCATTGAATATCGCGAGTTGAACAAAATAACCATTAAAAATAAATATCCTCTTCCCAAAATTGATGACTTGTTCGATTAATTAAAAGGGGCAACAGTATTCTCAAAAATTGATCTGTGTTTAGGTTATCATAAATTGAAGATTAAATTTGTGGATGTATCAAAAACTGAACATTTAGAACAAGGTATGGTCATTACGAGTTTTTGGTCATGCCTTTTGGACTGACCAATGTACTTGCAGCTTTCATGGATTTAATGAACAGGGTGTTTAAGCCTTACTTGGATCAATTTGTGATTATCTTTATTGATGATATTTTGGTCTACTCTCTAAGGCCAAAGAAGAGCATGAAGATCACTTGAGGACTGTGCTAGGGATTCTGAGGAAAGAGAAGCTATATGCTAAATTAAGCAAATGTGAATTTTGACTCAAGAGCGTAGCATTTTTGGGTCATGTAATATCAGAGAATGGTGTTTCAGTCGATCCTAAAAAGATTAAAGCCATTGTTGATTGGCCTCAACCAACTAATGTGACTGAAGTTAGAAGTTTCTTGAGGTTGGCTGGATACTATTAGAAAGTTTGTGGAAGGATTCTCAATGATTGCTATTCCTTTAACTCATTTGACCCAAAAATGATCAAAATTTGAATGGACTTCAAAATGTGAGAGAAGTTTTCAAGAGTTGAAGTGTAGAAACTAATTTCAGCTCCGATTTTAATGTTGCCATCAGGGATGGGAGGTTTTACCATCTACAGTGAAGAAATCTAGCACGGGACTAGGGTGTGTTCTTATGAAAAATGAGAAAGTAATTGCATATGCTTTTCGCCAACTGAAACCATATGAATAGAATTATCCTACTCATCATTTGGAATTGGCGGCTGTGGTGTTTGCTTTAAAGATTTGGAGACATTATCTATATGGGGAGCAATGCGAAATCACAAGAGCTTAAAATATCTATTTACTCAAAAAGAGTTGAATATGAGGCAACGTAGATGGTTGGAATTGCTTAAAGATTATGATTTGACCATTGGTTACCATCTAGGCAAAGCAAATAAGGTAGTAGATACATTGAGCAGAAAGTCTACCTCCAATATGGCTTCTATGTTGACTAAGCAAAAGGATATTCTAAAAGATCTAGAAAAGCTGGAGACAGAAGTGTTGCACCAGTAATTGGGCAAGTGATGGCTGCTCCAATTGCTCAACCATCATTAGTTGAAGAGCAAATTAAAGCCTCTAAGACAAGTGACGATGCCTTGATGAAAATAAAACAAAAGGCTAAGGAGGGATCGCAACAAGATTTTCAAATTCATGATAGTGATAGCTTATGGATGAAAGGTCGATTATGTGTCCCTAACAATCCAAACTTAAAGAAAGGTGTACTAGAAGAAGCTCATAATTCTAAGTTCTCTATACATCCGAGCAGTACAAAAATGTATAGAAACCTGAAAATACATTTTTGGTGGACTGGTATGAAACGAGAGGTGGCTGAATTTGTGGCCAAATGTCTAGTATGCCAATAGGTAAAAATTGAGCATCAACGGTTAGGAAGATTACTAAAACCACTTGCTATACTAGTATGGAAATGGGAGCATATTTCTATGGATTTCACAATTGGATTAACTAAGATTAGGCAAGGCAATGATACAATATTGGTGATTGTTGACAGATTTACTAAGACTACTCATTTTCTACCTATGCGGGCTACTATGTCAATAGAGAAACGACAGTCACAATGTACATGGATCACATCGTGAGACTTTATGGCATACCTGTCAGTATTGTGTCTAATCGAGATCCTCGGTTTGTATCTAGATTTTGGGAAAGTTTCCAACGGACAATGGGAACCAATTTGAAGATTACTATAGCTTTTCACCGTCAAACATATGGGCAAATTGAGAGGAAAATTCAAACTCTAGAAGACATGTTGAGAGCTTGTGCTATTGACTTCAGAGGTAATTGGGATGAATATCTCACTCTTATAGAGTTTTCTTACAACAATAGCTATCAGGAAAGCATAGGTATGGCTAGATCTCCCTTACATGAGAAAGTGTAGATTTCCCTTATGTTGTAATGAGGTCGGTGGGAAACAAATGAGTGGACCAGAATTAATCCAGTTAACTCTTGAGAAAATTCCATTAATAAGAGAGAGAATCAAGATAACTCAAGACAGCCAAAAGAGTTGGGCAGACTTGAAGTGAAGGGACCTTGAATTTCAATATAGCGACTTTGTTTACTATTCCTCAAGGTGTCTCCCATGAAAGGGGTGATTAGATTTTGGAGGAAAGGAAAATTAACTCCAAGTATGTTTGTCCATTTGAAATTCTCAATCGAGTTGGAGATTTGGCGTACAGACTTGCTCTGCCTCCCGAATTGTCAAGGGTGCATAATGTGTTCCACGTATCATTGTTAAGGAAGTATATATCTGATCCCAATTATGTACTAGAATATGAACCATTGCAGATACAAGAAAACTTGATGTATGAAGTTCCAGTTCGAATTGTAGATTATAAAGATCAAGTTCTCCGTCGATGTACAATACCATATGTTAAAATTCAATAGTCCAACCATACCCTACAGGAAGTAACGTGGGAGCTAGAAGAGGAGATGAGAAAGAAATATCCTCATTTGTTTCAAGAATCAGATATGTTAAGTTTCGAGGACGAAACCTTTTATAACGGGGGTAGAATGTAATATCCAAAATATCTTACCATATTTTGTTTAAGTTAGCATTTTAGGTTAGTTAAACTTATTTGAGGTCAATTAATAATTAGTTGAAAGATTGGGGGATCAAATCTAAATAACCAAATTCTTCCTACAACTATTAAATGATTTCTTCTTCCTTAACTTTCCTCATTCTTTTATCTAGAAGATGGGCACAACCATCAGGAGCTTGGGGAAGAAGAAGAAGCTTTATCTTCAACTTGATTTCTACAATTGAGGTAAGAAATTCCTTGTTCTTGAGTTCAATTAGTTAATTTGAATGATTAAGAAGTAGGGTTTAGGAAGAACAAAGTGGGTTCTTCCTACACCTAGGTGTTATGATGATTTAGTGATTAGAAATCAGTTTAATTGGTATATTTACTTGTTCTTTGTTATTAAAGTTAAACCTATGGATATATGTGTTGAATTTAAAGGATTTGGATGTTTTATTACCAAGAAAAGTCAAGAAATTAACCAAACCCACAGCTGAAATTCTCAAGTAGTCCTGCGCATCTGTAGAAAATCAGCTATATCTAAGCGTAGAATCATCACCATTCGAAATTGTACATCGTTTGTTGCGTTGGAAACTAGACTCGAAGCCATTCAAAACGGTATAAAGATATTGTTCTGTGTCTCAGTATATTAACATTAACTTGTCCATAAAATGGACTGAAAATCTGGTTCTGCACAAGTTATATTTTTTGATTTGCAAGCTGTTTTTGAGCACGTTATATTTTGAACTAGTAATGTTGTCTTCTTGAAACATCTAGTAAATTGAGTCTAGTTTCTATCAGAATCAGTCTTGTGACTTTTGGACAAATATAACTCAAGTTATGGTTGTTTTTGTTCAGCAATGTCAGTGTTGAAAATATCATAACCTTAGTATGTTATAAATCATGCCTTCTTAGAAATTTAATGAGGCTAATGTTATTGTAAATTATCTCTTAGGTTATGAGGATATGGTTTATGTTCTGATTTTACTGTTTAGGAAAGATTAACGGGAGTTCAAACAGTTTGGATTTCGAATTGAAAAATTTTTGAATACTTGGCTAAGTGGCTTTTTTCATGTTTCTATTGTTTTCCAAAAATAAAAAAAATAAAAAAAATTGATTTTTTAAGTACTTATATACTAAATGATTATTAATGCTTTGAAAATCTATTTGTTGTATTAATTTGGATTGAGCATACAGATAATTTGTTTGGTGATTATGTGTCTGTAAATGGTTGCTTATTATGCTATATTTGGTATCATTAGACATATTAAACTAGTAAAGGAAAGGGAAAGACTATTGAATTGCTATGTTAAATGTCGGTATGGTCCTCCCACGAGATACAATAGAGGACAAACGGCTCTGTCACTGGATACAATAGTGATCGTAGTATGATATCCGAAGTTACGTTTTTACCGACATATAGCCCTACCCCGGGTAAAAATAGTGGGTTACGGCCCTGTCACGGGTTATAATAATGACCATAGCATATACTGTAGTTGAAGACAAATGAAAAAGAAACAGATGGTAAGAATTGAATAGAATAAAATATGAGAACATGCGTCCATTATAGTTGTCAATATATCATGCATATATGATGCTTGATTGTCGTTAAATTGTTGTGAAATGATTTACATGAAATATAATATGTACTTTTAACATGCTCAATCTAGTGGAGATATGACTGAATTACTTACTGAGCAAGTGGATGCACATCCCACTTACCTTATTCCCTTGTGGGTAATCAGGTTTACACCGCTTTCTAGTGGAGTTTTGATATACTGTTAAGTTGAGTTAGTTTTATCATGTTTCACCTTATATAGAAAGTTTTATATAGTTGTGTGTGTGTATATATATATATATATATATATATATATATATAAGCCTATGGTGATTTTGTGTGATATGTAGTTGTGCTTTCCTTCTGAGTTAAAAACTTGTAGCGTTGATAGTTTGAACTTATGTAAATATTTGAATTTGTATTAATATAGGTTGTGTTTGTATATTTTAACGATTGTTATTGATAAGTGTGATAGACGACTTTATGTCTTTTTAGGAAGGTATAACGGTATCACACTCTAAATTATTGGTTGATTTAATTAAACCGAGTTTGGGGTGTGACAGCCTCAGTATGAAATTCTTTACTAAAAAAGACATTGAGAGGCAGGAAGACTAAATCAACCAAGCTAGAGTAAATATTATTAATAATATCAATGGACTCTTTCTAGGGAGCTTGTTCTTGAGCTAGGGTCGGTACTCCGACGGATTGAACTACAACCCCAAAATTAGGTATACAACCTAAATTCTTTTTTTTCCCCTATTCATTTCAACCATTTAGTTTTACCAATGATGTAACAAAGACACGAATAATATACTATATTATATATATTTTATATATATTGTAGTTGTTACGATCAATATAAATGAGTGAAAGCGACATTGATTTCCTTGAACTATGTAAGAATTTTGTAAATAGCATGAATCAACCAAATCAATTGTAAATCCAACTGTTAATTTTGATTTCTAATTACTTAAATCGAAATTCACGTTTCGATTCAAAAAACTTTAAAACCGAACTAAATTATGACATTGATTTCCTTGAACTATGTAAGAATTTGTAAATAGCATAAATCAACTAAATCAATTGTAAACTGAGCTGTTAGTTTTGATTTCCAATTATCTAAATTGAAATTCACGCTTCGATTCAAAAAAACTTTAAAACCAATCTAAATTAAACCATGAATACCTCTACTTGACCTTATCCCTAACATATTCCATTCTAATTCAGTTTAGGAAAAGGCCCAGCCTGGCTGAGAGAGTTGGAAGGAAAGAACTCCACCTCCAAATCATATGAGGGCACTACTGCATCTATTGGATTTCTAATTATAGAGATTAAGGACTGGTTTTGTTAGCCAACTCGCCCAGCGTTGATGAAAAATCAATGTGTATAACTAATAGTACTAATAGTTTCTAGGAGAGCGAGTGAATAAAGATGAAATGGACTTTTCGGTCATCTGTCTTTAAAATTGTGAAAGTTTTTGGAAAAACATGCAAGAGTTTTCACTAACTGTACAAAGTGTAAGTGTATACAAATTTTGCTCGAATTGTACAAACACTCTATTGTCTATACATTTTGTGAAACTTTTTGTACATTCATAAATCTTTCTACATGTTGTCCAAATTTCAAAGATTGCAATGAAGAAGTTGTGCGGCATGAAATCAGACAAAGTGTACATACATAGATGTCGCGAACCATTCCCTTATTAGCTGAAACTATAACCGAAACTATGGGTTAGCAAATATTCAATTAATCAAATTTGAAATCGATTTCGAATTCAATTCGATTAATAAATTTGATTAATTAAAATTTATTTTAATTTTAGTCAGAAATTGAATAACTGAATTCGTGAATTAGATTAATGAATTCTAAAATAGAACTAAGATTTTTGGAATTCAATTAATCGATTATCGAAATCAGTTATTGAAAATATAGTTAACTGATTATCGAAATCAATTGTTGAAAATAAATATATATATATATATATATATATATATATAATTTTACATTTCACGTATTAAATATCTTTAAGATATGTATTTTATTGATAAAATATTTTAATAGACTTTAACTTTTTAACTTTCATATATTATTATATTTTAAGAAAATTTTACTGTCCCTTTTAAGGAATTATTTTCTTGTGCTTTAAATAGTTGTACAGTACAACACTATATATTTTAAAAACTTGTATTGTACAAGTTTTTAAAGTTAAGAGAATGGTTTCTAAAATTGACTGTAGAATTCTCTTTATTTTTGTATATTAAATCACGTACTTTCATATATAATCATATTAATAGTCTTAAAAAAAATATTGGAAGTCTTACGCGTGCTTATATTATATTAGTTATTAAATTGTTAATGATGAATCATAATATTATGTAACCTTATAATATATAGAATATTAATACTTACAACTTACACGATATTATAATTTTATATGCAATTATATTATTAGTTATTGAGTTAAGTTATATGATATAATGTTTTACATATGTATATTAAATTAATCAATAAAATCCATAAACATAAAAAAGTGTACATATTGAAAATTTATACATAGTTAAACAAAATCACATCATTACTTTTTTTACATTTACATATGCCATTTGTCATATGTTTTTCTTGTTTAAAGAATATGGTCCACAAGTTGAGTTGTAAATCAAGTGCACGTAAGAATCTCCTACTTCCTAACAACCATGGGAACTCCTTGCAAGGACTCGGAGGAGCAGCAAGTTTAAGCCAGAAGTGAAGAACACTTGTCAGTAGATAAGAGGGACTTCCCCTCCCATTGGCTTGTCTAAATTTTCAACGATGCCCTTTTTTGCCTCGACAACTCTCTTAAAGTTGATTTAATGTAGTACTACTTTTAACAGGGGTTAAAAAACTTTTTTTTTTTAATCTCAAAATTTGAAAAGCTCGTCAATCTAAGAGGATTTGTCAAAAGCAAATTTGGAAATGCTCTCAAACAGTGACGGTTGGAAACATACCATGGGGATCAAATGAACTATTTTTAGAAGAAGCAGCTATATAAGGTAGCCATATATTTATTTTACACAGGTAATTTAACCGTTATCCAACCCAATCTATTATTTCCTTGATTTAATAATAACTCGATAGATTCTAAATTATGTTGTATTATTTAAATATGTTAATTTCATGTTGCATTCATGCCGTCACTTTGTGTGGGAAATTACTACTCCAACAAACATCCACGACAAATGTTTTCTGTATAGTTTTTTCTATGGATGCTACAATTCAATGAAAAAATATTCTATGTACAACATAAAAATATGTAATTAAATTATAATGTAAGGCTGAAACTCCTGCAGTTCTGCTACTAACCATCCTCCATATGTGCCCAAGAAGTCAACCATTTCTTTGAGAAGAACTCATAACAGAGTACAAAAGAAACATCACAAAACAGAAAGGACAGAGAAAATAGTTTACCATTGCAAGTAATCCGGAGAAAGAATACTACCCGTTTATCATCTTTTCTTTCCTGGGGACTTCAAAGTAGTAACTTTGAGCACAATATCATCTTTGTTATCAATCAGCTGAAAAGTGCACTCATCTCCTTTTTGCAGAGAATTCTCTTTCACAAATGAAGCCCAACCTTTATAAAGCTGATATTTGCAGCCAGACTTAATAATGCTCATTTCCCATTGTTTATCCCCAGAACGCAAAATAGCCTTTGGTCTATTTTTCCATTTCTCTTCAATATATCTTTTGCAGAAAGGCATTGGAAAGCTCTGCACCATGATCACATTTATCATGATAAGTGTGATAAATTGTATTAGCGAGGGACAATTACAATATGTTACAAAGAAGAACTTCTGTCTTTTATTACTACTACGAGAGTGAAATTTCAAGTAGTCATCAGCTGGATAACTAGATTAATCTATCCCCTTCATTACATAAATTTCTTCGACAACTAATCCATGTCTTTATTGGCTTCTTTATTATAATTTTTTTTTTTTTAAAAAAAAAAGAACAGCAAAAGAAAGCTAATCGAGGCATCTTCAGTTCCGGGCCACTCTTAGGTGAACCTCTTAGTTATGATGAGGTGGCTCATTCTAAACCCACGACATAGTGTCGTGGACCTCTTAGTGCCGTGGATCAATTCATTTTAAAATTCCAATATGCTAGGGCATAAAGCATATGCATCTTTCAAATATACAACTTACAAGTACTCGGTGAGAATATTGGTTCATGAACTTACCAGACACTTGGCTGCATAAGTTTTTGTCAATCTAACTGTAAAAGGAGCAGATTTGTATCTCATCTTATCCTGTGCTTTAACAGCATGACTAATCTTTGAACCTCTCCTCAGTGTCCTGGGGCGCAATGTTCTTCGAGTAGGCAGATTATCGTTGGATTTTCCTGCATAATATCAAATACACGAATGACAATGTGAATAACAATTTTGCAGAATAGGGTCATATAATTTCACAAAACTCCCAAGAATATAGTTACTGTTTAATCACCATGGAGCTGATGTTCCGTTGCTTTCTCATTCCAACTAGCAGTGAGTGCAACTTCCTTTCTACACCCATGTTTGCCATATAGACTTATATTTTAACATAAAATTTTGAACAACCACCATAGCAGAAAGTTAGAAAATCCCCATCCTCCAAGGAGTTATCTTGCACAAATTTTGCCCAATCCTCCTGGAAAAAGAAATATCCATCAACTTTGCGCGCTACAATATGCCATGATCTTCCTCCTGGACCCTCAAGTGTGAATTTTCTAGGTACATCTCCATTGAATTTCCTGACAAAGTCTGGTGGAATCCTCTAAAACAACAGTAATTTCAATTCTCAATCAGTAATTTGCCAAGGATATACAGTGTATACCAAATTTAGTTGTCAAAGAGGAAATATCATGGAAGTTCCAAATGCAATTAAGGGAAAGATAAAATATGAAAGGATTTTACCAAATCTGTAGAGCATAGTTGATCTAAATAGACTTTAAAGAATTCTGGGGAATCATTTGTATAACAGACTTTGCCATTTTTCTCCATGGTATTATATTTCCTTCAACTTCAAGCCTGAAAAACACAAAGAATTAATTTAAGTACATAAATGTGAAGAAAGTGATCGATCAACTAACAAAAGAAGTTCCAGTTCAAATATCATGGTAGTTACAAACACAATATGGAAAGGGACAAGGGACAAGAACCACCATTAGAATATAAGCATTCTTGCATGTACATGCAAGCTTCAGCTAAATATTTTCTTTACCAAAAGACAGATAACATTTACACACACCAAGAGCTATCTAAAACTAACTAGTGAAAATTTCCTTAATTCCATAAGGAGAATTACTGTTTTTGTACATATATTAATGAGGATTTATTAATAAAGCACTAATATATGAAGATTTTTACATCGATAAAACGCAATAGAAGGATTTCTTACAGTTGGCCATACTATAATTACAGTTAGCAAAGCCGGAAACAAGTAAACTGCGTTTTGAAATTTGTCTCCCAGATCTGAAGCAATTTTACAGATTATTCAAAAATCAGATTACTAATTTCGTCAAATTCACCAGATTAAACATCAACCAAATGAATCGAATTTGCCTACATTCCAAACAATCAGTCCAATCGACCAAAATATAAATATTACTTTAAGATCGAGTCCAATCTACCAAAATAAAATTTCTTTTGCAGTCAGAAGAAAGTAAGAAAAGAGAGTATGGGGTGAGGGTCGTTGGGAATTGGGAGAGGAGAGAGGAAGCAGGGGTGGGGAGGGGGACGGGAGCTGAGGCAGAGAGGGAGAGGGGCGGCAGGACGACAAGATGATGCAAAAAAAAACCCTCAAAATTCAAAAAGTGTCGAAGAAAAGAAAAGGCTCGAAGTGGTATTTGAACCTCGTTTTTACCGAATTAAGACATTCACCACCAGACCAGATTTACGCATGACGATAACTGTTTTGTTCTTTTAATATAACTAGTCTTCTTCCACCCTACCGGAAGTTCAATACAAATATAAATAATTAAATGAAAATAGTTTTTGTTATTCGTAAAGTAAGAAAAACTTACCCTCTTTGTTCCAATTTATTGTCACCCTTTGTTAGAAAATTCAATTTGGTTGTAGTATGTATACCTAATTGTTCCTTACCATTAGTGGGACTAGCGATAGAAGTACATTCGATGTGTGTGCACTTTTTCCGTCAATATTTTTGTTCTTTTTTCCTTCATATCAAATGATTGTGTCTTTGTTTACTTAATTATGGCAATTTTTGACATGTCTGAAATAAATATGATATAAATTGCAAATTAAGGTGAATATTTACATAAAACATAAGAATATTTGTTTGTGAAAATATATGCACAATCTATTATGTAGATCAAAGTTCTTTAGTAAAACACAACTGTAGATTGGTAACATGAATTGGGTAAATATTTCTTCATGTCTATCAATGTCAGATATACTCCAATAATCCACTATGAAATAATTTCATCTTCATGAAGAAAGTCCTTGAAATAAAATGCAACTATAGTCCTGTAACATTTGTACTTATAGATTAGTAAATTTTGAGTTGAATATAATGTGAAATAAACAAAGTTAGTGCCTAGAAGTTATAATAATGAAAGTTTTAAATTTGAAGCAAATTGAACTTAGTTGAAGTTTTGCAATCATCGTTATATGATTTCACATCTTCCACCAGAAAATTTCATGTTCATTCAAAATTATAATTGAATTTGTGATATGGTTTCTATTGAATATATATTATGAAATGAAATTAAACATATAATCGGAACATACCATTTGTACGTCTAGGTGATCAGCTTTACGAACTCGCTTCCTATATATAATATTTAAAATATATTAATTATGTCCATTCATAATGGAGTGCATTTTATATATATTGATTATGTGCATGAATAATGCAGACTCATCTATAATCCTCCGCTATTCAATGCCTGTCTATAATTAAGTGCATGAGGAATGATGAGTAAAAGGATATTAAAATTCTAATTTAATACCGTTACTTTTGTTATGTCACACCCTTCTATCCATTTGATCATTTCTGCCCTAGTAGAAATAAAATATGGTAATATTGCATAGAAAAGCATATTGCTTTCTAAATATTATTTATGTAGTATGTTGGAATCTATACATTTTACCTATGTTGCCGTTGTTTACATAATGTACATAGTATGACTCGTCCTAATTCGTTAGCATTTACACCAACATTTGTCTTTCATCCTGGACTTGTGAGCTACATCTTATGCCCCTAATTTTTTGTTTTAAATTTGTTGACAATTCATAGATAATAGCATAAAACTCTAATTTTAGAAATGTAGACGTGTAAATATCTTTTTGCCACTGAATCTATAATTATGATTTTATTTCCATAGATAGCATGCTTGCATTTAATTCTTTGAGTGATCCATGCAATCACTATTCATACGTACAGTATAAAATTCTGTAGCAGTATGCATTTGTTGAGAAACAAAAAATATGTGTAAGTGTAGTCCATTAGTTAAATAATCGATTTGAAAAATATGTTTGTAAGGGAGAAATTTTTTTAAAAATTTATATATTGAATGGTAAAATATTAAGGTATGAATTTTAAACTTACATTGTAATGTAGATACTTCATGGATTTGGTTGTATGTAGAAGAATCTTATTGTACACAATATTTTTCATGTGTATTCCATGCAATCGTTCAACCTTACCATTTTGCACCAAAATTTTGGTTATACTTTGTGACGCCCCTCTTGAAAGAGTAACATATAGCTGTCCATGACTAAAAATATGATTTCGAAGAAATATCCCAATATTTGGGATTGTTTGTTTTTGTATTTTATTAATTGTTAGTGCAAAATTAAGACGAACAGGAAATTGCCTACGCTACAATACAAAAGAAAGATCACTATCCTCTATACTATTCAGTGGGATTTTGTGAATAAAAAGTCGAGTATCTACACAATGTCCAGTTTCCACAACAACATCTATAAATGTTGGTTTTAAATCATGGAAAATCATTTTTGTTCTATTGCAAAGCCCTCAGTTGAGGTTAAGGTTTCATAAAAGCATTATTGGACAGCCACGTTCAACACTAATTTATGTGGAGGCATACCACTAGGGCAAAGCGAGTTTAAGAACTCTGTTGCTAATAAAAATTATGGCTATTACTATGAATTGAATCCCAAGATATGTATTCTACCTCCTGTCTAGGAAATTTTTGTATCACCTGATCATTTATATGATCCACATCGGTGTTTTTAGGGGTAATAATAGCACGTACCGCCATATAAGTTGTATCATTGGCATGTTGTATTATGTCTGAAAATGTTATTTCTATTAATCGGTGAATGGAAGCCTCGCTTTCCCAGGGTACAACCATCGATGAAGACAATTTTATGAAATCACCTTGAACTCTAGGTTCTAATTCATAACCAATTCTTTGCAAGAATTCAAAGAAATGCACATCGGTCAATGATCTCATATTCTATTGTCATCTCAATATTTGTACTTCTCTCCAAAATTTTGTTTTGGAAACACTCATTACAATTTGTTGACTTTTAGTCCTTTCTTTACCACCAACAAAACTTGTTTGAAATCACCACCTAAAATTACAGTCTTTCCTCCAAATGGTGACTGATTATATGGAATATGTCCTTTAAATTTCTATCTACAGTTTCAAATGCATACCGAATAGTCATTGGTGCTTCATTCCAAATTATTACAGTTGCACGTTTCATCAATTATGTGAGATCATACTACTTATGCCACACATACTCAAGTGTTGCTACAATGCCCGATGTCGCAGTGGCAATAACAATATGATCTTTTTTTCTTAGGTAAACCAATAGTTTACGGTATAAAAATATTTTACCTATTCCTCTGGAACCATCTACGAAGAATATTTTGTAGTCTTTCCTCTCAATTGATGAGACGATAGTGTTAAAAGCGGTGTGTTGCTCAGAATCCAATTGGTGAATTGATCGCAAATCTTTCTTACACATCAACTAATAACTCATCTTCTATTGATCGAGGAAGGTTAGGATTTTCATCACATTCTTCATGGATTGGTGGTATGTCAAATTGAGAAATATCCCTATTGCATTTGTGCCACAATCTTTGCAACTCTCTTAAAAGCCTGTTGATAGCATTGGTTTATAATGCAGAATTTAGCCAATTTAATGAGTATGGTCGATCAATCATATAAATAAAGAAGTCATCCCAAAGACTATGTACTTCCCTTAGTTCACAAAAAACCAATATGAAAATAAATAGGTGCCTAAATACTGATGACATAGGAACAATACTTACCTTACATAAGCATTGTTGTATATAATCATCATATTCAAGAAGGCCACGCTTTTCTACTGCGTCTTTAAATGTATTATAAGTGATGCCATTTACAGTTAAGGCTCTTCAAAAGATAAAGGAGCTCTAACATGATTAAGCAAGACTCGTAGGTAGAACCTTTCTCCATCAAAGGGAGGCACGACATAGATTTTTTAAATGACTTTATTGTTTGATATTCTTGCAATCCATGTTTTCTTGTCATCTTTCCAAACAAAATGTTATGAAAAATTATGATATCAATATACTTCAGAAAATTGACTTTCTTGATGTGATACTTCTTCACGTAACTCTCGATTCTTTATAAAGAATTCCTATAATCAACATTGTTTTTGAATTTGCCTCATCATTCAAAATGGCTTCAACCGTATGAAGTTGTCAAAATCTGACAAATTGCATCCCTGGCAAAAGAAGATAGAATTCGAATATGATATGATAATATTGTAACTTTTTTAGAAAGATGGTATTATTTTTGGAACAATAGAAAATAACAAATGTGACGACATTAATGGGAAAGGGAGTAATATTTAGTCATTGCACAAGTTAAAGGACTAATATCAATTCAAGGATAAATGAGTGAAGAAATGCTTGCTAAATATGTGGGGATCTATAATATGTTAATACCAAATCACACAGATGATTTTTTTTTGTAATTCCTCTAAGTTGAAAATGTTAACACTAAATGTTGGATCACAGCGTGCATCCGAACATTCTATCATGTATATGTTATTTCTTCACCTTGGATATGTAATGCAACATTAGTATTAATTTCTGCCATAGATAAAAGAAATTTATCTTTACGATCAAGTACATTCAAAAACATCTTAATGTACATATAGAGTTTTTAAAAACATTTTTCATTAATTTCTTTTATTTTTAGTATTTCAAAGTTAAAAGGTATATTAATGTCATAAAAGAAAATTATAGGAAAGAAAATGTAAAACTAGAGATTGTTGTTACAAAATATGAAACTTATTATGCCTATGCAAAGATTACTACATATCATCTGAGACAAAACATATATTTCCTATCACAAGTTGTTAATGTTATTTTTTATCCAAACTTTTTTTCTAAAGTATTTGATGTTCACTTGGTGAAAGAATTGTTATAACATCCAATAGTAGAATTATATGACAAATAAATTTGAAGAGAAACAAAATAAAAAAGTGACCAAAGTGCTCATTGGCCATCGCAGTTAAAGTTACTCTTTTGAACATGAAATGAATTTTGCTATCAACAATTAAAAAAAAAATGCAACTAAGCTTTCTTTCTTTCTTTCTTTCTTTTTTTTCTTTTTTTTTTTTTTTGGTTTGTTTGTAATATGATACATTGGTGGGAAGTAAAATTTCAGTTTTAATGAAAATTAAAGTTGAAAATTTATGAACTTGGGGTCTTGAAATTAAGCCTCCAAATTAGTGTTTCTTTCACGGGACTTTTATTATACTATACGTTGAAATTCTGTTTTCCAGTATAAACTTTTCACAGCATATTCCAAATGAATTTGAGTAATAAAAAGTATACTTAGCTAAAAATGATTATTCAACCTCCTATTTGTCTTCAAATAACTAGTACTAACTAAACTATGCCTATTCACAGGGGCAAATGTTTTTTAAGAATTTGAATGCATGCGAAGTATATAAAGATTACACCTATATTCATTGTGAATTTTTTATGATAATATATTAATTTAATTTTCTTGTAGGGATTACAATTAGATATAACAACGACGTTCACTTTAGTACATTTTTCGGGAACCTTATCGTACTTATACTTTAGATGCCAACAACAAACACACAAGTTTAAGAAACACAAGAAACGTATAGTGTGTATATAGGTATATATTTAAAAATTATACAAAAAGTAAAAGTTGTGATAGCTAATGTGAATTTTCCCATAGAATAAGGTTTTTTTCCCAAGTCAAAGGAAACTAACACAAGTTGACAATTAACAACTTGTAGAAAAAAGCTAAGAACCTACACCAAGAAAGTACATATGGATTGTGGCATACAAATTTGGATTGGTTTGAAATTCGAATTATAGGCATGGACTAGTGAAGGGAAAAATTGGGAAATAAGAAAAACAAGGGCAAAACTAAAATTTTCTATACAGCTAGACATCCTCATATTTTATATAGGTACTAAAGAAATAATAGAATCGACCGGTTAAATCGGTTAAATCAATTGACTAAAAAACCAGACAATTGACGAATTCATTTTCTAATTTGGTTTTAAAATATTGATATTTATTGCGACAATATCATTGCCCTAACTTATTAAAGCATAGGATGGACCATATTAGTGAATGTGTACTCTTGTCAAAAAGGTTAAGCATCCTGCACAACAGGCTTCTTTTCTCTCAATGAATAATACATATCATAGAGTATATAAATATAATAAATTTGACATTTTAAACTTATATACATTTATGTTACGAATTCTATAAAAGTGAATATCCATTCGTCTTCTCAAGCACATCAGTTAATGTGATATTCATCCCCTTGAATTATGTAAAGGTTTATTGATCCCTGTGATTCATGTACCATATTAAATAATTATTTATGAATCCCCTATCTTGTAACCCTATAAATAGGGGGTTTTAGTACCTCATTTACAAGTCTTTTGTAAGGACTTATGAAAGTTAATAATATAGAGTATTGGAGAATTTTCTATTATTTCTTTGTCTACTTTTCTCTTGTCTATACTTATTAGTTAGTTTTGTAATCAAGCTTAATAATCTTGACTTAATTTTATAAAACATTATCAGTACAAGACTCTGACCAACTGAACTTGAATTTTAAATCAACACAATAAAGGTAGGTAAAACTTTTAACATGATGAAGATACATATAAAAATAGAACTTTAATTATCACAGCTAAGGTACAATTTAAAGATTTTGGATATTCTTTATTTCTTTCTTTTATTTTTATGTTTTCAATTATATCAACATAGTATTATTAGAATTTATTTTATATTAGTTTGAATCCTGTCAAGTTATACCAAACTTTAATTTATTGCCCTTGGTATAGTGGGCAAGAACAATCTATCTTGGATTTTGGGTGTTGAAATCCATTCAAATTCCATGTGTCCTAAAGACACAATCAGAAAAGGCAAAATACTGTATCCAAGCAAGGTTAAACAAAATCTATGATTTTTGTCATATATCCCTAAAGGATTTAAAATTTTCTTATTTAAAAGATCTAGCATATCTATGGGGGAATTGATGAATACATATAAGAGAAAACATTCTTTACTTTTATTGCTTCAAATATGCTCCTGAAGAAGCAACACTGGCAAAGAGTTTTTAGGAAATATTCCAAATTTTATGCCTTCTTATGACTAAATGAAATAATGAGTAATTACTCAAAGATAGACAAAATGAATCTCGTCCAATTGATCATACTCCATTCCCCAAAGTGAATGTGACAAAATTTAAATAATTACTTATGGACGTGGTGATGGTCAAAACCAACATATTCATACTGGTCATATTAATAAGCACTATTCTGGGTATAGCACTACATTTTACCACCAGAAGTGGTAGAATTGTGAAGAGATAAAAGAGAAAGATAACAATCAACAGAATAATAATATGGAAATAAATGTTATCATTATAACATGAAAGACCATTGGTCGCGTACCTATCGTACGCCAAAGTACCTTGTTGATCTTTATCAAGCATTATTGAAAGCCAAAGAGAAGTCATAGAAACAATTTTCTCTATAATGATCTTGACCATGGTCATTGTGCTATTGGTTTCTTCTCTGAAGGAAATATTGACCATTTAGTTGACAGTGAAAAGATCGAAGAAATAAAATATCATAATAATTAGCATGTCTTCATCACAGTTTCAAAATTTTATATGTCTTGTTATTTTAAGATCTCATTAATTTGTTATCCTATTATATTTATTTTGTTTAATGAGAAATATATGAATATACATTTAAATGTATTTGAGATATGAGAATATATGCCTCTGACAATGCAACAATAAATACATATGATATTCAAAAGTAAGAAATATTTTTCCTACCTAAAGTAGGGAGAAACAAATATTAACACCATAAGTGGTAGTGCAAAATTAATTGAAAACTCTGGTAGAGCAAATATATGTCTCCTTAAAAGAACAAAATTGGTTATAAATAATGCACTATTCTCTGCTAAGTCTTAAAGAAATTCATTAAGTTTTAAAGATATCCGTTGAAAAGGATATCATTTTGAGACTATAAATAAGGAAATTATTGAGTATTTATATAACATAAGGAAAGAAATATCTTATGGAAAAATTGCATGTCTTTCTCTTTTGGTTTGAACTATAATATATTAGTACAATTGAAGCACATGCTGCAGTAAATCTGAAGTTTACTGATTCAAATACTTTTATTTAGTTTGGTAATGACCAGTTAGACCATCCCGAGTCAATTATGATGCATAAAAATTATTGAAAATTCACATGGATATTTAGTAGAGAACTAGAAGATTCTTTAATTCAATTAATTCTCTTGTGTTGTTTGTTCTAAAGAAAAATTAATTATCAGACAATCACCATTTAAAATAGGGATTGAATCCCCTGCATTTCTGGAATGAAATAAGGGTGAGATATAGGCCCACTATGCCCTTCATGTGTACCATTTAGATATTTTATGATTTTGATAGATGCATTTGCTAGATATTTTATCTCCTTTTTATGTTGTTAAATTTTTTCTTGGTTTCTCATCATTTTTTAGCCTTTTAATTCATCCAATGGATTTCTTCATTGAAGTACTTGAAACTATTGATGCTATCCCCATTAATGCCATACCAATGTTAGAGGGAGGTCCTGGTCAGATTTCTCCATCTTCTCCTCCACCAAAGCATCCATTGGCCACTACTAACATCAAATCCACACTTTAAGTATAAACAAAATCCCTAGATTGAAGGCTTCATGAATTAGTCCCGATACCATTGCTATACAAATCCCTAATCAGAAAGAGTGTGCACGTAATCTTCCTGAGGGTTTTGTCACCATTTTTGAAGACCAATTATGGGCCGATCTTCGATTTCTCATGTGCGAGATTTCATTGTCCCTCTGTTCTTTCTTTAAGATTTGTTTTCCAAACTGATGTTGAATTTTATTAGAATCATCATTGCATACTACTTAATCTGTAAGTATGCAAATCTGAAGTCTTCTACACACGATGCAGTGCAAGGAAATCGGCTTTTATTATTTCACTAGCCGATCAAGAAGAGAAAGTATTGCTATTGACATGCCTAGCTCTATCAAGAATTGGAAATCAACTTTTTTCTTTATTGCTCAAGTTGACATGACCAAGATGAAGTTGAAATGGTAATTCAGTGAGCGAGATCCAATTCTTAACTCTGACCCCATGGGAGAGCTGGATGAAGAATCACTTGCTGGGGTGATGTGTATAAGAGAGACTGTCAAGTTAAATCAATCAGGATCGGCCATACATTTTAGTGAAAGAAATTCCACCGTTGACCATAATTTATTAATATGGGCCGATCTTGTTGAGGGTTATGCTCTTCCAGAAGGATTTAATGGAAGTAAGTACTTCTATTCAGAACATTAACTTTTTTGGGTCTATATTTTACACGACTAACCACTTTTACTTATTAATAGAGGCCTTGCTTAAGCCAATAATACTTGTCTCTATGGCTGGGGGGTACCTCAACTGCTCTGACTCCTGTTTAGATTCTGGATCAATTTTCATCAAGCAGTTGGGCAACAGGAGGTTCATCTAGTTCAGTAATGGTAGCTCAAAAAGGGCACCTGCCATCGAAGCTCTAAAGAGGAAGAGATCAAGTCTTTCAACAGTTATAGAATCCAAGTAGCATGATCCTGTAATTCCTCCCTTGATTACTCGACAATGTAAGAGAAGGAGTTCCTCAACTTCTTCTTTCACTCTAACTGTTATTCCACTATCTAAACTCCATTGGTTCTGTTCTTTTAGCTCCAGGTATGTCTTTTTGTCCCTAGTCTTATAAGACTAGAGATTTTTACGTTCCAAGAAATAATGAAGTAATTGCTTGGCATGTAGCTTCAAGGGCTTGGGAATGGACTCCTAAAAAGAAATGGGTTGCTAGTGGTTCTCAAACCCTTCCTTGGACGGCAAGATCAGCCCAACCGATTAGGGATGGAAAAGGGGAACTTGACAAAACTTCTTTCAAACCCTTATGATATCTGACTATAAATGATAGGGTGCAACATGGTTGACTAGTAAATAATTGGCTCAGCGATGCTTTCACTTATCGAGATTAAGCATACACTGCTGACCTACCTGCTACTCAACTCCAGACTAAAGCAACTCAATCATATTATGCTGTAAGTTTTTTTTTATTGGACTGCCTCATATGATTATTTTTTCTATTTCAGTTAGACAATGCAATGAGAAAAGAACACCAACATTGCCTGAAAGCCAAGAAGGAAGCTACTCAATTAAAGGACTATAATTAACTTCAAGCTTTTGAGAAGAGGGCAGCAGACGAGGTAGCTCTGAGACAACAGTTAGAAGAAAAAGAAGCTGCTCTGGCTAAAGCTCAAAAAAAGCTTGAAGACAATCCTTCTACTCTCGTCGAAACAGAAAGCAAATATTTAGAAGAAGTTAATCAGTTGAAGAATCAGGTATCACAAATGGCCGAGAACCTGAGCTCGACGGAGGAAGAGCTGAACAAGTATAAAGTCGAGCTTGATCAAATAAAATTTGGCCAACCCTCTTCCTTATCTTTTTCAAACCTCTTGGTCAATAATGTAGAACGATTTCTTAGGTCCCCTACTTTGAGAAAGTATTTTTTCAACAGGCTAGTGCCTTGGGGTTTAAGGAGGCTGTGGAAGAGGTTGAGAAGAAGTATCCGGATCATCCACTCAAATTTGTTTCATTCTAAAATTATGACGAGTTGGTAGTTAGGGAGTTTATTATTGAGCTAGGCAAAATCTTCCTGGACCTTGTATAGAGGAGAATGTAGATCTTAAGGAAGTTTTGACAAATGAAAATAAGGAGGATAATGTACATAGCTCAGCTAGTTAGATTAAGTAGGAAAATTTTCATACATTGAAAAAAAAAATTCAAGTAATGGATCATTTAATCTCAAATTCCTTTGAGTACTCCTTCAAATTAATTACATTCAACATTCGAGGTATTGCTCTTCCATATTGATCAGCTAATTTGTAATAACCTATGGAATGAGTTTCAATTACTTGATAAGGACCTTTCCAATTAGCATCCAACTTATGACTCCCATCTGCACGACTAACTTCATATTTCCAAAGAATAAGATCTCCAGGACAAAAATATCTTGGCCGAACAATAGAATCATAGTACTTTTTAATGCGCTGCTTGTAAGTTGCTTCTCGGATTGCAACAGTCAATCTTTTTTCTTCTAGTAGGTCCAAATTAATCTTTTTTCTTCTAGTAGGTCCAAATCAATCTTTTTGACTTCTTCATTATCAATATGAACAGAGTTTACGGTTCTTGCAATGATTGGACTCCTATTTCAGGAGGAATAATAGCTTCAGCCCCATATACCAGACTGAAAGGGTTTCACGATGTCGTGTGTGAGAGGTGTTCGATAAGACCACAAAACACTGGAAAGTTCCTCTACCCAAGCTCATTTTACTCGGTTAAGATGTGTTTTCAATCTGACCAAAAGAGTTCGATTGTAAAGTTCTGCTTGACCATTAGCTTGAGAATGAGCAACTGAGATGGTGTGCATTTGAATTCCAAGCTCTTCACAGAATGACCTGAAGTGTCTTCCTACAAACTGAGTTCTATTGTCTGAGATAATATCTAGAGAAATTTCATATCGGCAAATAATGTTTTCCAAAAGAATTTCTTTACACTAGAACTTGAAATTGATTGGAGATGTTCTGCTTCAATCCATTTTGAGAAGTAATCAACAGCTATGATAAAAAAATTTGAATTTCCTAATCCTCTGGGAAATGGTCCCAATATATCAAGACCCTATTGTTGAAAGGGCCATGATCCGATTCCACATGAATAAAAGTCATTTCTATAGCCTGTTTGTGAATAATAGGAGCATATACTTGTCATTTATGACAATGCTTTACCAATGGATAGGCATCATTGTACATAGTAGGCCAATAATAGCCCATAAACATTGCTTTTTGGACAAGAATCTGAATTCCTATATGACTTCCACAGACTCCTTCATGTATTTCTTGGAGCACGTAAACCACTTCCTTTGGTGTTAAAAAACGTAATAGTGGAGATAGGTACGAGCGACGATATAATATTCCATGGTGCATTTCATATCGCATTGCTCGAAAGCATAGTCTCCTTGCTTGAACCTGATCTTTAGGAAGTGTTTCTTGAGTTAAATACTTAATAATGGGTGTCATCCAATTTGACTCATTATGGATTTGAGTTATTTTTGGTTCATCAATAGCTCACCATGTCTTTACTTCAACAAGTACCTTTTTAGTTAGATGATCATAAATAGTGCATGCAAGCTTTGGTAAGGCATCAACATGGATATTAGAACTTAGCTTATGGAATTTTGATGAATTCTACTTCTACAAATTGTTGTTTGAACTGTTTAATCTTTTCAAGATACTTTTGTAGAATCACTCCTCGAGCTTCAAAATTTCCAAGAATTTGATTCACAATCAATGATGAATCACTATTGATCCAAAGTCCTCGAGCCCCCAAACTCCAAGTAAGTTTCATTCCTGTAACAACTGCTTCATATTCTGCTTCATTATTAGTTGCTCAGAACTTAAATCGAATAACATAAGTTAGCTAACTTCCTCGAGTGTCTGAATAATAATTCCAAACCCCGATCCAGTTTCACTGGCTGATCCATCCACATGCAATTCCCAAATTGGATATTCTTCATCAGCTTTTTCTTTTACGTATAGTAGTCCTTCTGTCTTTTTCGAGAAAGTACTTTCAACAAGAAAGTCAGCTAGAGCCTGAGCTTTGATTGCTGAACGTGGTTGAAATTTAATATCATACTCACGTAGCTCAATGGACCACTTAAGCATGCATTTCTTCTGACACATCGGGTTTGGCCAAGACTGTTTTGAGTGAAAAATTCATGTTGACCAGGATTTCATGAGTTTGAAAATAAGGCTTCAATATTCGAGCAGCAACAACAAGAGAGAATGCCACTTTCTCTATATTTCAATAATTTAGTTCAAGACCTTGAAGAACTTTGCTAATAAAGTAGATCGGACGTTGTACTTTGTCTCGTTCAGATACTAAAACAACACTTACTGCAGCATGAGTAGCTAATAAATATAATGATAGGATTTAATTTTCTATTGGAGTAGCCAGACAAAGAATGTTAGCCAAATAATGCTTTAGCTCTTCAAATGGTTGTTGACATTGCTCAGTCCATTCAAAGTATTTGGCTTTCTTGATCGTCCAAAAGAAAGAAAGTCCTCGTTCTGTTGACTTGGATAAGAAACAATTTAGTCCAGCCATTTGCTAAGTCAGACATTGTACCTGTTTTATTGAACGACAAGGTTTCATGTCTATAATGGCCTGAACTTTCTATGGGATTGGTCTCAATTTCTTGTTGAGAAACAATGAATCCAAGGAACTTTCCTGAAGGTACTCCAAAAGTGTATTTTAGGGGATTAAGTCTAAGATTTAAAAACCTCATGATCAAGAGAACTTCTCTGAGATTAGAAAGGGTATCGTCATAAGTTTGCCTTTTTACAACCATATTATCCACATAGACCTCCATGTTTCGTCCAATTTGTTGCTTGAACAACTTGTTGACTAGCATTGATAAGTTGCACCAACATTTTCTAGGCCAAAGGGCATAGTTTAGTAGCAGTAAGTACCCTTTTCTGTGATAACTGCATTTTTTTCCTTATCTTTTTTACTGAGGAAAATTTGGTGATACCCTTTACATACATCTAAGAAATGTCCGACCTTAAACCCAACTAATAAATCTACTACTGATCGATCAAAGACAAAGGGTAACTGTGTTTAGGAAAGACTTTATTTAGATCGGTATAATTGATACTCATACGACAGTTTGTATCAAGCTTAGGTAATATAACAAGAATAGGATTCGAAAGCCAGGTAGGAAACAGAACTTTTCGGGTAATTTTAGCTATAAACAGTTTATCGACCTCTATCTTTATGATTCGACTTCGTTCTGACCCAAAAAATCTCTTCTTTTGTTTAACGAGCTTATGAGATAGGTCAATTCCTAACTTGTGCTCAATGATCGCTTGAGATATACTGGCATATCCTCTGGCGACTAGGCAAAAATATCTCTAAACTCATAGAGAGGTTTCAACAAATATGCCTTTAAAGTGCATGGCAAAGCAAAATAGACTTGTAGCTTTCTGTCAAGATGATCAAAATCAAAGGAAATTTCCTCCATTGGTAGCTCAGCAATTGCATTGTCAGCTTCCTGGGATTTGGTAACTTTCTCATCGGGAATCTTGCTCGAACATCTTTTATCTTCAACTGGAAATTGAACAAGTGATTCTTCCAAAATCTTTTTTTTTTTTTGAGTGACATCATGTAGCACTCCGAGCTTCTTATCGGTCTCCCCATAGTATTCATCCTTTAGTTTCATCTTTAAGAGTAAATTGTATCTCTAAGTGATAGACGGATGGAAGAATTACAAACATGTATAAGAAAGGTCGACCCAAAATTATACTGTAGGCCGAAGCTTTTCAGACCAGCATGAAATTTATCATTTCAGTTCAAGAATAAGGTGCTTCTTCCAAAATTAAGGGTAAGGTTACTAATCCCTCTACATTAATGGAATCACCTGTAAGCTTGAGCAATAGGGTTTTGACTTGTTGAATATGTTCCTCGCTGATCCTCATTATTTTTCAAGCATGCCAGTAGATTATATCTTTCGAACTACTGTTGTCAATGACAACTTTATGTTCTCGATAATCCCTTATTTTGACATGGATAACAATTGGATATGCATGGGGATAACGATCTGGGGCAGGATCTTGATTGGTGAAGCTAATATACAGATGTGAACGTGGCTTTTTGGACACAATTCCTCCAGGAGAAATTCATCGAGCATATTTTTTCCTGGCATTGAGAAGAATCTCCCTGGTATTTCCTCCAGCAATGGTTTCAATAACTCCAGCTACATCATTATTATCTTGGGGAAGGCCTTGCTGATCATTTGGCCGATTATTTGGTGCTCGATAGTTTGGTCGAGGAGGCAATCAATCATCTATGGCAGGTCGCTTTTCGTTGCTTCGAAATTTCTCAGCAGCACGAAGGATATATTCCTGCAGATGCCCATTTCTAATTGCTCTTTCAATTTCAATTTTGAGATCATTACATTTTTCAATGTCATGCCCATGATCTCCATGATGAGCACAATATTTGGATTGGTCTCTCCGATAATATTCTAATCAGATGGAAACTGGTGGTTGACGAATTCTAGTGTGTCGGACATGATATAAAATTTCCTTTTGGGAGTTGTCAAGAGGAGTGAAATCTTCATCAGGTTGAACATTGATCCTTTAGAAGCATGGAGCTTCTGGAACAACCCGATTTACCGAAGTAGGAGAGCATTTTGAGAACTAGATTCCTCATGACAACACTTTTTTTTTATTTTGCTCAAGAGAACGATCAGATGAACGTCGATTTTTATCTTGAGGTTCATTTAGTTCTCTTTTTGCTTGATTTGATTCTTCTCCTATGATGTAATCATCTGCTCGTTGTAAGAGCTCGTCGAAAGTCTTTGGGACAGCTGAAGCAAGATCTGCATTAAATACTCCTGGTCGAATACCACTCATAAAAGTAGCAATGAGCAATGTTTTATTGGCATTTCGGATGTGAACAACTTCATCATTGAAACGACCAATGTATTACTTAAGCGTCTCTTTTAAAAGCTGTCGAATGTTCAACAGATGTGAAGCTTCTCTTTGGATTTTTTTTCTACTCATACAATGGTGTAAAAACTTCTTTGCTAAATCAATGAATGAATCCACTGAGCAAGAAGGGAATTCTTTAAATCACTTCTGTACAAACTCTCTTAGCGTAGTTGTAAAAAACTTGTATATTATTGCATTAGAGTAACCAAAGAGCCTTGTGATAGACAAGACACGAATAGAGCAATGGGGTCTGATAGATCAGTTGTGCCTTTATAAGTGTCCAAATCTAGTTACTTGAAGTAAGGAGGTATCTTTTTCGACTTGAATAGCTGGAATGAATAGATCTTTATCTGCAGTAAGCATCTCAAGAGCGAGAATTGCCTATTTTCCTAAGAGTTCATGTACTTTTTGTCAACTTTTGCCATCAAATCAGTGTCTTTTTCATTCAAATCATAAACTGGTTGCACAATAGGCTCAATATTTGTTTTTGGGTGAGGACCAATTCGATCAAAAACAAATCCTTCATGTTGTAGAACTGGGAACAATTCTGACACATGATGATGATGGGAAACTACTTGCCGTTTCATCACTTGTAAACCTTTGATTACTTTGATTTTTAACAAAATCTTTAAATGCTTGAAAATTATTAGTGAAGAAATCCAGCATTTCTTCCCTGGGGGATATTGAGCTTTCTTGATGATGTTCCATTTCTGGATTGAAAGTGTTTCATGGAATCAATTGCTGGTCCTCTTCTTGATTCTGGTTTTTAAAAATTTTTTTTGTGAGAACGTTTCTTCATAATTTAGCTCAATAAGTGAGAGAATCAATGGATATTTTATATCGTTTTCTACAGACGGAGCCAATTGATGATACAAAGATTTGAATAGATATGAAAAAAAGAAGTTCAGATAATTTAGGAGTAATAATGTAAGATGTAATGAGGAATTCTTTGTTATTGGTGATTTGTATTTGATTTTTCACTTGAGTTTACAAATGAGGGGTTACACCTATTTATAGTGGTTTTTGTACATATTTGCCGATCTCTAGGTCGGCTTATTTAAGTAATTTATTCGGTCATCCGAGCAAATACAAATAATTTATTTCCATTGTTGATCTATCTGATCTGTTTATTGTCTAAACTATTATTTGAACTGTAGACTGAATGTCCGAGTTAGTTGCTCATCTTTGACCTGGTACTCATGATCATAATAATTCTGAGGAGACCAGTTTAACTTGACATGTATCAGTTCTGAATAAATTGATTGATTAGTTTTGGTAACATCACTTATACATCAAGTAAGAAATATCAAACAAATTATATTTGCCGGGTTTATAAAGTTTATTTGCTTTCTATTTGTTTTTAATCTTTTAATTTTTTTTAAATAACATTGGCGACGTTGGGATGCAATTATCTCGTAGACGAGAATGGTCTTGGAGTTAGTAAACTTGAGGAGGTTATTGATGCATTCACCATCAAATTGTGGTGGAAATATCTCTCATCCGACACATTATTATGGGCCAAGTTGATGAAGGAGAAATATCAACACACCACAAGTCTTTCCACTGCTACGACCGTTTGGAAAAAGAATGCTCCACCGTGAAGAAGTGGCTCGAACCCGCATTGTTCCACTTGAAAATGGCGAGGATTTGGACTGCGATGCTACCATAGTTTGGGGACCTTCTACTAGTTTGTTCTTGGTTTCTTCAGCTTTTAACCTTATGCAGTCAGCTAAACCACTACTTGATTCTTGCAAATTCATTTGGGCCAAAAGAGTTCCTCTTTAGGTGTATATCTTCATGTGGCCTTTGCTGAATAGCTTATTAGTTACTTCCGTTTCCTGACATCTTGGCTAAAATGGGATTCAATATGGTGTCTAAATGCTTTTTTTTTTTTTGGCAACTCAAATGAGTCTCTAGTTCATGTGTTCGTCTCCTGCCCCTTCACCACAAAGATTTGGACTCATTTTGCTTCTATTTGTGGACTGAAATTGGCTTCGGCAGACTCGGTTCTTCAACTTTTGCAGTAATGGTGGATTTGGTCTACAAATGAAATATCCCAATTGTTCCCTATTGCAATTTGCTAGATCATCTGGAAAGCGAGGAACGACGCCTATTTCAACGGTATAATCTCGGGTTTGAACCGACTAGTTCATAACACAATTATTTTTCTCCAACAAGCTGCAGTTAAGCATCCTTTTCATCATTTCTTGGAAGCAGCAGATTTGGCGAGGAATTATGGGTTACAACTGTTTCTTGTTAAACCATGGAGGACAAGGACCATTGAAACTCCAATTTACTGGGCTAAACCTCCAGATCGCGAACTTAAGTTAAATGTAGATGGTTCGGCTGTTGGCAAACCAGGTTAAATGGGTAGAGGAGCAGTTTGCCGCAACCATACGGGTCATATTCTTCTTGCATTCTCTCGGTCATACGGCTACGGAACATCTCTGGAAGCTGAGTTTAGAGCTTTCCTGGAGGGTCTTCAACTTTGCATCCACACGAACTCTTTCCTCGGTTGGTTGAAGTTGACTCCAAACTCATGGCTGATAATCAACATGAGATACCAAATCAAAACTATAATTTCAGCACATTCCCATCCCATCCCATCACGCACATTTTCGGAAGGCAACACAGTAGTGGATGAACTTGCGAAGATTGGCAACTTACTCCGTTTGGATAGCAAATAATAGCGCCATTATTTGGAAAATATTGTTGGGTTAAAATAATTTTTATTTGGTTTGCAAATATTATTTGACCATTATCATATATACATCAATATAATAAAATTGAACTCAAATTCTCTTTCCAATTCTCTTTCTTATCTAGCACAACTTAATTGTAACGCCACTTACACTCTTCTCTCAACTCTTTCACAATTTCACACTCACATCCCCTTCTCTCCCCTAACCCATTAGCTCAAATTTTCTGTATATCTCAATCTTTTTTAACTCTCATCACATAATTAACTCTCAAATTTGCAACCTAGCTATACCAATCTTTTTCCAATCAAAATTCAAAAAGAAAAATTATCCTTATCAACTAAATTCTTAAACTTGGATGCGTATATGAGGCCGATGATAGTCACGATTAGAGTAATATTACCAATCTTTTCTTTTCTCTCAATTTTTCTCATCACCATTCCCGATTAATCCCCTACGCTGACCTCTATTTTTTTTTTTTTTTTTGGTGCTCTTATATTATACAAAAGATACTCTATTTTGCGATTATATCTATTTATTTTTCTTTTTTTTTTTTATATTTATTGTAGGTGTAGAAGGAAGAAAATCACTACCTCATCATAATAGTCTGTTATATATTATCCCAAGCAAAATATTTTGTTATAGAATTTAAAGTGAGCAATGGAAAATTGCCAAATAGGGTGGATTGCAAGTATGTTAATTTATTTAAGATCGCACTGATTGGGGACTCAAGAGATGGAAATTTGTCTAAGTTTATGTCAATAAATTCTGCTTGGAGTCTAAATCTGCCATAGGAGTTCAATTATCCTCTCGTATTGGTTTACACTTGAGCTCCACTCTTTTTATAAATTAAAAAAAAAAATGCTTTTTTAGTATCTCGAGTTGTTTAGATGGTGGTAATCACTGGGATTTGGAAGTCTTAGGAGGTGTTTGGTTTGAATAAGAATCGGAATTGTGAATCATAAACCCCACTATTAGTTTGATTTTATATTATTCTCTTTGGATTTTATATTATTCTTCTTAGTTTGAATAAGGAATGGGTTTTATTATATTAATAAGTTAATAAGAAAGTGTTTGGTTTTTGGGTACATATGAGAGAGGGAAATGGCAATTAAAGTTAATGATACTCATATGTTGTTTGGTTGGAATGAAAGTGTTAGAAAAAACATATTTCATTCTTCACTTGTGATATGGATTTCAAATTGAGTAACTCAGTGTTAATGAAATCCATTATTATTTCAAACCAAACAATTAAAGAGGAATAATATAAAGATCTATGATTCTCATTCCGATTCCCGAATGGGAACCAAACACTTCCTAAATTTGAAATCCACGTTCCAAATAAGGAATGAAAGTGGACATTTTCTAATACTTTTATTCCCATAGAATGATTCTCATAGTGATTAATCAAACAACATCCATGGGTATCATTAATTTGATTCGCATTTCTTCACCTTATACTCATAAATCAAACACCTCCTTATTTTTTATAAAGGGATGTTTTCATATTTTGAGTTTGCAACATCAGAATATTAGCCTAATTTTTTGAAATTATATGCATGTTATTAACAGAAAGTTTGAGTCTTTGACCAAAGCACATAAGAACATTAATAGTACATGCATGTCTTTAAAGTTTTTGTTTGTGATAAGTGATTTATTATAAATTCATCATGAATTGTATTTTTGCAATGATTCAGGTATAGAGATGTTCACACAAATTTTGAAGTATGGAAAAATACTGAAATTAGGAACAAACAAAATAAGGATCAATTTGATTAATTTAAAGGTACGCAACTCTGATTTTGTATATTTCCTTTTTTTTTTTACAAAAGAAAATACTCCCTTGATTCTTACTCCTCTAGATTGCGGATCTAAGGATGATGGATCTTCTTGCGACAATTTAGTGACCGGAAAAAATTTGTCGAACACTTGTAGCGGCAAACTTGAGTAGATCTTGAGGAAAAACGTCTAGACCTGTCTACACAAAGGCTGAAGATTTGAGCACTTGACACGAACAACTTGAAGATTAATCACTTGAAAACTTGGAACGAAGACCTTGCAGGATTTCGAGGACTTGATGGTCGAAAAACTTGCAGAGCTTCAAGGAGACATTAGACTTGAAAGACTTGACGTATGCCGTAATAATCTCTAATCTTCCTCCTCTAGTCTAAGGAGGGTACCTCTATTTATAGGTAAAAATAGGGTTTCCTACCCCTAATGGGTTACTTGGAACTTAAGTCACCCATCACTTAAAATAAAATATTGGGCCGGCCCAGGATATAGTCCAAAACACTTTAATGGACTCTAGTCAGTTCTATTTAATTTACTTGATCGAGCCCATATACACGAAAAGTCCACTTATCACACCCTACAAATTATTGGACCTTGACATGGACTTTTCATTTAAATTAACTAGTTAGGACAATTATTTAATTATTGTCCCAACTACTAATAATTTAAAATTTTAACGTCTACAAGAAACATGCAAGAACTCATCAAGAATGTGTTGTTTTATAATTGTTTTCTATTTTAATTTGTTATATAAATACAATAAATTTCAGGAGGGGAACGCTATTTACCGTGTGCAGAGGGTTCCACTCTTTTATCACCTTTGTAGGTAGCAAAACTATTCCAAATTCTTTTACATCTACAAGCTATCTTTTCTTCTGTCTTATGCTTGACTAAGGTCACGGATTAATTTTAAATTGGGATAGTTTTAATAAAAAGTCAACGTCATGTGAACACAAAAAAGTCAAGATTCAGGCTGAGTAAAACCGAAACACGCTTAGATTTTAAGATTATCCCACAGTCCCTCTCAGTTTATGCTGGTGATATTCTAGATTGTCAATAACTTATACTTCTGGAATTAGAAAAGCGATTTAGTTTTTTTCTACCCTACATAGTTGGTTAGTCCTGGAAAGTGTTAAATGAATTAATTATTTTACAAATATTATACTAATTCTTTTACCAATGTATGTTTTTCTTTTTTGCAGCTGACATTGAATACCTTAAAATGTTATATTTATATTATTAAATTGTGACTGAGGTTCTTTAGTAGTAAAATGTGTTAGACATAATTGGATGTTGAGTTTAGACTTGTAAATTATAGAAGGGAAGACAATCCATGTGATGCTCCAAGATTATTTGATCAATTGATCATATGACATAATTTGATCTTCTCTATCTTAACTCCCTGTTGTGTTTGTATTAGTGATGGGTTAAGGTAAATTGTAGTAGACGAGCCCTTACAGCCTCATTCCCATCATGGAGTGTTCTCCTAATGATAAATTTGGTATCAGATATACTTATAGAATAAGTCTCTATCTTCTTCTAATATTATCTTGAATATCATAGTTATCCAAATATATTTATATAACAATTTGTCATTATTTAATGTGAAATATTATATTAATTATTATTTAAAATATTTGTATGATCATGAAATCCACCAATTAAAATATTCTATTATTGGTTTATTTTAATTGAAGTGATACATTAGCATGCTAACTCATGATCACCAAATAATTCTGATATCAATGCTTCAGAAAGCATGCAGTATCCGACGCCTATCTTCCTATAAAGATGGATTGGTAGATTTACAATACTATCTTAGGGAGAGCCAACTTAATATATGGTGGTCACTCCTTTTGTGTTCTTCCTAATTTTAAAAAAAAAAAAAACAAATTATAATTTTCACATTTTTTTTAATACATTTTATTTTATTTTATTTTATTTTGCACATATGTTGAGTGTGCCCCCTTCCCACTAGTTGTAATTATTGTGTGGGTACATAGAATTGAATCTGAACAATTTTATTGTGAATTTTACTGCCTTTTGATGTGATTTGATGATTATAATAATCCAGAGTTTGCCTCTTTCTATTTTATTTTTTCTTTTAAAGCATAATTTAAACATGTCTGGGTCTTTAGCATTTACTAAATCTCATATAGATTATAATTTTTATTTTATTTTTTTGGTTTGAATGCGTGTCATAACTTAGCTTTCGCATGTTTAATTTTTCTTAATGGATTAATTTCTGACTTAAATTTTCGAATTTTCAGTTCAATTAATTAGTTAAAGAAATGAAGAGAGAACTGATTAAAGCATTACTGTAATATATATGTATATTATCCATGGATGACCAAATTTTGAGAAGAGTTAGTTATACACACCATATGTACAACCACAACCTATCTTTTTCTCTCTTTATTTTATACTTATCAATTGGAAATTCGCTATGTCAATTATTTATGTACAAAAGTCATCTCCTAAACGCAGGTGATGTGTTGATAAATTTATTTCACTACTTTGAACCATTGAATTTTATTTGATGATTAATCTTCAAATTACTCATTCTATCATCCCATGATTTGTCCCGTTCAAAGAACGGGATTAAATCGAGTTTGGCAAATAATATTTGACACTATTCATATTTTTTCCTATTCATTATTCATCCTATTTATTATTTGGTAAATTATGTACTATTTATCATACTCTACTTCGTAATTAGTAAGTAATCGCGTAACAGAAATTAAACAAATTTAAAAATTATACAACCACATTCAGGTTTTCTTGTATGAGTTTAGCAAGCTGAAAGAACACATCTTCCGAAGTAAATTTTGAAACGAAGTGAAATCAACTAATTTAATTTAAATTAGTAGTTAACAAATGTGATACATGAAGATAAAACATGAAGATATTCGATCCTGTAAACGATTCAAAATCATCTTCTGAACGACTGATAGAATCTCTACATTAAACCTTCTCCTTCACTTCTCAAACATGACCTGCAATTTCAAATATTCACTCAACGAACAGTGTAGTACTTATAAAATCCTCATCTATTTCTCTCTTATTTTGGCTATAAATGTGGACTTCAACTGTTAAATTTTACATCAATAAGGTACTCTCTTCCTTCTTTATCTTTCTCTTTGAGTTTAAATCCCTTTCATTGTTAGAAATTTCTTGTTGTATTTACTATATTTGTGTGCCTATTACTCAAATTCTTTGATTCTTTAGATTTTTTATTTTGCCGATTCGTGAGATTGGTGGTTATTTTGATCCGATTAGCTATGCATTTTCCTCCATTTTTGCACATTGCAGTTAGGGTTTTGCAACTTAACCCACAATTATTCTAAGCACTGTCGATATAAATTTCTTGAAATTTGAATGGTAAAAATTTTTTAATATGCAATGATGAACCCATATTTTTCGTTAATCGAAATGTTGTCCATTGTTTATATTTTGTGTTTTATTTAGGAGGATAATTTTTAACTCAATTCTTAATTTGTATTTGTTGTATGACTTTCTGAAAAGATAAAATGTGTTTTAACACTTATTTACAGGAATCAACTATAGTTAAATATATAAATGTCATATAAAAGGAAAAAATCAAGTGATACTTAAATATATTTGTGTTCATGTTTAGTTTTAAACGCTTACTACAAATTGTTGCCAGTAAGGTGGTAATGTATTCGATAAGTATTATTTGGACTGTGATTTAGTTGTTCGATTCTCCGAACTCATCAAATCTTGTATATAAATACAAATATATTAATGTGTAACCCACCGTCAAAATAATTGGACCATAATATCTAATTACTATAGTTTATAATTCTTTTTGGTTAAAAAAATAAAAAATAAATAATAGGCATTCAGTTATTTGCAATCCAAACGGTTATTTCAAAATATTATTTCGTATCCAAACAATTATTTCATTATTTCAAAAATCAACATTATTTTCAAAAACTATTAAAATCAAAATTAAAATAATATTTGCCAAATATTAACTATTGTTTACTATCCAAACGGAGCTAGTTTTTCTAAAGACTTTACTGAATCCATTTTTCCACGGAAAATAATTGGCCTTGCCCGCTTAGATGCCTTAGGTGTAGTTTCATAATTGTTAGCACAACGTAATGATACGAATTTGGAGAGATTAAAGATGTACTAATTTAAGGAGATGAAAGTTAGAGCAACTTGGACTCATGTTTATCAAGATTGAAGTACATTCACGGATTGGATTAGATAAATTTGTGTGACCAATTTTAGATTTCGATTCTTAGGATTTTGGTGCCATCGTTAGGTTTCGTGACATCAAGTCATTGTGCACAGAATTTGCATCATGGAATGATTTATGGAAATCTTTGGTTTTGTCCTATCCTCTTTGTATTCGTTTTTGCTGGATTAATAAAATGAGTACACTCACCACCATGTAGGTGGTTTTAATAAAAAAATAAATTTTTTTTAAATAAAAAAGCATTCATGTATAAGCAACACTCATGTAAATAATGTTGGAGAAAAATTTATGTATATATATTATTTATATGCGTATATATATATATAATTTAATGATAGAAAAATTTAAAAAAAAATAATAGAATTTAAACTGGATCTCAACTTATTCTTTGATAACTTAACTCATGATCTATTACACATCTCTATTTTGGTTTTCAAAAATGAACTATTCAATTTGCAATTTATTTTTCATTTGAATCAAAGACCCTATTTAATAACCCAATTAGGTTATGGTTTTATATTTCCAATTTAATATCGATCCAAAAAAATAAACATTTCAATTGTTTAGCTAGAAGTTGGTAATCGATGTCAATAATAAGAATAATTAACAATAATTTATTGACAATGAAATGCAACTTAAGTGGTGAAATGCTCTTCTCTTTTCTTGTGACTTATTGGTCATATGTTAGAGTTACGAGAGGGTTGTGGGTGAGGTGATTTTTAATTTAAAAAATAATAACTAATTATGACATTTTTACCTTAAAAAAAAAATCATGACATTTTTACGTATTTATATAATCATATAATGGTTTTATCCAAAATACAATCTTTAGAATAGGTTTGCTCACTATCACTCTTATTATGGTTGTAATATGTAACCTATACAATTGCTAATTAAGAGTTTTTTATTGTTATATAATGGCATCATCTAATTATGTATAAAGTCTAAAATCAATCATTTTTTGTCTAATGTTAAAATTAATGTGTTTTCTTATTGTCCTCGTGTCTAGAATAATGTCTATTTATTTAGAAATAAATTTGTAACTTTCACACATTTCTCCAACTACAGTAGTGTAATTACCTGATTCTATTAACTTATCCCAACTTCCTATCTTCTAATTATTTTTAATCTTTTGTTCTTTATTATATTTCTTAAATTTGCACACACATAAGGTGTGTATCATTTGCTCCAGTCAATATAATTAACAGAAGCATTCTCAGGAAGCATGAGCCACGTACTTTTCCCTTAATTTGAAGTAGGCTTAATTATATTTTGCTCCCTATAAATAGGTGTCAGTTACAAATTGCTCTCTATGCAAATTTTATCTACAAATTGCTCCCCAAGACTTAACAGAGTTAAATTTTCCATTCAAAAGGTGTGTAAAATGTCATAATTGCCTTCGATTTTATAGTTGCACTTTGTCACTCTGAAATTTGGGTGAATTTCACTTTGGCACCCTAACTTTATTTATAAGAAAATTTTCCTTCAAAACTTAAGATGTTTTTGGTTCTATCCGATAGTTCTAAAAAGATTTTTTTTTCCCTTTAGTATTAAGTCTATAAATTAATTTTCTATTATATTCTTCATATTCGTATCCATTTTTGACATGCCATCACATACTTATTTCGTTATTATATATCTAAAATCATCACATTGTTTTATTTATTCTTAATTTTTTAATTTACTTTTCTATTATTAATAATTAGTTTATCACTTTGTTCTTAAAAATTACACTATTTTAGTAAATATGTTGTTTTAAATATACACAATATACTATAGTTTATATAAACCAAAGTTGATTAATTGACTTACTCATTCCCTCTAAACGAAAATAAAAAATTGGGAAGTACAATACATAATTTAGAAAAATAAAGTTATTTTATTAAATTTTTAAAAGAATAATTTTAGTAAAAGAAATTCACAGTTATTAACTACTATCATTAGTCACTTTTAGAACATATTTTTAACCAAATCAGACAATATTTTTCATGCAGGAAAATATCAATGCACATAATGGATTCATTATTAAAAATGAAAATAAAAGTGAATTATACTAATAAACTAAAAAAAATTCTAATATACAAAATATAAGAGGGAAAGAGGAATGTCATGGGATGATGAAACTACCCGAAATAAGAGAAAAATATCAAAATATTTCAGGCATTTAATCAGACTAAAAGGTAAAAAGATCTTTTATAATAATGTTGGATGAAAAAATTAATCACCATTAGCTTTGAATAACAAAATAATTCAAAAATAAAATTAGGGTATTTAAAGTGTAATTCATCCTAATTTCAAGGTAGCAAAGTGTCACAATACAATTGAGGACAATAAGATATTTCACACTCTTTTTAGATGAAAATTTTAACCCTATAATGTCTTAGGGAATAATTATAAATAAAATTAATATATGGACAATTTGAAACTGACACCTATTTATAGGGATAAAGTGTAATTAAGCCTTTAAAATATTATCTATTATTGTGACATGATTACTTATCAAATCTTACAATTTTCTTTAAGTTGCTTGGAGGTAAAATAAACAAATACATTTTAATTTAAATAAATTTGTATAACACATTCTTTTTCTATTTTTTTCCTCAACAACTTAGGTCATGCCTAGCTCTTATGAATACATAATGTTGATGCAAATTAGAGGAAAATTTAATGAGAAGATATAGAGAGTTTGTGTAATTAAGAAAGTGATTAATGAACATGACCTGCCATTTTAATATTTATATCTATAATCAATGAGTTAGATTGATCTGCGCGTCAAACACTTATATGTGATCCATTTAGGTCTACTTGAATTTCGAAGATAAAATTACTAAAATACCTTTGGTTGATTGGGGCCGGAGCCACATGTAACATTGTAAGTATGTTTATTATTTTTGCATCATCACACAATATAAAATATGAAACTATATGTTTTATAAGTAACAATCCTTAATTTTTGCACCACGATAAAATTACAAATAATTTTCCAGTATATTATTCTTTCTTTAAAAATATTTAAAAATTAAAAAGAAGCAAAAAGTAAATTAACATTACTATAAGGGTTAATTTCATAAACATCTTCTGAGGTTTATGCTAATATCACTTAGTACCTCTGAACTTTTAAAAATCTCACAAACCTCCCCTAACTTTACATATGTTGTAACAATTTCAGCCCAATTGAATAATAAAATATCATTTTAGAAGAGAGAGAAGCAAATTTGCTTCCATTTTTACCCCTAGTAAGAAAAATCAATTTGGTATAACATTGGAAAAATGAAAAAGAAGAAATTTGGAGGATTTAAATGAAATTGTTAAAAAATAACTTTGGGATGCACATATTTATTAGTAGGAACATACAATTACTTTTAGTTATCATAAAAAATATATATATGTTTTTTTTTTAATTTATGAGTTTGTGATTTTTCAAAATAAAAATACCAATTACAGTTATTTGATTATAATACGTAGTGTGTTTCTACATATATTAATTTTTTATTTAATTGGAAGACTAACAAATTGAAGCGTTTAACAAAAAATTTAACTAAAATAATACATTTTAATTTTATTTTTTATTTTTTGCTTTACGAGTTTGGATTTTCTAAACAAAATACAAACAACATTTTTTTATTATACTATATGGTTTGCTTCAAATTGTTCTATTTTTTAATTGAATGACATACAATACATTATATTAGGTCATGTGTTTGCTGCGGCCTTAAATTTTTTTAAATAAGTTGACAAAAAAAATTTATCAAAAATTATATTTTAATTTTTTTAGTTTATGAGTTTGTGATTAATCATACAAAATATTAGTTTTTATAAAAATATAGTTTGTTTATACGTATTAAAAAATAAAACAAATAAAATAAGAACATTAACTATTGTTTATACGTATTAAAAAATAAAACAAATAAAATAAGAACATTAACTAACACATATTTTCACAAATTAGTTGACAAAAATATGTTAAAAGACTAAAGGGTGACAAGTGAAATTATTAGAAACCTTAGGAGAGGTTTTTGAAACTACATTTTCATTATTTTACTAAAGAAGAAATGGTACAATTATCATTTCATCCAAATTAGGCCCCAATTACAAGAGAGGGAAGGTAAGTGATATTTGTAAAAATTAAGGGGTGCTAAGTGATATTAGGCTAAACCTGAAGGAAGGTTTATGAAATTATCCCTTACTATAAACTAAGCAAATCTAACGTTTGTTTAATATTCTTATTTGATGTATAAGATAGGATTGGTCATAAATGATTTTATCTTATGTTCTTATTTTGACAGTGTTTTGAAACTAAGGAAAATCGTGCTTGAAAAAGGAAAAAAAAAAAAAAAAAAGGTTGATTATACTTTATTTCTTAAACTTTTGATCGCTAACATTTTTGTCGATAATGAACACTGAATTCCTTCTGTCATGGAAAGTCACTATTTTGAGCACTCCACCTCTATTTTGTTCTATTCTCTCTCTTTTTTTTTTTTCGGTCTCATGAATCAATTCTTCATCAAGAGATGGAGAGAGCAATTGTTTCATGTAGAATTTGATTTGAAAAGTTGTATAGGTGTTGAATTTCGCCAGACTTTTTGGCCTGGATTACTTGAAAAAATATACAGGCATTATTTTTAATATTAATTTCTCCAAAATTATAATCAAATATAATAGCGTTATACTTCTTAGTTAAAATTATTTATTTTGACTAAATGGACAGATATATCTTTCCTAAATCAAAAAATTTTGAATTAAATTTTATTCTTAAATTGATTTGGACCAATTAGATTTAAAAGAAATATTTTCTAAAGAAGAAAGAGAAAGGGTTGCATTATTTAGGTAAGGGTAGAGTTAGTGGAGGGATAGAGATCAATGGAAGCCAAAAAAAAAAAATTTAAAAAAAGAATAAAATATTAATTGAATCATCAAAATTCGAGATATCATGATAGAAGGATGTTAAAATATTGAGTTTTAGTTATGTTAAAATTGAAGAGGATAAAATAAAATTAATTCATGGGCGTATTTGTACATTTAGCCAAATTTAGTACGAGGACTTTAGTGCTAAAACAATGTTACGTCAGGGCTAGTACCTATACACTATTGCTTGTTTAGAATACCACAACTCAAGCCGCCTAATATCTTTAGTCCACCTGCAGCACAGAAAATATAAATAACATTCAATCTTTTTTGTTATTACTTTTTTACAGTCTCTGTTACGTGTTATAGAAACATTCATAGATATTTCTTTATATATGCAATTTTTGCATAGATGAAGTGATGAACACATAAAACTGATCATTAATTGATTAGAAAATGATGGAGATGGTGCTAACAGCGTCAAATATTTGGATGTCGGTGCATAAAACTATCTTTCCAGTTGTCAAAGTCCATCTCACTGCTTATTTAGCTTTACTAATAGAAAGGGATTACTCATTGCAAAACTTAACAAAGATATAGACATGATTAAATTAAGAAATGAGGAATTTCTATGATCAAGAATGCACATCCATTCAGGTTAGCAAACACATGCTTACAGATGAACAAAATTGATGCATGATTCTCGAGTTCTTTAGTTACAAGGTTACCTACAGGCATTTACCCATCTCTCAATTTAACTGCATATCCCTAACCTGCATCTATTGTTGATGAGGCATTTTCATGATCATAAAGAATATCATATGGAGTTGGTTGGTATCTATAGATATCTATCTGATATTATGGTCCATAATGAAACCGGACCAAGTTTTAGAAGGCAAAAATGCTAGGAATTGTCTTTCACTCTAAAGTCTCTAAGAGACCTCCTGTAAGGAAGACCCATTTTTGTCTATTGACAGGCTTGCAACTTCTTTCACTTTATCATCCTTCACTCTTTCATTGAAATGCTCCCTGAGAAACTCTACAGCCATGAAAGTCACAGCAGAGGCTGGAACATACCACATAATTCTGGGAATGCTACCTCTGAACATCCCCCTAATACCTTCAGTTGACCATGTCTGATGGACTACGTCCAACCAGCCATTATACCTGGAAGCATACAAATGTTAGAAGACGCGCTGTATCATCTCTTGAATATCATGTTAGATGCATATTCCATCCATCGCAAAAAGAAATAGCTTAGTGGTGATTTGAGTTGCAAGTCACATGATAAGCAAGCAAAATCAAAAGTGAAAAGGACTGCACAATTCAAACAAAGGAACGATTTGAAAATCATTCAAAAAAATCAGCTGTTTTAACTTTTATCAGATTACTACCACCATCAAATTCTCTCAGACAGGTAAACAAATTACGAAGTCCAGTTTTACCGTAATGCATAAAATATCTTATGCTCATTATCGAACTATTTTACTTTCTGAGGAAAATGAATTATTTTCCTAGCCAAAAGGATAAACCAATCAGGAATAAGTGCAATCCACCTTATCATCAGACACTAGAAAGATTAGATCTTACAAGTCCACTAAGGAGATTCCCTCAATAATAAAAACCAAAAGAATAGTAGTAATCCAACAAGATACCTTAAGGTTGTTCCTTGTACTTGTAATCTTGTTTTAACAATATCTAATGGAGTTGTAAGATATGCACTTAAACCTGCAAAATGTCACCAAGAATCTGAGATACTTCCCACGGAAAATCCTTAAAATATATATCAAGAATGAGCTAGACGGGCACAACACAAGCTACATATGTACCACCAGCTAATCCTCCCAGTAAAAGCCCCTCAAAGGAGCTATTCACAAAGTGATCTGAATCCCGGAAACCATCTTTGCATCCCATATTCTGTCATGTTTTTAAAGGCCTCATAGAAAGTGACCTGTGAATTGTCAGAGCAACATGTCTTCAGACAACAAGGTAAGGAGATCAAGCAATGAAAACTGTTGGTAATGAAATAAATGACATTGATTTACTAAATGAATTCCAATTTCAAGGAGGAGGTGTAGATGCAACAACCAACAGGGACCGGCTGTTACAGCTCTTTTTTCTTTAATATTCTTTTTGGTTACAGGATTACTTGCTCAATAAGAAGAAAGTAATTGAACTGATACACAAACAAACATACTGGGAGACTAAATTGTTATGTTACTTAAAGGAATAAAGGGTATGCACAAGAGGAAAACACGTGGTTGATCGACCATAAGAACCAAAAATCACCCCAAGAGTGACTACATTGATCCCATTCTAGATCTGTGCTCAACTGAGCACAATGTTCATACAGAATATGATTGGCAAAGGTAATTGTGGGACTGAAACTTTGCCTTTGTGAACCTTTGATTCATTGCAACCAATGTTAAGTACTGATATAGGTAAAGTATGGAAAATACACGGGTACTACATTAAATGGCCAGGTAAAGGAAAAGGGTAATTTTAAAAAAGATACATTGTTAGGGATAGCTTACATATGAAAGCTGTGTGCTAAATTCAGAAGAGTGGAGTAATGATGAGAATGAAGCAAAGAAGTTCATGCAGGGATGTGTCTCTTCCCCACCTAGGATTCAATTTGAGAAACATGATATTTTAGAATACAAATAATTCTAAAGGAGATCAGAAACCTAATGAATATCAAAGAACCATATTAATGGAATACGAAAAATTATCAATATTAATACCATCAGGCCAGCAAATGGCACATCCCTTGCAAGTGTAGACCAGTATCTGGCACAAAAATACAAAAGAATACAGTTGAGTTAGTGAGTGAGAGAGAGGGACAGAGAGAAACATGTTATGATCCTAAAGAAATAAAGATTTTTATGCATATTTACAAAGGGATGCATAGCTTTGTTTGAGAGATGCAATGTTAGCACATAATGTTCTCATCCAACTACAGAAAGGGCATAATCAAGAAACTTTTGGCACCGAGTTTCACAGCATCAAACTAGTTCCCTTGGCACCTAATAACAGAGCCCTCAAAACTCAAATATTTGTTATGAAAATAACAATTTAAGTAGAGTAGAAAATAGCATGCAGATGAACCTTATCCTATATTCATGCACTTTATGGTTCACAAATACAAAATGTTGGGGCACAGGGCATACATATAGGCCATAAGACAAAGGGATTAACATATTCAGGAGCATTAGTACGCTAATAACATTCTAAACCTGTAGCACTACTTCAGCCGAGACTAATGATACATCATTAAGCATATGACATTATGTATGTGATCTTGACCATACAAATTTCCAATTAATTATATAAATCGCTAGCAAAGGAGTTTGACATCAAGAAACATACCCAGCATATAAACCCTTTGGACCTTGTGAGTGAATCTCTTTCCATATCGAACAGCCAGCCTGAAACAGCCCTGAATAGTAACCATACATAGGATTTCCATGTTTCATGCATGCACTATCCTTCATCACAACAGAACTCCAATATTTCCTTGTTCCTTGAACTTGCATGCGTTGCTTCATCACTTCACAAGGAACATACACAAAAGATCCAAGCGTATCCCCTGAAAAGCATTAAGAAGAGCGAAAAAAAAAAACACACGGACTTGTTCAAAAAATAAACCATCCCAACATTGAAATTCAATTGAAACAAGTTATAACCTCGATATAACTCAAATAAGAACTATACCAATGGCTCCAGCTAAAAAATGCGCCCAGTGGCCACCGAGATTGGGATGGGACTTTTCAATCCAATTCTTGGTCGACTCTATCACTCCAAAATAAGTAGCTCCAGTTGCAAGAGATCCAGTGACCCCTGGTGTAATTCCTCTGTAAAACCCTGTCAACCAAATTATTTTTAACAACTGGACGCACCAAACAAACTCTCATCGAAATGTAATAGAAACATTAATTCAATTCCCACCACAGTAATTACAAAGAAATACCCAAAAAAACTGAGTCAGAAAGAAAAAATACCAGCTAAACCATCAGTCGCCCAAATAGTGCGGACCATCTGCAATATGCTCTTCATTGGTTCTGAAAGTAACACAAATTATGCAATTGGGCTACTAATAAAAAATCACTGAAAAAACAAAACCAAAGACAGAAAAAAGAAAAAAAAAATCTATTAAAACCCAAAAAAGTTAAAAATTGGGGATTTGATTTCTGATTTTACCGGGCATCCAGTGAGCATGGTTTGGCTTTGAATCCGGGTCTTGATGGTATCAACGGGATGCATCATTCCCTCCCCAAATGCACCCGCTATTGCTCCCCATACAAATTCCTTCCAAGCTGCACCCATTCAATTAATTAAAAAAATAAATAAATAAATAAGTACCACTACGGATATTGCACGAAATTCGACAAATTGTAAGTTTAAGTTAAATTTTTTGCAAAACCTAATAGAAAATTCACAACTTAAAATCAAATTAAATCGGCCAAAAACCACAGTAATTAGTTACACAAGTTAGTTTCATTTTTTTTTTTTTTTTTTTTATATGTAATTTTATAGAAGAAATGCGAGTAAAAATGGGTTTACCAATGAAGTGATGATTAGGAGGAGTGGTGGGTTTAGTTGTTGAAAGGGTTAACGATCGATGATTATTATTAGTTTTTGAGGATGGATTGGGAACCGCCATGGCTGTAGTAGAAGAGATTTTGGAAGCATAAGAGGAAGGAGTTTAGGGTTCAAGGATTTTTGCTTTTTCAGGGTTTAGTCTTGTGGATTGGGAAAAGGAACATGAATTTTGAAAGAATGCAGTGGGTATACGTGGCAAGTTTAGTGGTGCACGCCTTTCAAGGTTCAAGTAACAACCCTCTTTTGGGATTAATTACGTGAGCAATCATTAAATTAATATTGAGGCCAATTTGTCATCATTTTTTTAAAATGTGGTATTTAGGTCATTTCCGTTCTAGGGGTACAAATGCGTCCTGCTAAACTTGAGTAAAAATTTTAAGGGGCTTGAATTTGAATTCATCAATTTTTAGCAATTCTTCAAGTACTAATCAGATTCGAGTTCGAGTATATTCGAACTTAAACGAGTTTAACTAATATAAATTAATAAAATTATATATTATTAAATGAGAGATATAATAGACATTTTATACTAATTAAATATATATATATAGATGGGAGTTCGCGAGCTTCACAGTCGAACCTTTATGTGCTCGCGAACACTCGAACCTCATACATAAAGGCTCGAGTTTGAGCTCGAATAATGAATCGAGTTGGTCAAGCTCGGTTAACACTAAACTCAAGCTGAGCTTTGACCAAGCAGCTCGTGAGTTGCGCGGCTTGCTTGCAACCCTAGTCATTTCGTCAATTTGTCCGTTAAACTGTTTTGTCAAATGTATGACTTTTTGCAAGGGTAAAATTGTCCAAACATTTAAAATTTCACAATAATAAATTGTTGAAGCATCAATTAGGAAACTTTTAAAATTGAGTGGTCAAAATAGAAATTAGTAAAACTTGAAGGGTCATATCATAATTTTTAAAAATTTCTAAAAACCTAATCACTGATTAGCATCTTTATTGTCTTCCTCACACGAATTTTTTTTTTGCTCCATTTTATTTTGCCAAAAACAAGTCTGAATCACATTACTTTTTATACAAAAATGATTCTTGCAACTGGTAGAATGCATATATAACAAAATCTAAACAAAAAACGACAAATCTAACCCTGAATTAAAGTTAGATCTGAAACCCAAATATAACCTATTTATGCATTCAAAAATGATTTGACCTATGAAATTCAACATTCTCCCAAAAAAATTCAAAAGTTTTAACTCTCAATGTGATCCCTCAACTTTCTAATAGTGCTCCTTCTATTGTGTGTTTATTGTAATTTTGGGCAATCACGGGCATATTTGCTTAGTGACTTCAAGAAGAGAAAAAAAGCAAAATTTTCAATTATACTAAAAAATCAAGAATTTGATTAGGTGCTTTATGAGGCTATTGTGATGGTGAAAGTGGAGGTTCAGATGGGCGGTTGTGGTGGTGATAGTGGTGGATCTGGAGTTTCGGATGGTGGATTCTTGTGGCGGCGGTGGAGGTTTTAGAAGAAGAAAAAAGCAGAATAGGAGAGAGAGAGAAAGATGAGTGTTGAAATCTAGCCGAAAAAGTATGAAGAAGAGGCTGATTTTTTTGGGACAATTTTGTCCTTGTTTAACTCATGAGGGAGACATGTGATTTATACAAACGGAGGAGATAACAGAAGAATCTAACAAAAGGGGAAAAAATTGACTTTTTTGTGAGTTAGGTAACCTTTTCAGCCACAACATTAGTTTGATGATCAAAATCTATACATTGTAAAAATAAGATGACTTTTTTGGTATTTTGCTCTAAGTATATTTACCTTAGCTGAGGCTTGCTATATTATTGATTGTAACTTATAATTTGGCCAAATTACAAATTTTCCCCTCTGACTTTCATTAAGCAAAATTATGAAAAGACTAAATTGCCCTTATCACATATTGTTTGATTAATCCCTAAAATTATTTCAATTATCAAAAATAGCCCTCAAGCTTTTTTATTTTGTCAATTTATTCCAAAATTCATTTATCCACCACAAACCCTCCTACCCTTAATAACTAATCATAAAACAATTTCCTTAATCCTTCCTACATTTAACCTATTTCAATCCCCACAAGCACCAATGTACCATCAACATGAGATTAATCCTCATTTTCTTTCACAACCACACTTCTAAGATTCGAGGCCAAGGTGGGAGTTGTGCAAAGAAATGGGGTCGATTGTTGGAGGAGAAAAAGGGAGAGAATGAAGGCAGCACAAGGAAGAATGAGAGAAATGTGAGTTGCAGGTTATGGGTACTAGGGAAGGTTCAGTTACTGGAGTTAGGGGATGGGTAAGGGTAGAGGATGGTCTGCGTTTGGGGGTAGGAGGAGGAGGAAAAAGAGGAAAAGGAGGAGGAGAAAAAGAAGATAGAAAAGAAAGAAGGTTCAGATTTGGGTCTGGGTTGGATTTGGATTCAAGTTTGAGTTTAGGTTTGGGTTTAGATTCGGGTTCTAGTTTTGGTATAGCATGATTTGAGGAGTTTAAGCAAAACAACGTCAATTTGAGTGAAGAAAGGATAATAAACTTGAGAATAAATTGTTAGCACAAATTTTAAAAAAATGAACATTCTTAAATTAAATAAATAAAGGTTTGTATTAAATTTTATAAAAAAAAATATTTATATTAAAAAATTTGGTAACATTTTCTAATTTTGTAGGAAAAAATATTGTTTTAAAATAAAAAGTTTACCAAATGAATTAGTATAAAGAATAATAGAAAATATCGTATGATAAACCCAACTTGATAAAACAAAACAATTATTAATCCAATACTGCCAAGAAAAGTGAGATATTTTCACCCAAATTACATTATAAAATTTAAGCATATTGTACCTGCTTTAAAAAGGGAAGTCGAGGAGAGACTTTGAATAGGAGTTTATGGAGAAACAACATGATGGTTTGCATTATCAATGGAGTATGAACTAGGATTATATATTTTATCAAGGTAAATTAGTCCAGATTTTGCTATCTCATCCACGAGTCATTACGACATATAACTACTACGAAATTCCTTATAGAATTATTTTTTTTCATTGCATAGAGAATCAATTCAATTTATTGGGATAACTAATCTCATAGTTAACTAACCAAACATACGATAAAATAGGATTACTTATCCAATCTTACCTATGAACCAAATTGAAAGACTTGTACAATATGATACCATGTATTTTAAAAACTTGTATTACAAGTTTTAAAGAAAAATGAATGGTTCTTGACTGCCCCAACAGTAGCCCAATCCACCTCAAACTTTTGAGCAAATTTATTCTCAATTGATGCTCCAATTGGTGTCATATCTTCTTAAACATTCTTGTGGGCCTCTTCAATCGGCATGTATTCAACATCTATTCTACTTCTAAAGGTAGAATAATCTACTTGCGCCCATGGGGTAGGAATGTAATCATCTCGAGGTCTTTCTGCTTATTGTTGTGAAATTTGCCAAGTTAAGCCTCTAAGTTTCGGATAGAACTTTTCATCTTCTTTCATGAAATCAACCAACTTCAGCCCAAGAGTGTCGTGTTCAACCTCAAAATATGATTTTGACTCTTGAGGTGTTCGATAAAATGATTGATATGGATAGCACATCCCATGGTCGCTCTAATAAAAATCTAGATGGTCACACCACCTTGTGCTATAATCATAGGTGTAGGGACCATAATTATATGTACAACCCCAATTCGCATGTGCACTTGCACAAAAATCATAAATTGAACCATTGAAAGAATTTGAACTAACATGAAAATTACCTATTTGTGCTTCTAGAGCTGCTATTTGGATTGACATATTATCATATTGGATCCTAAATGCATCCATTATATCAACCTCATAAAACCTTTTTCTAGAACAAGCATACTCCATAACTACAAAAGGAAACAAAGAATGCAATCTCAAAACAAGAGAAATAGTAAAACAAAAATAAACACAAATAATGTTCAAAGTGGCACTTCAACTATTTGGTATCAATATTGATAACAACAATCCCCAACAACGACACCAAAAAACTTGTCGGACAATTTCTTACACTTGCTAGTGCACAAGATATTTTCAAGCAATTTAGAAGTAAGTTGAGTATCTTTCCCACGAGAATTATATATCAAGTACCAAAATCATTAGATTTAACATTTGAACACACTAAATTCAGAATAGTTTAGTTAATAACAACTAAAATCATATTAAACTAGACAAAATTATTAAATGAGATTAGAAAGCGATAAGGCATTTTGATTTCACTTATTGCTAAGCATAAAATATCGAGTTGTTTAGGTTGATTTTTCCAAGATTGCTAGTCGAATTCCCTCTTTTAGTTATTACACAATGCTCATGTTATAATAAATCTGTTGTTACTAATTTATTTAACTATGCTCAACTGCAAATAATTAGAAGTAAACATCATTGGGTTTTGGATTTAGAACTTGGAATTCTTATGGTGACCAAACAAATTGTAGTAATCTATGGTTAGATATTCGCTCAATCCATGATTTTTACTAATTGATCTTAAATATATGAATTACTTAGTCAGTCTCATCACATATTTACATGAACATTCAAGAATTGGCCAAAGACTTGCAAACATTAAGAATATTAAACAAAAGCATGAATTTTTAATGAAAATATACCATGAATAATATCGAATCATGAATTATGCAATTACGAAATGCTATATCTCAAAGCCCTAACAAAAAGATATAGAACACTACAAATGATAAAAGAACACTGAAAATAGCATAAGAAATAGTGTAAAGAAATCTTTACTAAGCAAATATTGCAAGATCTTGGAGCAATACTGTCAATCTTGAGCCTCCTCTTGAAATCTTCTCACAAAAGAGAAAAAGCCTAGCCTAAGATTATAGCCCCAAGAGGAGCTAAAAAATAACTGAATTATAAATTTCTAATAATTAATAGTCACAAAGTGTAAGGCATTGAATAAGTTTCAAAATGCACCAAATTGGTCCCAAAATAGACACCTAAAACCCTAAAAATGCTAATAATCGCGACGACTGCTATATTGTTGTGTTTCTAAGGGTCTAAGCGTTGCACTCAGTGGTTGGGCGCCTCTAAGCCTCCTTCGAGTGCTGGCAATGTCCAAATCTCTTGAAACCTTCAAAAAAGCATTAAAAACACATTAACACATGTACTAAAATACATAAAATCACATATTCATAGCAAAACCCTAAATAATTAAAAACCCTAGTATTTAGGGGTGTCAATGGATCATGTTATGTTATTGTTGTGTTGTGTTAGGTATGACCCATTTTTTATCGGGTCGTGTTCATGTCGTATTATGTGGGGTCGCTTCTTATCGTGTCGTGTTCATGTTTGACCCTTTTACTTCTAACAAAGATGTATCAACCTACTTAACAAATTAAATAACTTGTGACCTATTTGAATTAAAATCTCAAATTTTAGCTCCTCTTATTATTTAATAAGTTAAATAATTATTAATACTAACATTGTTCTCATAATAATTTAGAACACATAATTAAAATTACTGAAATTTTTTAGATAATATTTAAAATAATTATTATGTATAATTTAATAATCTTATATTAAATCTATTATTCACAATCATAAAGTATGCTATATTAAATAATCAAGATAACGTTTCAACAAAATTTGTTCATTCAGTAACATAATAAGTTATCGTGTGACCCATAGGTTGATCTAACTGAACCTATTTAATTTTGTATCATAAACGTGTTGACCCAATAATGACTCGATGAAATTTGAGTCATGTCATAACCCATTAATTTTGTATTGGGTTCGTGTCATGTTATTGTGTCATATGAAAAATTGCCAGTCCTGGTAGTATTACACATGAAAAATGTCAGAACTTGCGTGAAAATGTAAGTAAAACATATGCAAATAGCTCACTTTTTTTAAAGAGTTATCATTCATATATTAAAATTCATATAACTTATATTTCATGTAATATAAATATTTGTTATGTAATGTCTAATTTATGTACTTATACATTCTAATTTATGAATATAACATTTTATTATCAACAAATATATTAAATGCATTACTTACATTTTTTTAGTACATAAAGAGTTAAGTAATCATATATATATATAGATAGATAGATATATATATAGCTAGATAGATATACACATACACACACACATATATGGTCATGTATGTGTATAACTTATATATCTAACACCTGTATGTAAAGATATATTATATGTTTGTGTAGATTTGTATAATTTGCTCATGTGATCTATTTTTAACTCGTACATATAATATATTATGCGCTACATATTGTATAATTCATGTATTTATAGATTACATGTATAGATCATAATTTAATAATTTTATACATATATTTGTTATTGATTTTTGAAACATCGAGCGCTATCCACTCTTGAAACTTTTTAAAATTGTTGTGAATTTTTGTGTATATATATATTGAAAATTAAGAATTTTCTTTCCAACTTGAAAAGGGATTGAGAAGGCACATCTTAATAAGTTGGGAATTTTTTGAATTTCAAAAGATAAACAGAAGAAGAAAGGAATATGTTGAGATATTTTTTTATAGAAGTGAGAAGAGATAGAGGGGATAAGAGAAGTGAGAAGGTGGTTGACAAAGTTGTGTTGAGGGATAGAAGAGAAGGGCTAAAATATAGGAGAGAAGATTAGGAAGGGAGGTATGAAAGAGATAGAAGAGTGGGAGGATTCTGAGGAATTTGGCCATAGGAGTTTTGGATATGTAGTTGTAGATTTGAAACTAGGAGATTTGGCTGTCGATATGGAAGATCGAAGAAAGGGGCAAAAACATAGGAGAGAATTGTATTATGAGTTTTAAAAAATAGAGAAGAGTGATTAGTAATCTAATTTTGGGATAGAATGGAGAAAGTGCCTATTATGAAAGAGTAGTGGTAATATGATAGACGTATGTAAGTCTAACTTAGAGACACTGCTATTACTACTTCCAATTTATTTCTCTTTTCTTTTAGGTAGTTCCGTTTATTTCACTCCTGCATTTTGATCATTTCTTTTTTCCCAACTAGTAATATATTCATTAATGTATCAAACGCAAAACTGATGATTCACCGCCGTTAATTAGCAACAACCTAAAGCCATCTTTATACCTTATAAAAAATAAGTTTTTCCAATTGTTACCATTCTATTTTTAGCACAAAGTTAATAAAAATTGTAAAGCCATCAACCATAAACCATCACTATTTTGGTGGCTCCACTGTACCCAACAATCAAATATAACTCAAAACTTTCAATTAATCATATTGGTGGCTGACCCTTTTCTTAGTGAAGTAATTTAATTACAATTTTCAATTCCTTCTAAATAGGCCACAGTTAGAGGTATTACGTTTGAAATTGTGGTACATTAAAAAAATATGAACCAAACTGAGTAATGAGTATAAATCAAATTATCTAACTTTATATACAAACAATTGGGGAATTCACTCAGGGGTAAAAGTGTAATATAGGCAAAAAAAAAAAAATTAAGAAAAGAGAGGTTGGTTCCATTGGTGGTCGGATAATATGGAAACAAAGGACGTGAAAAAAACTGAATTGTGAAGGATAATGAAGTTGACCAGGAGAATAGGAAGGGGTTTGGTGCTTTTGGCCTTTTGAGGAGAAAATAGAGGCAGGAAGGAGGAGATTAATTGGGAGAAGGTTTTGGTTTGGTTCTTGATAATAGATACGTTACTTGTAAGGCAAGAAAGCTTATTAAAGGCAAAAATATAATTAGGCTTGTAGGAAGGGGCTCTAATTCCTTATTCTCGTCTATAAATAGGGGCACACCTTCTAAGAAATATAACTAATATCAACAACCCAAGTTCAGGGACATTTAACACAATCATTAATACTGTGTCTCTCTACAATTTTACCTTGATTACTCTCCAAACGTACCAGCATTCATCAATTAAAATAAAAAATTTATAAGGAAAAAAAAAGAGATATGGGATGATGATCTGAGGCAGAAACCTCACCCTATGTGATGTGTTCGGTTGCCTGAAGGGATTCGTAACCCGCCAAGGTACTCAAGTGGTTCAGACCAATAAGTGTAGAAGTACAAAAAAAAAAAAAAAAAAAGAGATATGGGATGATGATCTGAGGAAGAAAACCTAGGCAATACATTCGGTTGCCTGAAGGGATCTATAACCTGCCGATTTGCTCAAGTGGTTCGGACCAATAAGTACAGAAGTACAAAAAGGGGATATTGGATGATTATGAGACATTGATCAATTATCATGAAGATAGATAGATTTCATTTATGGAATTTGTACAAGTATGAAAGATACGATCAGCCATGAAGAAGATTAAATGAGTTAATTTTATTAATAATTGGCAGAGTACAAAAATGATTAGATGGGCCAATCATACCCATTATAGAAACCTATACTACCTATACTACCCTAGAAAACATTCTAAGTATTGGTAGCAAGTTCTTCTTGTTCGGGTTGAGTCTGACTGGCTAGAGCTGATGTAGTAGGTTCTAGCATATGTAGCCTGAGGCTGATTGGCTTGAAGGGATTCAACTTCATCCTCTACAATTACTTGGGGCATAGCAGTTACAGTCTACAATCTCTCTAAGCCCAGGATTCTAATCGGTTCCAAAAGAAGAAAAGCAGACCTAGATATGCTGAAAAGTTGGGCCATCTCACTGATCAGCTCTGCTATGGCCTTCTTATTATAATAGGGGATCGAAGCCACATCCAAGTCGACCTCTGGAAATTCCTCCATGACATTGTCCATCGCGATAGTGTAACCCATCTTCATAGCAATACTATTGATGGTATTTAGGTCATTCTGGATTCCTTTGGAGCTGATGAAAAAAATTGATTCCAGCCAATTAATTTGAAGAAGCTTCAACTTTCAGCCAATCAATCTTTGTATGAGTCGAAGAAAGTTCAACCTTGTATGTGTTTAGCTGATCATTCTACTTGGTGAATTTTTTTATTCAGTTCGTCCACATTGTTTGAATGCCTGCTCTCCAGGTCGGCCAAGCTCAATTAGCTTCATTTTCAAGCTTTGTTTGAAGCTTGGCTAGAGCTTCATTCTTTTTAGCTTCAAGCTCTTTTTCTAGTTGTGCAAGGGCTTCAGTCTTATTCTTCTCGAACTAGTGCAATTCGACTTCCAACTAAACAATTTTATTGGCCAACTCTTGAGAGAAGAGCTTGATAGTGTAGATGGGGTCCAAGCAGCACATATAAAAAATAAAGTTTATCACAAGAGGGATAAAAATCAAGATAAGGAAAAAGTGGTTTAAGTGCTTACTGTAACGAACGCTTAAGAAGGTTTGTCCATGCCCTCTTGAAAAGAAAAACTCTCGGCATATGCTATGTCCCGAGGAGGAAAGCTGAAGTCCATCATTTGGTGTGCCACTCGAGGAAATTGTCCCCGAGCATTATTGTTGAAGTCCCATCCAGGGACAAACTTATCCTATCCCTCAAGACCTTCAATTTGGTCGATGGACTTCTTCGTTCATAGGAGGCTTTGGTAACCACTTGCAGATGCCTTCTTCTCCTACCTATCTCTTCAAGAGTCCATAGCCAAGCACCTGGGACAACACGCTATTCAACAATTCGATTATTAGTAGGGACACAAAATGCTCTTGGTTTGTACGACCAAGGGCAAAAAGACCAACCTGAAGCTATTAAGATAGAAGAAGCAAATCATTTTAGAAGAAGGGATGATGGACTAATTATTAAAGGATGTTGGCAAGTCTTTTTACCAGTGGCTGCTATAAGGAGAGGTCGTCCTTAGCAGTGTCAATAGGTGGGATTGTTAGGTTATCGTGTCGTGTTAAGTGTGACCCATTTCTTATCGTGTCGTGTTCGTATCGTATCATGTGGAGCCCGTTTCTTATTTTATCGTGTTCGTGTCTAACCCATTCGGGTTCATGTCATGTTCGTGCCTGACTAGTTTACTATTGACAAAGGATATCAGCTTATTTGACAAATTATATAACTTGCGATCCATTTGAGTTAAAATCTCAAATTTTAATTATTTACTTACTTAAACAATTATTAATACTAATCCTTGTTATCATAGTAATTTAAAATACACAATTATAATTATTTAAATTTTTTGGATAATATTTAAAATAATTATTATGTTTGATTTAGTTTTATAATATTAAATCTATTATTCACAATTTTAAAGTATACATTGTTAAATTACAATAAAGAAAAAATTTCCTCAAAATTTGTTTATACAGTAATTTAACAGGTTATTGGGTCAATCTATAGGTTAACCCAACTCAACCCGTTTAATTTCATGTCATAAATGGATTAACCCAATAATGACCCGATAAATTTTGGATCGTGTCATAACCTGTTAATTTCGTATCATATTCATGTCGTATTATTGGATCATGTCAGAAATTGCCAGCCTTAGTTGTCCTGCTTCAAATGTACCGATCACAATCTCCTAGGTCGAACTTGGGGCAGTAGTAGTCTTGGCTTGTTTTCTTGCCAAGGAAGGAGAAACGGTCTTCCTCTTGGGACCAGATCTGGGTTTAAAACCCGGTTAAGCTGATAAAGTGACCTTTGCACTAGAATTACGTCTTCATCGGAAACTTATATGGGCTCCTGAGGAGCTGAACTAGTGGCCTCCAAACTAATTATTGCAGAAGGCAGAGTGACCTCTTGAACTTCAGGATTGGAGGTGGCCATGCCTTCAAAAGGTGTTGGTGGGTTAGAAGAATCTGTTGTTGATGGAATGGAAAGAGTAGTTGAGGCTGAGGGGTGGTGGCCTTCTTCTTGGATAATTTTATTTTTTATGGCCGAATCAATTGGCTAAGGGTTGGGGCTGCAAAAGGAGAAATATGAGAATGAATAATTAAAATAATTAAAGTAAAAGGAGAAATAAAACTTTTAGAGTTTTACGTGGGTCATAGTCTTCAGGAGGATCTAAGGACACCATGAGCCAAGTCCAGGCAAGAAAATTCTCTTTAAAACAAACTTCTTCCTGGCATAATTAATTGCGAGGTTAGAAGTATTCAAGGTTTCAACCTCGCTCAAAATTGTGTTCGATATGAAAGAAATGGAGTCTATTGGGGGGAGTTTAATTCAAAATTCCACATGGGTTGGATCATATTCATGTTAGATTGTTTAACAAAAAAAAAGTGTTTTCCATTTATGAATAGAGGTCGGACAATCTTCTATCAGACCTCAACGATTGGTTTGGGCCAAGAAGTAGTAATAACCAACTTCTCAACTAATGGTTAATTTATAAAAGGCTCGAAAGCTTTGATGGGTTGGACAAACATTGAAATATTTACACAAAATTGAATATGCTATTACTAAATGAATGGCGTTTGAGCTAAATTGAGAAGGACTGATATTTGTTAGCTAAATTTGTGAAAATAGAAGGAAGAGGAAGATGAAGGCTAGCTACAAGCTATTTCTCGTATATGAAGAAGAAACCTTCTAGGGGTTGATATGCTCGACATGAGCGCTCGGACAGGTTAAAACCACAAAATTAGGGATATTATAAGTCCTACGAATTCTAGATATGTCAACAGGGATTGTCTTAGAGACCTCTATTTCGACCGAGATCAACCAAATACGAATTTGGGGTTAGAAATAGGATCGGCTGATTGAGTAGGAAAGGACTTACATGCTATAAGCTAGAGGTGCTGGAATTGTTGCTGGAGTTGCTTTGAGATGCCATGACTCTAATTTTGTGGGATGAATTGAAACTACAACTAAAGATTGGAAAGAATTTTTGGTAAAAATCTAGGGATTTTGAGAAGTTTTAGATAAGCAAACAAGAACTAGACAGAAGCAAAGGCAAAATGTAAGCAAGAATGGTGAAAATGGTGAAAAAAGTAGAAGGGTGGAGTGATAAGGGGTTATAAAGAGGGATGAAAAGGTGTAACTGAGAGGGTTGCAATTAATGAAGGAAAGTTGAATAGGTGTGATTGAGAGGCTTCTGATGGGAAATGAAAAGTTGTGAAAGGTGCGATGCAATCAGATGCTGACACGTGGCTATTGATATAAATAGTGGTCCAAATTTTAATTAATTTTAAAAATTCAAAATTTGAAATTCATATGATTGATGAATTTTGAGATTGGCCGAAGGGCAGAAACATTCTCAACTGGGGCTTGGCTTATTGGAGGCTAGGGTTGATCGTTAGATCAGGTGGTTGTCTATCGGCTCACTGCAGGGATCGGCAAGTGGTTACAGTTGACTATTTAGATTGTTTAATCTTCACCAAAGCATATTTTAGTTTGGCTCCTCCATCGGTCTATGTTTGAAGGACCAGATGAATGGGCTATTGACAATAGATAGGTTACTTGTAAGGCAATGAAGCTTATTAAGGGTAAAAATATAATTATGTAGGAATGGGCTCTAACTCCTTATCCTCGTCTATACATACGAGCACACCCCCCAAGAAATGTAACTAATATCAACAACCCAAGTTCAGGCACATTTAACACAACAATTAATACTTTCTCTCTCTACAATTTTACCTTGATTACCCTCTGAACTAGCATTTGTCAATTCTTTTGGGGAGAAAATAGATACAGGGAAGAGGAGTTTAGGTGGTAGAAAGCTTAAGATTATAGAGACGGCATGAGAGTTTTTACTTTTTATTTTTAAAAAAGAGTTAAATGACAAGTAACAAGTCAAGGAAGTAACTGGTATCCTAGAATAGAGTTTGAGAGAATGTGTGGCTATTATGTATTTGTAAGTTCCACAAGAATTACAAACTTTCATCTAGCTATTTTCCATTATGAAATGTGCTCTTTTGTTAAACCATGTAGGAGAGAGAACGTGGAATATATAAGTGTATGTAGTCAACTTAAAGTAGGTCTATCCTTAGGGCGTTTAAAGAAAGTGGATACTTTATTATATATACTAGATATGACCTTGTCTGTTGAACAGAATAAATTGTAGATCTTATAGCATGCATTTTTAATTTTGATTTAATTCGTAAAATACAACTTTAATATTTAATGCATAGGTTTTATTTATATAATTCAATTATATTAAAAGTAATTCATATGTTTAATAGATAATTAACCTAACTTCTCCTTGATGATGAATATCAAAGAGAGATAAATTTAAATTTGTAAACGGATTATAACTATGTGCTAGAGATCGACAAAGTTAGATTAAGTACTAGTAAAAAATATTAAGAAAAGAAAAGGAATTTTGAGATAGGAAGTGAACTACTTGTTCTTAATATCTTTAACCACATGTCGTTTAATTTGAAATACACATTATTGCACTTATAGCATCGTCAATACCATACAAGGCCGCACACTCATCACTGGATTATACTTGATGATTTCTTCAATCTATAATTAAGAACAGCTTTTGTAATGCTATTATAACCATCCACAATGTAGGAAGAATGAATCAATCCTTGCACTTTTAATAAATAGGAGGCTATGGTAAAACTTCTTGCTGATGTATCAAGGCTACTTTTTGAGGAGAAGGATTCTCAAGTTCAACATAGTGCATCAAAAACAAACAAAAGAGGCACACTCGCGAACAAAGCAATTCTTGCTAGAAATCAGTTGTAGATTAAAATTAGTATCTTAGTCCTAAAAAATATTAAAGTGGAAAACATTATTAGGATGTAAATAGGAGTTGATTATGAAAAGTAATGGAAACCTAAAAAAGAATAGAAAACTAAATGAGTGAAAATAAAAACTTGAAATAGGTTTGGATTACCAAACATATCAACGCACTATCTATAAAACAATCAACGAACTATAAGAATAAAGAACTCATCCAATAGAAATATCAATATTGCTAGCCCATTTATCTTCAAAATATAACTACAGACTTAGCGCAAATAATATGATCCAACAACAATAAAATATTGTATAAACCTACCTAACAAACATAATATACTCCATAAACATAATTGAGCTAGTGCGAGTGTCTATATGTGTGTGTGTGAGAGAAATCATAAGGTTACAACCTTGAGGAGTGTTTATGTGTATGAGAGAGAAACTATAAAGTTACAACCTTGAGAAGGTATCAATGATGGTAATGGAAATGATTGAAAAAAAATATCCACAGCCTCACAATTAAACTTGACTTGCTAGTCTCGTATTAACCACAATACACATACTGATCATGCAATCGATGTTTCTATCATCGAATTGTATAAATAATCTGTGATCCCTCTCAGTACCTTCCTTTATTTATAGGAGTGTTTGATTTTTTTTGATAGATTGATGAGTGTTTGGTTTTTTTCTGATAGATTGAGATTTTTTTTTTTTCAATTTGAAGATAGACAGATATCTAGATAAGTTGGAAATTTTTTTGAAACTAAAAGAGATAGAGGGAGGATGGAATAGGGTTGAGCAAATAAATATGGTAAACTTGAAGATAAAGATACCGAATTTGAGACGTGAAAGAGAGTTAGTGGAGGAGTGAGAGAGATTTGTAGAAGTGAGAACGCGAGTGTTGGTCACACTCCAATTAAGTTGTGCCAGATACGAAAGAGAATTGAGGAGAGAATGAGGGTTCCACTTTACTATATGATATATGATTATGATACACTCATACTGTGCAATTATTACTTTAGAAAACCAATACATAAATGCATTCCTTACAATTTTCATAAGCTTGAAGTAATAAATCATTGTAATCTTTTGTTTTTCCTATGAACTAGTGTAATCTAGTTGGCTTGCCATTATTATGCGAATTAAGTTTTCTTAAATTATGCATGTTACCAATCACATTCACCTAGTTTTCAATTTTGAATGAGTGTGGTGTAACTTAATTTGAAATAGAAGTTTTGGACTGTGTCGCGAAAATAAAATTTCTTTGTATTCCTTCATTTTTTTTGTTTTATTTATTCAGTGAGTATATTGCAATATAAAAATAACTTCGTCTTATTTTTTTTTATCTGAACTTTTTGGTCAACCCAATCTATTTTTTTGTTAAGAATTCATATAGATCTATTTGATTTATGATAAAAAATTTTCAATAAAAGTGATATTTATATCAAGAATTCACATAGATTCACATGATTTTATGATGGATAAAAATGTCCATAATATCACTTGTCTCTCCATTTCTTTTCATTTCCTACTTATTTTTCTATGAACCCTTCCCTAGTACCACTACCTCCCATTTTTTCTTTGCCTCATATCTCTTCAATTTTTTCTTTTTTCTTTCTCTTCCTTCTTTTTTTTATTTCTTTTTATCTGAATCATTTCCCAACACCACTCTCATCCCAACGCCACCACCATCTCTTCCTCAACACTAGAGGTGTTAATTCTTGATATGATACGCCAATTCGACACGAATACAATACAAAATTAACTTATTAGAGTTGGGCCTTATTGAGTTTGAATTGTAAACGGGTCGATATAATTACAACATGCAAATAAATAGGTTGGATCGAGTTGGGTCGCGGGTTACCTAGGTAACCCAAAAACTTATTGATTAAAATTTTTTATTATATATAATACTATAATTTGTTCCTTGAAACTGATCCTCAAGAGCATTGATAGGCTATTAATTTAGTTTTATATATAAAGTGTTCATTTCCTTCCTTATTTTGAACAACAAAATTATTAATATCGCATTTGTTAGGCATAAAAGCTAGGCATAAGGTAGCAATAGACAAATTAATCATCCAACTATTCTATATCTGAGTAGGCAAATAATTAAGTATCTTTGTGATTATTTGCAGAGTAATAGTCCATGTCCATTATCTAGCTACAAGTACGAGCATTACTAAACTACATGAATAGTCACATTTTGACTTTTCTATTAAAAAATAATTTATTCAGTCATTATGCATAAGAATTTATATTTGAAACCAACATATGATCATCACATTCCAAATAATAAATGTACTTTATTTCACATAAATTATCAATTATCACTTTAGAAGCTAAAAAGAATGAGACCAATAAAAATTTATTTTTTTATTTATTGTACGACTCTGTAATTATATAAATTTATAAAATGGCACGTGAAATCTAAATTATTAGGTAGGTTGTACACAACACAACAATAAATGGGTTCGACATGATACGAATCTATTACTAATTGAGTAGGGTTAGGGTTAGGGTTCATATTTCTTGATCTGACACAATTATAACATGAGATGACACGAATATCCTTGACACGACATGATTGACTGTCTTACTCAGCCCGTCACCTCTAGCTGCTAAATTAACCTATATGCAAGAAAGGCTTGAAATCTTTGATATCATCAATATGATTTTTGTATTTGTTCGTGGTTTCTAGGGCTTGCTATTTGTTATTAGTAAAAAAAAAATTGTTAGAATGTAGAAAAAAAATTCCTCTTTGTTCACAATCATAATGAAAAAGCTTTTTTCTTAGCCTATGTTTGTTTGGAAGGAAAATATTTTCTTGGGAAAAGCATTTTTCTTGGAAAATATTTTACATGAAAAAGTCCATTTTCATACAATTTTTCGGTGTTCGGTTGACAAAATGAAAATATTTTAAAATAAAAAATTTTAACGGTTTCATCTTTAATTTTATGAATACCAGTTAAAAAAACTTATAACAATTGTAATAAATACCTTACAAGTAATTGTGGTTACTAAAAGATTGATTTTATTCAAAATTAAATGATAGTACAATTAGTAAAATATACATAATGGTAGTTATATTAATATGGGACCCATGATTAAGAAAAAACGAATGGAGAAGAATTGAAAACGAAAATGAGTTTAGCAAATTAAATTATAAAATAAGTATTTGAGATTTAATGGCACTCTTGAATTATCTAAAAAATAATTTACGCTCAAAAATTCCATAAGTTATTTTTAGTTAGAGGAAGGAAAATTGAAAAATATTTTACACCGAAAAATATTTTCTGATTTTTGGCACCAAAAAAATTTCTGAAAAATATTTTCAATCCAAACGAACACACCCTTAGTATATTTATTTGGTTAGGCTTGAGTTGTAGCCATTGTTGATTGTTGAGAAAAGGATTTGAGTAGTAACCTTTGCTACCAATGAATAATTTTTTTTTCAGAGATGGAAGGATTTGAAATTGGTCATTTTTTATAATAAGATTGGAAAATGAATTATGAGAATAATTTACCTTCGAAAAGTAGCACCGACCAATATTGTATACCGGCTATGAAACATCGCTTAGAGCTAGCAGAGCGTCGCCGAAAAATCTACAATATGATAATTCGTTTACGAGAAGATAATTACTTTTTAAAATCACATTTTAACCCAATGAAAATTAAAATTATGAAGTTGACCACTAACACTAGTGGTAAATAGAAGAGAGATAAGATAACTTCTGAAAACAACACTTTGACCCACAAAAATTTTAATAAACTATTTGTTTGATCCATTAAACAAATTTATATTTTTTGAACAGTTTTGCTTCTTGGAAACCCACGTGCACTGTATGTTGTACATAATGCCTTATTCAACACCTCAATTGGATAGAATGTGTTTAGTCGACAATTTTTAAGAGTTGAGTAATCATTTTTTACGTTAAAAAGTTTATTGACTGAGTGTAGAAACTTAAAAAAGTTTGGGTTGATATTATTGCCAAGAAATTTGTATCATACTAGAGCAAATTTACTCTTATTGACATACTTTTCACAATTCAATCCAACATTTTTCCGTCAAGTATTTGTGTGACCCTTTTCCTTTCTGGATTCGCTCTCCTTCAAAATTTACCAAATCCACCCAGTTCAACTCAAATCTCCAAACTTTTCCCTTCTATTATGCAAAATCTATAAAAATTTAAAATTCCAAATAGATTATTATCTTTAAATTCACGTAATGGATTGCTTGTAATTAACTGCATTCAGCAGTGGCAAATAACAATAGTCGCCGACAAACTCTAAAGCTTTACCAGAATGGCAACCCAAAGCTCTCAAGTTATTCACAAAACTCAAACCAAATAAAAACAAGGGTTAAATATAGTAAATTCCCTTAAGGTTTGGATTGTTTTGCACTAAACTCTTCAACATTATTATTTTTTCTCACTTTGCCCCTTCCGTCAACAATTTGACTATTAAAAAGTCAAAAAGACATTTTTACCCCTAGACACTACAAGAATATATAAAATTAACCCTTTAAAGTTTATTATATTTGTCATTTTAGTCTCTAATTCAAGTTTTGTATCAGTTAACCTACTTTAGTCATTAATCAATATAAAAATTTGTTAAAATAACTAAAAATATAATCTCTCTAATGTTCATCAATTTAAGTGATTCTTTAAAAATACTTGTGAAAAAAATTTAATAAAAATTTCTTATACACATTTCGGTATTTTTTGGTTTTTTTATTATATTTTATTTTATATGTAAAAATAAATTTTTAAATATACAAGACTTATAATCATTTATTAAAGTTATATAGTCTATTTTCCTTTTGCTTTTCTTTATATTTATTTAAAATGATTTTCTTCTTAATGTTTTCCTTTGTTAATATAATTTAACAAATGCCTAAATTATATGAAGGAACTTTATCATATAAAAAACTTAAATTAAAATAATATAGATGAAATGCCTTTAATAATTCATTAAAAAATTTTAAATTGATTATTTCATCATATTTTTAAATTTTAAATATTGAAGAAAGTATAATTTGAGAATTAGAATATTAGTAATTAATTTAGTATAATTCAAGAATTAGAATATTAGTAATTAATTTGGAGCATATTTATATTTTTAACAATTTATTAAATGCTACAAAAAACTTACTTGAGGGGATAAAATAAAATTTCACTTAAACCTTAAGAGGGTTTACCACAATTGATCTTTAGGGGTAAATTTGTCTTTTTGAAAAAACTAATGGTAGAGTTACATTTGACCGTTAGTGAAAGAGGTAAAGCGAGAAAAAATAACGTTAAGAAATTTAATGCAAAATAACCCAAAATTTAAGGAAATTTAATGTATTAAAAACAAAGCAATTGGGTCATTCTTCGTCATTTGGGCGAAGAGTCTTTGTTAACACATTTGATGTTAACACATTTGATGAGAACACAGTTATAACTTCTCAATTTTATGAAATCATTCATTAGTCCTCCAATCATAATCTCTTGTATGGCAAAGTGATAAATTTTAATCAGCAAAGCCATTTCTTGTTCCCATTTTGAGTTAATTACAGTTTATCTTCTTAAGGTTTAGCATCACTAATATTTTAGTTCCTAATATTATCGTTTGAGCACTTAACCCCTTCCGTTGAGCCAATTGAATATTTGGCTGACCATTCTACCCCTATTTCATCTTATTCTTTTTTTTGTGTAATTACACTTTGCCCCTTAAACTTTAGTGCTACTAACACTTTAGTCCATAATTTTATTTTGTGAGCCGTAAAGTCCATTGATTAAGACAGTTTTATATTTTGATAATTCTAATCTTTTTTATTGTATTTTTTTGTTTATTTTGGTGTCATGGATTTATTTGTCAACAAGAAAAAAAAATTAGTTTATGCATAATTTAATCCAAAAGATGCTTGTAAGTTGACCTCATTGTATTTGTTGATTAATAATTTTATCATAATTAGTTAGAAAATGTGATACAACATAATCAACATGATTTTTTGAGTACTGAAACTCTTAGATTAAGTGTTAATTATAGCCATGTCATGTTTTTTATTAAAATGGTTTTCTTAGGTTGAAATTTTGACTAAATAGACATATATACTAATGAATCTAGAATTTAAAATAATTTTTATTCTTTAAATTTATTTGTGCTCAATTAGAATATAACTTAAGTTATAATTTGAAAAAAGAAAGAGAAAAGAATGTATTAGACTGATAATGTTGTGCTGATAGTGGTTAGTAGGATACTCTTACCTAGACCTAATTCTTAATTTCACTTGTGGATCTTGAGATTTAAATAGGATACGCATATATTAAATAATGTATGCTAATGTAAAAAATGAGGTGTAGCTACTAATTTAACTAAAAAGTCTACAAGTAAGATAGTGGACCGGGATCAAATAATAAGTTTTCATAGTTAATAGAGAAATTTAGTACAAATTGAGGCAAAAAATATAAAAAGAATAGAATAAAATAAGTATAGAATGGTCAAAATACTAAATTGGTACATGAGAAGGGGTTAAATTCTCAAAAATTAACATAAGGAACTAAAGTGTTAGTGACTTTAAAGTTTAAGGAGGTGAAGTACAAATATCTAGGTTATATTTGTCCAATTAGTCAAATTTTAACACCTTGTTTGAATTGACTGTTAGTTAAGAGACTTTAATGCTCAAAATAAGATAATGTTAGAGATTAAAATAATAATAGTACTGAAGTTTAAGGAGGTAACTTGTTTTCTCAAAATTTTAAGCAAGGGAGAGGAGGCAAGGCTAAATGTAAGAAAATTGGACTTTGAAGAAAGGGAAACATAATTCACATTAGTGGGTGAGGCATACTCTTGTGTGTAATTTTAAAAGATAAGAAGAAAAAAAAAAAATGTAGTTAATTGATGGTTACATAAAAATAGTACTAACGAAAAAATTATTACATTAATAAGGATAAATTTGACAAATCAAATAATGACATCACGCTAAATAATTTCTCATACTTTATATATAGTCCTATAGTGTAGATACTTGCAGGTGAGAGCATGGATGGGTCCTGCGAAAAGTAATGAAAACCGCGGTTGACTTGTCAGGGTAATTGTGTCACTTAAAATAAATTTTCACGTGTAGGATAGGAATTACTCTAGCAGTACATTACGCTTGATTTGGGAGTGAAGGATTTGGAAAGAAAAGAAGGGAAACAGTAATGAAAACCGTGGTTGACTTGTCAGGGTAATTGTGTCACTTAAAATAAATTTTCACGTGTAGGATAGGAATTACTCTAGCAGTACATTACGCTTGATTTGGGAGTGAAGGATTTGGAAAGAAAAGAAGGGAACGGAAGGGAAAGTTGAGTTTTCTTTTATTTGGGAGATTTTTTTTGGAGAAGAAAGGAGGAGATTTGGACTGATTTAAACTAATAAAATTATTGCTACAGTTTAAAATTTCTTTTTGCCCAAATCGGGATGAAATGGATGGAAGGATGAGCCGCTTGTTCAAATTTTGTTTTTAAAAATACCTATTTAATCCTTCAATGATTGAATAATAAAATTTTATTTACTTATATATCCTAAATCATTCCATTTCTTTCCCAAACTTGCAAACAACATTAAAATCTCTTATTTTCCCTTCCCTTCCTTTCTCTTTCCTCCTCATAGTCATGATTACGGGTGGCGAGCAACTCGGTCAAAAACTCAACTCGAGTTCGAGCGAGCTCGAGCTCGAAACTCTTGACGAATAGATCTCGAGCACAGAGATGTTATGCTCGAATGCTCGTCGAACTTTTCGAAAACCATATAATTTTTTTTAAATTTTTTTATTATATATAAAATTACTAAAATGTCCATACTTTTTAGAAAAATTACATATTTTACCTAAGAAAAAGACGAACTACTCGAGTTCGAGCTCGTTTTACTTATTTCGAACGAGCTTGAATCGAGCTCGAACTACCTCAAATTTTTCGAACTCGAGCTCGAGCTCAAATTTTGAAGCTCGTTCGAGCTCGAGTTCGAGTAGGGTATTATTCGTGCTCGATTCGGCTCGTTTACACCCCTAGTCATGATCACATTTTTGGAACCCCGGTTTCGATTCTAGGAGAAGTCGGAACTGGCAGTTCTAGCTGATTCTACAGTTTCAACTAGTTTCGGTCACAGTTCTAATTTTGATTTTTTTAAAAAAAATTAAAAAATTAGAAATCGTAATACTAAAAAAATTAGTATCATCATCAAACTAAGATGAGAAACAAAAAATTGTATTTTATTTATATTTCAATTGTAAACTTTCTTTTTTAAAAATAAAGTACATTATTGTATTGTTTATTGAACTATTAAAAATTAAAGTAAAGATACATTTTGAAAAATTCATATATTTTGAGAGATTGATAAGAATTAGAAGAATTAGAGAGATTGAGAGAATTGTGTGTTGAAAATGGTAAGAGGAGGGGGTATTTATAGGTAAAATGGTAGGGAGAGACTTATAATCAATTTTTTAAAAATTATTGGCTGTTCTAGTTTCGGTTCCAAAAAATAGAGAACCAGAACTAGAGTCGTGTCCACAGTTCTGGTTCCAAAAATCGTCAACAAAAATTCGACCCAAAACTGTCGAATTTTCGACTATTCGATTCTGACCGTGTGATTCCAGCGGAACTATAACCACCTCTAACTTCTCATTAAAAACTTTCCTTTCTTTCCTCTTCTTTCGTAGGAAAATTTTTTCATGGACCCGTCTATAGTACGGGTAGAATGGATCCATTGGTTCATATTCATCTATATCACTCTAATTCATTAAAAATAAATTTTTTCATGGAATGATGTAAATGAATATAAACTAAGAGATCCATTTCACTTATCGTAAATCGAGTCCATATAAATGATTAGCCGACAACAAAACACATAGGACATCTATCCGTGAAAGCGTGAACGGTTACTGTCACGACTCCTATAGTAGCCCGCAGTCCGTCTATCTCACTACGACATCGTATTAAGCACGATAAATCACTTCACTGCAGCCTGAGCATCTGTCAGGATCCTTTCCAAGCTCCGCTGCCATTTTGAGGACAAAAAAAAAAAAACCATTTCTTCGGTAGAAACCCTAGCCCGAAAATTCAATCAGCTGAAGAAGAAAGGCAGACTTTCGATCAGATCTTAAAAGAAACTCAGAAATGGCGATGGCTCTGTTGAGGCGGGAGGGCAGGCGCTTCGCCGCCCCTTTGATCTCTCCTAACCCTGTCAACACCCTCCGAGTTCCTCTCTTGCTACTTCCGAGTAATTACTCTGCCAAAACCCCATCTTTCACTATTTCCATGTGTAGTTGCTTGTATATGTGTGGGTGAGAAATGAATGTTGTAACTTTATCTAATTTTATTTTTTTGGGTACATTTTTGGTGGCATTTTGTACGGATTAACATCTCCAGTGTTTTTATTGCTCGTATAATCTGATAATGTGATGCGGATTAAATTTCTCAGTACGGTAGAAAACAAAATATAATTTCTCTTTTGTGATTTAGAATTTGCTGGGTCATTGTTCAATTTGATTATTTTCCTCTGTTTATTTTTGAACTGTACTTTTTTCCATTTTCCAGGGGTGGGGGGATGGTTGCGCTTTCACTGTATTTTGTTGGAGGAATTGAACAATGATACACATTTTGAGAATTTATAAGAGACAGACCTGTCTCTTCTACACCCTTTTTCTAGATGTGTTCAGTTCCTTATTGCATTTGAAGTAAATGAAATTTACAAGGTTGACTGTTGTTTATTAGATTGCGTGGATTTTTTTATTATTTTTATTCACTTGGATAGTGAAGTTCTGAGTAGTGTTTGCCAAGGACTGGCCACCGATCTATACTCCAATGTGAATTTTTTGCCTATAGTTTAAGGTCTTAAGTTTAGTTCAAACATGTATCTTCTTAGAGTTTGGATATTTAGATGTACTGTGGTATGGGCAAGCAGATATTGCTAACTGGCAGGAAGTAAGAGTAAGGAGATGCGAGATTTATGAGTGAGTGGGCTTCAAGCCTTTGCCAAAACACTGAGTTAGGGATAAATAAAAAGCATATGTAAAACTCGAGATGGTTGCATTGCTACTGCACTATGGAATCAACACTTTTGACTTGTGAAGGAAAAAAGGTTGGTTGGGTATAGAAGCTAGGAGTGTTCTTATATCAATTGCTTAAAGTGAGAGAATATCTTTGGTAACTGTAACTTCTGAGTTGATGGACTAGAGTCTGGGACTTATTGTTGTCTACATGACATTTGATGGTGTGTACTGTTTTGTAATATGCAATGGCTAAAGAAGGGCTTGAAAACGGTAAAAGGATTGCAATCAAAGATATACATTGGTAAGTTTTTTAGTTGTAAATCCAAGAATTGAGAATACTATATGTGGTATCATGTCGTGCTAAACCTTGTATAACTCTTAAATCACTTATTTTCCAGTAAAATATTGTATGCATTTGAGTATATATCAATTCTCTCACTTCATGTGTGGAATTCTTGTTTTGAGGCTTGATTTTGCAATTTTACCTTTTTATTTTATCAAATCCTCTGGAAAATGTTCCTTTTTTTAGCTTGTTTTCATGATAAGTTGAAGTGGATTTTGAGAGGTTCTGCAAACTCAACTTTTGCATTTATAAGTTCTATTTGCGATCACCCTGGATTTAATGTAACACTTAGTTCTGGTCCATCTGCAGAAGATTTCATATCGCCAGGGATCCGTAGTATAACTTGAGTTATTATCATTTTGGTATTAATGATGTATGCTCGTTCTCTACTTATAGGGAGGCGTCTCGTTATTATTATTATTTTTGGATAATGTCCAAATCTTGTGTCATTGGCAATCATTCGATGCTTGTTGATGAATTTCTCATATGTTTTCCTATTTCTTATTTTTCCTTTTCGTGTTTCTTATTTTTCCTTTTCCTTTTTCTGGATTCTTTTTTTGATTCTCATTTGCTTTCCTATTTCTTTTTTTCCTTGGTTTGTTTGTTCTTTGCTTTCTAAATTTATACCATGTGTGCAGGGAGCAGGGCGTTCTTGGAGTTCGTAGTATTTCAACTCAAGTCGGTAAGAATTAACCCTATTCATGGTGCCACCTTTTGAACAATCAACTTAGTGTTGTGTTCTATGGCATCTTTATAAAGGTTGCTCTAATTCTGAGTGCTGAGTATTTATGAGAAATTGATTTTCTGCAGTCCGGAACCGTATGAAGAGTGTTAAGAATATTCAGAAAATTACAAAGGCAATGAAGATGGTTGCAGCTTCAAAACTCCGAGCCATTCAGACACCTAGAGCTGAAAATTCACGTGGTCTATGGCAGCCATTCACTGCTCTTCTGGGTGACACTCCAAGTAGGTTGATGAAATTATTGTATTCAATTCATGGACTTCACCTTGAGACCTATCTACATACCGTCATCACCCTTTCTTCACAATTTGCATGCCCTTGTTACCTTATATGCTTTTCTACATTCTTTATTCTTTCCTATGCCCACATATTTTATTATCCTCGTGTCTTGACAAGTTGCATAATCCTATTCTCTCCCTTCAGACTCAAAAGGTTTTTGTACTCATTGTTTTTGTGCTGCTGTAAACACTTTTCATTTGTGTGGTTTGTACCTTCTCTGTCAACCTGCGAAGTACATGGTTACCTTTAAGTAGACTAGAAGTTTGAGAAGACCAGAGACTGTTAAAGGCTTTAGTTTACAAGGAGAATTTTTCTTAGTCTCTAGATGTCTAAAAAAGTTTTATTCCCTTCACATGGGATGTTAAGTTCCACAGTTGTGCATCCAAACCAATACATTTGTCTTGCAGGAGAATGTCACTATCCTGTAAAAAGTGAATTATAACAAAATGGCAATTGTTTCAGTATGTCCATTTCATCTTCCCCTCTGTCTGAATTGCAAATGGATGTTGGCTTTTTATATTTTTGCTTTAAAAACTTGTCATTAGCTGCTGCTATTGAACTCTGGATGTCCTGTTATGCATCCGTGTTTGTATGATATTAGGAAATATATCTTGTTGATTTTGATTGAATTCCTCATTAAGAGTATGTTGGCTTTCAGGTGAAATGGTTATCTTACTCTATTTGAAATTTCTGACGGTTGTAGGGTCCTCCTTACTTTTTTCTTGTATTAGGTGTTGATGTCAAGAAGAATGTTATTGTTACCATATCTTCAGACAAAGGTCTCTGTGGTGGGATTAATTCTACCTCTGTCAAGATAAGCAGGGCTCTTCGCAAGTTGAATTCTGGTATTGACCAAACCTTTTGGTTGCCCTGAGTTCATGAACCTCTGTTCAGGGTCACTGGTTGAGAATTGATCTTTGGGCTTCCTGACAGGGCCTGAAAAGGAAAATAAATATGTTATTCTGGGAGAAAAGGCCAAGGCCCAGCTGATACGGGACTCAAAGAAAGATATTGAGCTGTGTATGACTGATCTGCAGAGGAATCCTCTTAACTACACCCAGGTTAGTTGCTTTTGTTACCGTTGCAAGAAAAATGATAAGAGAGTTTGCACACTGGCTCATTTGTGTGAGTGAGAGTGACTCTTTTTGTATGTTTAGTCTATGTTACTTGGACTCAGATATGGGTGTCAGGTATGGGTACATGTCTAGGTGTCGGTTTCATCAATTTCATAAAGTGAGGATATGGAGACACTCTAAAAGAGTCGGATACGGGTACAGGGGTGCGTCTTGTATGCTTGTATATGTTTTGTGTACTTAGTGTAGTAGAAATGCAATTTGATGATATAAACCAATTCACATTATTTTATAATTCATTTTTCAAAAAATAAATATGTTTGCATAGCATTAAAGAATAGTGGTGCACTAAGAAAGAAAAGATAATATAATAAGATTTAGGGGAATTCTACAATCCCTTTGAGGGAACCATTCCCTTGGCTTTAAAAGCTTGTACGGTATAAGTTTTTAAAGCACATGATGTTGTACTATGCAAGCATTTAAAGCACAAGGGAATGGTTCCCTAAAGGGATTGTAGAATTTTCCTAAGATTTAATGATTTCATGTGCAATTCTCATATGTTTCTCCATCCTATTTAATCTTCCTCTCTATCTTATCGGTCCTTTCGTGTTTACGATGAAGTTGCAATCATGTTGAAGTCAATATAATTTTTGGCTTGGAAAAAAGTCGGGGGACCCAATTGAAAGTTGACTTGACACGGATCCCACACCCACACCCACACCCATGTCGACACGGCAGGACACGGGTACTCTAGGGGTGAGAGGAGAGTCCATGTAACATAGTGTTTAGTTAGCATCTATCTCTTTAATGTTTATACTTGTAAATGACGATTTACGATTTATGGTGGTCCTTGTTTTCCTTGAATTTGGCTTATTAGAATTTGATTAAATGCTGAAAATGTTGATATACTTTTCATATGTTTTTTCTGCTGGAAAATTTTAAATTTGAGATAAGTGCATATGCTTGGAAGCAGCAGATTTCATTTCCTTTTCCCTTTGTTGCTTCTTTCATTTCCATGGATTGCTTGGGATCAAAGATGCACCTATTGATAGCAAAGGGCTTTCTAATTAGCCTGCTTAACCAGGCAAGATCTGAGATCCGATTGATGGGATTTCCTGCTTACTCGCTATCCTTGAAAATAGACTTTTTTCCAATCTTTAAGTCCCGGAAAAGGCAAGGGCTCCAACTCCTTTCGGAAAAAGTGTTCCATCCCAGCCAAACCATGCATGCACTGGTTCGGGGCAGCAGACACTCTCCTGCATGGGCCGCAGTGTTATCCATATGTTTTGGAAAAAAATGTTAAATAAAAGATATCATCATCTCGCGTTTCTATGGTATGTAATTTATACATGGAAAATTAGATGATTGTAGCTAGTAGTTTGTTTGTTTCCTCCCAAAGAAAGAGAAAAAAGGTATGAAGCATTCTTGATATACTTTATCAGCACACTGCACTTCTGATCTTCATTCATCTTTTGTGTTTGCAGGTTTCTGTGCTTGCGGATGACATTTTAAAGAATGTAGAATTTGATGCATTGAGGATTGTCTTCAACAAATTCCAGTCAGTTGTCTCATTTATTCCAACAACAGCTACAGTATTGTCCCCCGAGGTGACAAGAATTCGACTACTGCATTACTTCTTGAAAGTTACATAAATTCCAATGCTCATTATGATGATCCATGTGTAGGTTGTGGAGAGAGAAGCTGAGTCTGGGGGAAAGCTTGGGGAATTGGATTTATATGAAGTTGAAGGTGCTGAGACGAAGGGAGAAGTCCTTCAGAATCTAGCAGAATTCCAGTTTTCTTGTGTATGTCCTTTACCTTTCTAATGCATTATTATTATTTTACTTCTATTGTTAACAATTAGAAACAATATGTGCAATGGCTCCGTGGAAAAACTACTTTAGGAGTTTGTCAATGGCATCATTTGGAAAATTTTTCTTGATCTTTTTAAGTAACCAGTTGAATGGCCATGAAAAATTGGAGTATCTTGATGTTGAGACAACTTAGTATGACATTGTTGATTGTATGGCAGATATGTAGAACATTTATCCATTGAGCATCTGGTTTTATTATCTTATTGTCCATTTTTGCTAATGGATATGTTTTACCTTTTTTTTTCTTTAGGTCTTGTTCAATGCGGTTTTGGAGAATGCTTGCAGTGAGCAAGGTGCAAGGATGTCTGCAATGGATAGCTCCAGCAGGAATGCTGGTGAAATGCTTGACCGCCTTACTCTTACTTATAACAGGTCTGTCTCTCTCTCTCTCTCTCTCTCACGCATAATTTTATGCACACAACAAAATATCGGTACTCAGTTATTGAAGCCATCATTTGACACGATCCTTGCACCTTAACTCTTGGACACAATCCTGACACCCTCAGACACGATTAGATATGTTTGGTTGGACATGAGCTATATAATTGTTAGATATTTGTATGGGCATGGATATAGATACATATGTTATGTATAATATCTACAAAAAAACACACACGGTTAATGTTTTATTTAACCATGTTTGCTAACTTGAAGATTTTTGAACAGCCTCTTCGAAACATTAAGGTTTACTTTTACAAATCTGGAATAGGCTAATCTTTTTTGAATAGGTTATACAACCAGTATTTTGAAAATCACAACTTAAATTATGATTATCATTTAGAAGAAATCATCATAAAAATCTTTTTTGATGTTCTCATAATAAATTCAAAAGATATATTTATATTCTTTCCTTCCCTGGTCCCTGTCCCCACAATTTTTGGACTGCCTTAGAATCTGAGTGTGCAATTCGATGCTAGATATGGTTAAAAAGTATTTATGTATCATATAGATCTGCTCGAGATGCTTTTGATTATATGTCTATTTGATCATATCTTATGAATCTCTACACTTACATATCTGTAACAGAACCCGTCAAGCATCTATCACCACAGAACTCATTGAGATTATATCTGGAGCTTCAGCACTGGAGGGCTAGTTGCACAATCTTGGTTTACTTTTCCTGACGGTGACGAAATAAAATTGTTGTGAAGACTTTATTTGCACCTGGTGATCATAACTTTTGTAGTTTCTGCAAATATTGTTCCTAATAATCCCTGAGTTCAACTTTATTTGTTGGGAATTGTTTTCTCTTCTTTTTGTCTAAATATGTTTTTGGGGACTATCTTCCTTGTTGATGTCACTGTGTTATATCACATAGATGTTCTCCTGTGGAATTTATTGTCCACTTTTGCTTATTTTTGAATCCATCAAGAGCTAAATATGTTTCTTGCTTCTTTTTCTTCTAGTAACTCCATCATCCTGTTTGCTGGTGCTTCATTTGGTAACTGGTTGCTGTTGCCATAGATAGGTTTTGCAGCCTGACTGGGTTGGATAAGATAAAAAATCAAGCATCATGACATCCAAAAATTTTGAAACCAACTTCTTTACCATTTCTTCTTATACGCATTGTTAGATTTGCAACAACTTCTGCAAATTTGGTAAACAAATATCAAGGCCAAAATAATAGTTTTCAACGAATATATTTTAGCATTTTAATTATTAAGTTGAATTGTTCAACTTCATTTGAATTGAGTACTTGTTTGTTTAGATTTTTAGGGAAAGAAAGCTGATTTTATTTTATTTTACTTTTTTGATGTGTGCTTATAAATTGAAGGTTGATGATCAATAAAAATATGACACAATTTCAATCTCCATTCCAAGTTTAAACTGTTTTTAGCCTGACAATGAAGTATAGTTTAGGTAATAAAATATTTTTTCTATAATGTATTAGTTATGGGTTTGAGGTTTTTTTTTTTTTTTTTTTAAACATTTCTTTTATGAAAAAATTCTTTGCTATTCATTTTGCACTGTTGAATGATTGAAAAGTAATTGGATCTCCTTATGATGTTTAGTCATATTAACGGCTATCATATCCACTTCGCATTATAGAGTGAATAGTCAAGATTTATTCTCTTTTTAAAACCCAACAAGTGGTATCAAGAGCTATAATTGATTTTGGAGGATTGTAATTCTAAAAAAACCAAGAAAGCTTCAAAAAACCTGTAACGTTTTTCAGATCATACTTCAAAATGACAACTAATAATATTTTTTTGATATCTCCAAAAGTATTTGTTGGTAAAACTACCAAATTCAGACAAATGCATATTTTAAACTTGAAAAAGGACTTTGAATATTTAAATATTCAAGAAGATGAAACTATCATTAAGTATTTTGAAAAAATTTCCTTAATTTTGAGTAAAATTAGATTGTTCTAAATAGTGAAGAGTTTCCTGACAAAAGAATTGTGGAAAATGTTCTTGTGACACTTCTAGAAAAGTTTGAATACAAAATTTCCTCTTTAGAAGAATCTTTCACAAGTTTTATTTGCAAAATTGATGAATATTGTTTTAATACAAGTCTAGATCAGTAAAGAAGGACCTTGAGGCATGACAAAATCACTGAATTTGCCTTTCGTACCCAAAACTAACAAAAGACAGGCAAAAATGAAGGGTGTGATGTTCAAGAAGGATCATATAAGAAAATATTTGCACTTTGCAAATATTGTAAGAAGACAACTCACTTTGGTGGCTACCTGATGCTGTGTAGAAATTGCAAAGAATTAGGCCATTTTGCAAAAGTGTGCAACTTCAAAAATAAAGAATTACAAACTCAACAAGCACAGATAGTTAAAATAGATGCTCAGGAGGTGCAACTCTTTATTGCCTCAAACTTTCAAAACATGATAACTGACAAAATTTGATTTATCGATAGTGGATGCACAAACCATATGACATTTAATGCAGAAATGTTCAAAAACCTTGACAAAAGTTTTACATCTACATTGAGAATTGGAAATAAAAACCTCATGAAGGTAAAAAGATAAAGGTACAATTGACGTAAATATTTCTGTAAGTATCAAACTTATTAGTCATGCAGATGTGTTGTATGTACCTGAACTTTGTTAAAATCTGCTAAGTGTTAGACAATTATTAGAGAAAAATTGTTCTTTAATTTTCAAGGATAAACTTTGTTTCATTTATGATTAAGATGGAAGTGAAAATTTTTGTTCAATGAAAATTAGGAATGGTCACAATGAAACGAGACTAATGCTAAGTAGACTAGAATTTAATACAAAAGAAGATGGTTGATGATTAGACAGAAAATGTTCCAATTGGAGTTACCAAATTGCTTCATGATATTAACAAAAAATGTAGTATTGCTGTTATTGAACGTACAGGTTATGAACCAGTGGATAAAATCAAGAATGATTCTTAAAAAATTCATGATGAACCATATGAAGGTCTCAATAATTGTTTGATGAATTTCACAACTATGTTTTAACCTTGGTACAAATTCCTACATTTTGTTGAAGAATTATATCTCAAAGGTAAAAAGGGGATACTCAATTATGTCAAAAACTTTTTCAATCATAGAGCACAGGAAATACTTCAATAACTATGCACTTCAAGGTTTTGTGTTATTCTACCACGGAAGTTCATGCAAAAGACAATATTGTTTTGATCCATTGGGATACAAATGAATAATTTTTGAACATTTTAACAAAAATTTTGTTTAAAATAAAGTTTGAAAACATGAAGAACAAAAAAGAAATTTGCAACAAAAGTAGCAGGGAGGAGTGTTAGATATGTAAATTTTTTGCAAATTTGATGGCTTAAACTACAATGCACATTTTAAGTTTTAAGTTGAGTTTTGGAGTTTAGGAGAGAAGATAAAAGAAGAGAAAGTATAAGTTAAAAGGAAAAGAAGGGAAGGGAAGGGATACAAATTTTTTCCATGTTGTTTGGGAGTTTTGGAAGGGAAAAGATTAGTAATATGTAACTTTTTCAAGTTTATCCTTTTATTTAAATATTTTGATATGCATATAGTGGGCAAATATGGCATTACAAGAAGTTTTATAGAACAAAATTCACTTTCCTTCAATAATATTCTCTCTATATTTGGAGGGAAAAGCTTTTAAGTTTTCCATCTTCCTATTTCCTTCCAATTCTCTTCTTCTTTTTTTTTTTCCCCACTTAAAACTCCCAAACAAAGAAAAATACTTCACTTTCCCTTTTTTTGTCGTCTTTTCTTTCCAAATTTCAACTCCCAAACTACGCCTTAAGGTGCATTTACAAACTTCAATTTGACCATGTGATTTTTTATGACGTGTCAATTGTATGTATTATAGTAGCTAAATTTTATAGTCTTGACATTCTAAAATGAGAAATTGTTGATACGGATATAAAATGCTCAAACTTTTTTTTTTCATAATTATGATTTGATTTTTTTGTGGAACTTTTTTCATAGTTTAGCCATTTATTGTGCTAAGATGCTTTACTTCAATTATTAAAATTGCTTGATTAGGTCATTTTTCCTATTTTACTTTCAAAAGGTAATACTACTTTCTGAAAGTATAGACAAATAAGAGAAGACGCTTAAACTAGTACTAAAGGTTGTCATACTGATGTACAAGTTATCTAGTTTCTAGTTAATTCATTGTTATTCTATATCGAATGAAAATTTTAAAACAACGTTATATTTTATTTCGCTTTTATTTGATGGATAATGCACTATATTTTTATCTCCATAAGTTGGAGGCAATTAGATTGCCATGTTTACTTGATGCTTACCTTGACTTCCGTCTCATAAATGTCCTTAGGTGATGGTGTTTTCTCTGATTAGCCTACATTTGATGAATATGGACACATTTTCCTTTGGCTATATAAAGTAATAGTGTTATTAAAAAATGATGAGATAGGAGGTGACAAAGTTGGACTTATGGCCTTGCTATTTGCAGATTATAGCTATGTAAGATCATGATTGCACTTGGACTTTATATGACTGTGGCATTGAACGAGTACAATCTTCAATATTGATCCCGGGATGGTCAAACAATTCAAAAGCTGGAAACAAGAAAAGCTTTCATTATGATTGAGAAGATATGAATGAAGTTACCAGCGATGGCGGTTATACATGACTATTTTGTTAGTTTACAACAAACTAATTATTTATTTATTTTTTCTTTTTCAAGTTTCATTTATTTTGTGCTTTAAAGAGCAATTTGAAAGGAAAAGAAAAAAGAGGAGCTGATTCTTTTATTTTATTAAATGTTATATGTACTTGTGAACAATGTACCCAAATATGGAATGCAATTTTAAATTGTTGAAAAATGTCGTCTACTTTTCACATATTGACTCTACAAATTTAATTCTTGATGCCTGAAGAGTAGAACCATTTGGCCTGCAAGTACGACTGAAGATTCAAAAAAGAAGAAATTTAAAACATTGGACAATTTGTGTATATTATGCTTTGATGCCCTTAACATAGAATTCAACCACAATAACTATTGTCTAAGAGGTAACAATGCTTTATAGTGGAATGGTGGACTATACACTAAAGATTCAATACAATATCGATGTTGTCAAATTCTTGTGACGTTTTGTTCTTTTTTGATATAGGTAAGTCTGCCATCGAAAAAAAAATCACTGTGGTATTAGAGCTCGATTCATCTAACTTCTTAGAAATCAAGCACTTAGAGAAAATTAAAAACACGGCCAATAAATAATAAATTGTCATTAAAACATCATATTAAAGAGTGCTATTATGCATATGTTAAAGTTAGCAATCATGTCAAGTAACAGTAATTTGAAAAATCAATTTCTACCAATATCTTGAGCAGGTGAAAAGCAATAATACCTCAAACTACAACCTATAAGACAATACTACTCAAAACAAAACTCAACCAGTATTCTTTTTAAGCTTTAGATAGGTAACTCTATTGTGCCCTTTTTGCTTGCATTTAGAACATCTATTGCCTTGATGAGATTTCTCTAGGCCACCCTTCATTCTTAAGGTACGAGGTCACCCTTTTTACACAATGGTTGCTGGGTTTAAAATAGTTATATTAACATTTTGTTGACATGTTTGATCTTGTTTGAGAATTCATGGATTTGTGCCCGCCTTTATACAATTAGAATAAATGCAAAATTATATATTTTTAAGAAATCGTGCAGGAGGTGAGGATTTCTGGTGAATGATGAGTGTCTTGCTCATCTTCATTGGGCAAGTTATCAAGATTGTCAAATAATGATTGCAGTTCTTGAAGCGCAAACTTGAAAGTAGTGCCATATGATTGAGTCATAAAAAGCCAAGTGAATCAACCTATAATGCTATACATAAAAAGGTTGAGCTTTGTTGATGCTAAAAATATTCTAAGTCGTAGGGTTGAGTCCTAAGAAGTCTGAGCATCATAATTCCTCTAATGCAAAGGTCATATTAGACGCGTTGTACTCACAATCTAACACATGAGACAAAGAACAAGAACGACAGGGGTTTGTCCCTCAAAATAGACTCCGATGTTCAAGTCAGAAATTATACGAAAAGAGAAAATAGGAAGCAATTGAAAGCTAAGAGTAGTAAATGAAGTTTTAATGAGAATGAGTGTTCTTAGAACTTACCTTGCTCCTCTGCTATTTATATTAGTGTATACAACACTTGATGGGTTTGGATAGTTAATGGGCCATAAGTCTAATAGTTGGCTAATAGAGGCCTTATATGTCTTAGATTGACCATTGGCTTTGAGCTTAGTTGAAATGACAAAATTACACTCATGAGTACTTGACCACCTTGACCAATTTGTCACTTGTCCGCATGCTATTGGGTGGTTTATTTATGTCTCATCATTTGTCCCTCACTTCCAAGTCGAGTTTATCTGGGTTGAGAGTAGCTCAGTGGTCTTCGACTTGTTTTTAGCCAGAGTTAATAAAATTTTGACCGGAGCCAAATTTTGAATTTTGAATTGTCTCCCAGTGGAAAAATTTTTGAACTTCAACCATTAGTAACTTGAAAGACCTCAGTCGATAAAAGTTATAATGTCGTAGTTGCATTCGTCGAGGTGGAGAAGTCTATGATTGCATAACACAACATCATAGCTACTCTATGCTCCAATGTAGGTGTTCTCATCTTCACCGCAGCTACTTATTGCTTGGCTTCAGAGTATTATTTCTCCCCGATTTGGTCTGGACCCTTACTCATCAAGGAAATTGTTACAATGGAGATATAGCATTGATAAGAAGTGTGTTAGGATTTGGATACTCCTATTTTGCCAAATTGCTTCAGGTTTGAGTTGAAGGTTGATAAAATCATCACTACAGTTACGGGTTTTCTACTATCGTTAGATGAGGTCTATGCATAGCAGTCAGTCCCCATTTCTTAGTCCTTAATGCTAAAGCCAAGGAGCAAAGGTTCTAGTCAAAAGCCTTAAGTTGAGCTTGAGGTGTAAGCCTTTGGCTTGAGCTTGAGGTTGATCCTTAAGGTTGAGCTTGAGGTCCAACCTTAGATTTGAACTTGAGGTTGAGACTCAAGTTGAGCTTGAGGTGTAAGGTAGAGGCTTGAGCTTGAGGTTGAACCTTAGGCTTAAGCTTGAGGTTGAATCTTAGGTTTGAATTTGAGGTTGAGCCTTAAGTTGAGCTTGAGGTGTAAGCCTTAGGCTTGAGCTTTGAGGTTGAACCTTAGGTTTGAAGTTGAGGTTGAGCCTTAAGTTGAGCTTGGGATGTAAGCCTCAGGCTAGAGTTTGAGGTAGAACCTTAGGCTTGATCTTGAGGTTAAACCTTAGGTTTGAACTTGAGGTTTGAAGTTGAGGTTGAGCCTTAAGTTGAGCTTGAGATGTAAGCCTCAAGCTAGAGTTTGAGGTTGAAACTTAGGCTTGATCTTGAGGTTGAACCTTAGGTTTGGACTTGAGGTTGAGCTTGAGGTGTCAGCCTTAGGCTTGAGCTTGAGGTTGAACCTTAGGCTTGAGCTTGAGGTTGAACCTTATGTTTGAACTTAAGGTTGAGCTTAAATTGAGCTTAAGGTGTAAGCCTTTGGTTTTTGCTTGAGGTTGAACCTTATGATTGAGCCTTAAATTGGGCTCAAGGTTTGAGTTGGGCTCTTACAACTTGCTCTTCATGTGGAAGGATTTATTGATAATTTATATGAATACCCTCCACAAGTGTTTCAAGCTAAGCATATATGTAAGTGTGCCTTCAACGAATCTTTTATACTTCATTTCTTTTGTATTTCACATTTCTTGACTTTAAGTTGGACCTTTCCCTTGGACCAACTCTACTTGTATTATGTTCATTTGTTTATGATATTTTGTCTTATCTGCACTACTTTGTAGATTCATTGCAAATTGAGATTTCTTCATATCCCTTTGCCCTCCTTAGTTACTTGATATTGTTTTAGTTGGCTAAGGAAAGTTCAATAACCTCTCGGAGGGTTGTATTGCTTGTTGATAATCTAACTTCTTTTTTCATAGTTCATGCCTCGGATGTAGGCTCAAATTAGGTGCTCGGTATAAGTACTCAACTTTGGTGTTGAACCTATTGCTTTGGTGATGCGCCACACATGCGTTAAGTTTGGGAAGACCATGTCTTTGTCCTTGAATGGATAAGTAATACTCTTGGGGACATACTTCGCTTAGATAGCCTGTGCTTCGAAAACTTGAACTTTTATCATCAAGAATTCAAGGTAAGTCATGCTTTTGGGAGCATACTTGGCTTTTTTGTTTAGCTTTGGTGCTTGATTTGGGTATGAGCTTAGGTGATGCTCAGTATAGGTATGGAGCTCAAGCATTCTTACACTTAGATGCAAAACTTAGGAACTTCTTTGCTTAGTACGGAGCTATGGTCAAATAGAGCTACATTCATGTGGAAATATTCTTAACTTTGGTAGTTTTCCTTTAGAAAATGGTTGGCTTTTTTTTTTTCACCCCTAGAAGAGTAAGTCTTACTCTTAGGAGCATAAATCCTACTCTAGAAAGTGACATTTGATTTTCTTCCCCAGAAGGAGGAAGTGACCCCAGAGGGTAGTATTTTTGAGTTTTGAAATGCTTAGTCTCACTTTTAGGATGAGACTTAGGTTATAGAAATCTTTACTTGGAAAGGCACAAGTTTGCGCCCGGAGGGGTGAGGTGATCCTGGAGAATGAGATTCTTGATGTCAGAAGGAAAAGCCTTAACTTGTAGAATCTTTCACTTGAGAAGATTTAGATTTGCCCTCGGAGGGTGAGGTGATGAGATTATTGACCCTCAGAAGAGTGAATCCTCACTTTTGTAGTGAGACTTAACTGGTAGAAGCCTTCACTTAGGAAGATTTAGGTTTGCCCCCAGAGGGGTGAGGTGATCCCGGAGGATGAGATTCTTGACCCTCGGAAGAGTAAGCCTCACTCTTGGGATGAGACATAACTAGTAGAAGCATTCATTTGAGAAGACTTAGCTTCACCCATGGAGGGATGAGGTTATCATGGAGGATTCTTAGGAAGGGTAAGCCTCACTCTTGGGGTGAGACGTAGCTTGTATAATCCTTCACTTGGGAAGACTTTGACTAGCCCTTTGAGGGGTGACGTGATCCCAGAGGATGAGATTTTTGACCCTCGGAAGGGTGAACCTCACTCCTTGGGTAAGAATTAGCTTGTAGAAGCCTTCGCTTAGGAAAACTTGAGCTTGCCCTCGAAAGAGTGAGGTGATCCCAGAGGATAAGATATTCTATTTGATCCTCGGAAGATGAGCCTCACTCTTGGGGTTAGACTTTGCTTGTAGAAGTATTCATTTGGGAGGACTTAGGCTTGCCCCTTGAGGGGTAAGGTGATTCCGAAAAATGAGATTTTTGACCTTTAGAAGGGTGAACCTCACTTTTCTTAGAAAGATTTAAGCTTGCCCCCCGGAGAGGTGAGATGATCCTGGAAGGTGAGATTTTTGACTCTTGGAAGGATGAGTCTCATTTTTGGGATGAGATTTAACTTGATTAACCTTCACTTGTCAAGATTTAGCTTTGCTTCTGGATGGTTGAGTTGATCCCGTAGGAAGCTGGTTGAACACAAACCTTAGGAAGTTCTATGATATCCCTAGAAGGTATAAGTAGAGAACTCTACCCTGGAGGGCATGAGTAGGGATTCTTCTCTTTGAATGAATGGATATTTGAGTTGTTGTCTAATGAGCATATCTTTCAACATATCATTTGGTTATCTTAGCTAATGGATCTCTCCATCCTTGTCACATAGCTTCGGTATTAGGATCCCTGAGTTGCCCCACAGTCATCAAACACTTTGGTCAACTGGTTTGACTGATGTTGGGAGGTGATCTCTTGCCTTTATCTTGGTTATTACAGTGAGTGTTGTGCATGCTAGGTGTCACGACATAGAATAGCATCTTGTAAGAATTCTCACAGATAGCACCAAATGTTGAAGCTTAAAATATTATGTCTTAGGGTTGAGTCCTAAGGAGTTCGAGAGCATCATAATTCCTCCAATATAAGGTCATAATAGATGAGCTGTACTCACAGTCGAACACTTGAGATAAAGAACAAGAGCAGTAGGGCTTTATTCCCCAGATTAGGCTCTGACGCTCAAGTCAGAAATTATATGACAAAAGGAAAATAGGGAGCAATTGAAAACTAAGAGTATCAAATGAAGTTATAATGAGAATGAGTGTTCTTAGAACTAACCTTACTCCTTTGCTATTTATACTAGTACTTGATGGGTTTAGATAATTAATCGGCCATAAACCTGCTAATAGTTAGCCGATAAAGGACTTAAATGTCTTAGGTTGGTCATTGACCTTGAGTTTAGATGAAATGACCAAATTACCTTCATGAGTATTTGACCACCTTGACCAATTTTCCACATATCCGTATGTCATTGGGTGATTTATTTATGTATCATCAAGCTTTTTGCACTAACCTGATATGGTTTGTGGATCGTGAAGCTCTCTCCGAAAGGCCAAGTGACTGAACCATTATGTCATTAAACCATTAGCTTGAATGTGTTGAAAATTGCATTTGTTGAAGTTCTTCGGTTGGTACTTCATCAACTCTTTCATGGTAGCATTCAATGTCCACCAATTTAACAGATAATGTAATGGAAGTGAATAAATTTTTTTCTTTGTAAACACCATTAATGCATGCCTACAAAGAATCCCCATAAATTCAAACTTGTGATATGAGCATTCAATTCTTTGTATTGTAATTTCCACAATCACAATAAATGATGGGTTTTCTATTTCAAGCTCCTGAAATTACCCTATATTTGCAAACTCCTTCCTTGAGTTCTATCTTCTCAGAGACATATTGTTGGGAGTGAACTAATTCTCTTGAAACATTCTAAAGATTTTACGTGCATATGCTTTAGCTGCTTCTTCTTCCATATGTAAAGTCTTCAAAAGGGGCTTCGTATTCTGTCTTTAAATTTTTTTCTTTTTCCTTACCATGTCCTGCCTTAACAACCTTATCATATCGAACCACAAAGTTACTCATAGGAGTGCTAGTATTCAAATAATCTTTAAAGAATTTATTCATGCTTTCACTTTTTTGAGTGGTTGACATCCTGATAAAAGAAAATAAACATTTGTCCCTTATTATATAATTGAGGAATTAATTATGTTGATATACCTATAGATGAAATGAACCCTTCTTACCAAAATAAAGAAAACAAATAAAGTAAGAGAAATACCTACAAAAAAGCTAGCATGCAAGAAGGCACGAACCCACCTTTCACAAATAGAATACATGTTTTGTATCTAGCAGCAGCATTGTTTTGCAAATTATACTTTTCAATAATCTGAGCCCAAGCCACTTTAAATTCTTCTGGGGTGATCGAATCATGTATGCATTCAGAGAAACAATACTTGAAATCATTATTTTGATGATAATATAACTTAGTGTCTCTGGAAATTTCTTCTCGATATGCCACATGCAAAAATGATGTATGATTTGAGGCAAAACTCTAGCAATAACATTTGTTATTGTAGTGTCCTGCTCTAATGACAGTTTTAGAATGACACCCAAACATCGCTTCTAACCAAGTTTGCAGCAACCAAACAAATGTTTCTTCACTTTCATCCCAAAGTAGAGTACAACCAAACAAAAGCTAGTAATGAGGATTAACTCCAGTAAATGTGACACAAAAGGCATCTTATATCTATTTGTTAAGTAGGTTAGATCAAATACAACCACCTTGCCAAAGTATTTATATGATGGCCTCGACTTAGCATCAGCCCAAAAGCAATTGGCTAGACGGTCCTCCAGAATCCATTTGGATTGCATAAAAGAAGTCAGGGTTCATAGATTGTTACTTCTGGAAATATTGTAGCATCAACTGTGCATCTCATTTTTCAAGTTGCTTTTGTCTCTTTGTACTCAAATAATTGCAAACATCATGATCAATTAAATTCAAATTTTCAACGCCTTCAGCTTGATTGGCTAAAATTGATACAATTCTACTTGGTGGGACACCACATTGATCTAGCACGTAATGAGATTTTGTTGTGCCTCTGTCTTTTTTTTTTTTTTTGGCAATAATTCTTTTCAAGTTCTAACTCAAGCTTCCAAAAGATCCCTTTGTTGCAACATTTTTACTTTCTCCATGAGTGTAATTTTGCTCTTAATAGATTGTTGTTCTTTTTTCTTTCATGATGACATGTCAAATTTTGAAGGGGTTAATTAATTTGGTAATGAAAATTTTGAATGAGTTAGTATTAGTTACATATGAGCATTAAATATGGAAAATTGTTTGGGTTGAGTTTGATATCAAATTATAAATGTTTGTTTCTTTGCATATGTGCAAGTGAGGAAGTGAAATTTGAAGTTTACTACTATAGTTTTGTTATTGTATGTACGGATTTAAATTGTTAGGAAACTATTTCATTGAAAGTTGCATGGATTTTTTTTTCTATTAGGTGTATGAATAACAGGTCTTTTCTAAATACAATTTTTTTTTTTTTGGTTACAAGCAAAAATCCTCCATATTTAAAAGTCAAATTTGAAAACAAAGGTAGTCTATTTTCTTCTCTTTTTTTACATTCAATTGTTGTTGACTACAATACGTTTTTGATTGGGCTTGCACAACCTTTTTTTTATCTTTTATATTCTCTTCTATTTCTCATATTAAATTTGTTGATTGAAGCATTTCAAAGTAGATTATAGTAATAGTCAGAAATGACAATATTAAATTTGTTAATTTTGACCATATACAACATTAATTTTGTTAATTTTCTAATGCTTAGCACGGGGTTACATGCTAGTTATAATAATGTTGAACCTACTTTATTATACAGTTTTTTACAATTTAAAAAAGAAATTGATTTTTCAAGTTATTCCAGTGCAACCAATTGTTACACAATTATTCTTGTACTGTACATGATTACCTGAATGAGTATATAAATTATTGTTGGATTGGTTGAAATCTTTTCGAGCCAAGTGTTCAAGTATCTTTATAATTTCTCCCTTTAATAATCGATCAACAATGTTTTTTATCATCAATTTTGTGAAATGCTCATTCAAAATTCTATCTATATTTCCATACTATTCTTACAGTTTAATGAGAATACTAAGAACTTTTTTTTCTTCTTTTTTGGCTATAAACAAAGAACATGTCCCAGGCAAAGCACAAGGATAAAACTACTACGTCTTACAATTCTATTCCCTTCACATATAATTCAATAATTAATCAAATTGAGGTGGTTGGAATGTAAATTTACAGTTGTATAATTGAAAAATGACTTTTTCATTTTCATGCCCGTAACTTTGTCCTTTGTAAAATAATTTACACTATAATTATACATATTCATTGGGAAAACGACTCAAATCATCCCTAAGCTTTATTACCACTAAAATACAAATAGTCCCCGAACTTTAATTTGCACTCTTGTAGAACTTTTTTCTTAGGTCAATTTGATCCTTGAGTGGTAGTTTCACTTAATACTTACATTTTAGCCACTGTTGGTCGGCTAGACTAAGGGTAATATCAGTAATTCAACAAAATTGCCTATATAAAAAATGCTAGGCTTCACATAACACTGCCTGCGTTGCCCTTTCATCGTTAACTGGATTGACATTTTAGGTTATTTTTAAAGCGTGATTGTACTATAATACCATAAAATTGATTTAATTAAGGACACATCTGCTCTCTTAACCTCTTTTTCTTCATTCCCAAACTCACATTAACAAATTATTTTTCTCTACTCAATGTTATTCTTGAGTGTCTTTTCTTCATCTTATTCTGTCTAATTATATTCCAAAATTGAATCTTTTCTTCATCTAATCCCAATTTTAGTTAATGTGTATGGTTGAATTTAATACCTGATTTTAATCAATATCAAAACTTTTGTCTTCATTTGGCGAGTTTAAAGAAACATGTGTTTTGAATCTTGAATTGTGCCTCTTGGATAATAAATACAAAATTCAACTAATCGCTCTCTCACATCTTTTTTTTTTTTTTTCTTTTTTTCTTTGGGTATTTCTGCTGTTAAAAGGGCTGTTGGGATTTTGTTATAAATTGTGAGAAATCCTAGGCAAAAACAGGGAGGGGCAACCACCCTTGAAGAACTCCTGTACTCAACTAATCAACTGCTGTCTATCTGTCTGTCTAAGCTATGGTTCTCCTCCCAAGTTCTCTTTTTCTCTATCCCCTTTTCCATATTCTTTTATCTTTCAGTTAGAGGGATCTTTTTCATTAGGGTTAATAACACTTTACCCCTTGAACTAAGGGGTAATTACACTTTATTACCATCAACTTAAAAAATAGACACTTTGCCCCCCAATCAACTATTCAACTAAATTACTTTTTCAACTTTGTCAAAATAACATGTTTTTGGTAAAAAACAACCTTTAAAGTTAATAACACTTTGCCCCCTAAGAAGGGGTAATTTCACTTTACCCCTTAAAACTAAAACAAATATATTTTATATTTATATAAATTCATGGAGTCTAAATTTCTGCCATTGTTTTATATAAATTCATGGAATCCAAATTCTGTCATTTACAAGTATAAATGTCTAATACTTCTTCTTTCATAGTTAAAATTTTCAAATTTATTTTTCTTTGTTTCCAAAAAATAGGAGTCTTGAAATTATAGACCTTGTATAAATAACTAAATAAAATAAAAATATGGCAGAATTTTAGATTCTAAAATTCATCGTGAATTTAATGGAATTTCTACAAAATCTAAAAGTTTCTTTAGTGCCTAAATATTTTTAATATTGTTAACATATTTTTAAATCTTTGAAACCCGATTAGTTTTGAATTTTGTCCTCTCTTTTTTTTTTTTTACAATTTGCACTCATTTTCAAAGTCTTTCTCAGTAGATTTTTTTAGTGAATATTTAGATAAATTTCCTTAATATCACTAAAATTTTTGCACAAATATGTTAATTTTTTTATTTTTTTGATGTTATTGTTGAAATTTAATATTTTTACTCATTGGTCACTCATTTCTCAAAGCAGCATCTTTTGGTGGATTTCTTTATTGGTCATTTTTTTTTGGGTATGTTTCAATCCACCAAAATTTTTTTTCACATAACAAAATAATTTTTAGATGTCCCCGAATATTTTGCATTTTTATATATTTTGTCAAAATAAAACAAATTGCATTATTGGTAAAAGAATAAAATATATAAATATTTTGCTCTCACGTCAGTTTAGTATTGGCAATTCAACCACTAAACTAAATTATTTTTATTGAAGTGATGCATTTAAATATAACTATTTTAAACAGGACAAATTGCATTTGTTTTAGTTTTAATGGGCAAAGTAGAATCACCCCTACTTAGGGTGCAATGCGTTATTAACTTTACAGGGGTACTTTTATCCATAAACATGTTGTTTTGACAAAGTTGAAAAAGCAATGGTTTACTTGTTGACATAGGGGCAAAGTATTTCTTTTATGTTCCGGGTGACAAAGTGTAATTACCCTTGAGTTTAGGGGGTAAAGTGTTATTAACTATTTATATTATTATTTGTTCCTGTAAAATAATTTGTTCAATTTTTCATAAGTTTTCTGCAGACAATTTTGTTGAACTACAAATATTACCCTTAGTCAAGCCCGTCGACAGTGGTCAAAATTCAAGTTTTGGATGGAGCCACAACTCAATTGACTAAATTGGGTCAAGAAAAAAAAAGTTCAAGGACTATAAAGGTGCAAATTAAAGATCAAGGACTATGTGAATTTTAATAAAAAAATTTAGGGACCATTTGAGTCTTTTCCCCATATTCTTTTCTTTTATATATGCCTATTTTTGAAATAATTTAAAATATCTTCAATATTGTCTGGAAATTTAACACCATCTCGGATTGTGTAAATTTAAATACTAACACAAACAAGAGACAAAACACGCGTGGTAAGAAACGTAGAGAATATTTATTTAATTGAAGTTCCATTTTGCCTAATTGAGTGAAAAAGGATTTTCAAAAGTCGGGGCATGAAATGGGATTTGGATTCTCTTTATTTAATTTCACTACATTTATTGTCTATTTATCTATATATGAATGACTAAAACTTAAGCAAATAATTTGAACATACTATTAGTTTTATCTCATTGTATAGATTATCGTATTCAAAATCAATTTTTTTTGAAAAATTTTCACCATTAAATTATGTATCATATTTGAATAGTGTAGAAATATTTTAAAATTCTGATGAAATATAAAATATTTTAATCAAAAGGTAAAACATCATTTTTTTTTCTTTTACATTTTGTAAGTCATGTATGTATAATACGATTTAAATTCTGAAAGGTTTTTGATTTTTAAATTTTTTTAGAATTTATTTTTAAAGGGATAAATAAACAAATAGAGAGAATTTTTGTCAGCGCGTGTAAGCACTTGCGGAAAAATATATTAAAGCCATCAACTTATTGCTCGACTTACACGCATACAAAAAAGGGGAAAAAAAAAAAAGCACTTGTCGCTCGACAATTTGCTCTTCACTGCCTGATTTTCTTTGGGATTTTTGTTTGATTGACGCCTTGCCTCTAAATATTCCCAACTTATTGAGATTTGCTTTGTAGGCAAATTGAGAATGTCTATAACATGCTTAATTCGACTTGAGTCATAAGAAACTACAATCAAGTTTAAAACAAAGATTAACCAATATAAAGGTTATCTAGAAAGTTCAGTAAACAGAGAGAATTTTGCCAAAGAAAATAGCCTTTAATTGGGAAAATTAATGTAGACAGTGTATTTTCGATGTATAAAAATGAGAAAATCAATCACAATATATGTAAAAGATTTCACTAATTACACGTATTTCCTTTTTATAAATGGTTGCCTAAATTTAATAAATAGTAACTAGTATAATAGTGATGCTAGAGGAGCATTACAAATCTGGCAAAAGATTCACCACTCCACTCAACACTTATTTCCAAAATTAGGCCACTTTATTACCACTATATATAACAATATCGATCGATATTCACCTATCAAAGCAGCTCTATTTACCCCTTTAGAAGACCACCCCAAGAAAAAAAAGGAGAGCTTTAATATGAGGCGGCTGTTTTGCTGGGGTGGTTTCGATAGAGAAATGTATAACAGTCAAAGAGGGTTTATGCTGAAGGCACCACCCGTTTGGTACCCAGTTAGGTGCACCTTAGAAGAGCTCTATAATGGTGCAGAAAAAAGGGTCGATTTATACACTCAAGATAAACTCGTTCAATGTAATCATGGGTATGTGTAAGTTTTTCTATTTTCTTACATTCTTTCTCAACTCCGACACTCTGCAATTAACACTTGAGTTCTCTACATCACTTATTTTGTAGTTTAACTTTTTTGTAAATGTGACAAGTTTTCAAAATTCAATATTGTGTAATTTTCTTTAACTTTTCTAAAATTATATAAAGTGTATATGTGGTAATGTTTGATATAAACTTCACTTTTGTCACACAAATGTTAATACAAATCAAGTAAATCAATATGATTTTTTTAATTAAAAAATAAGTTTATTTGGCTAAAAAACTCAAATGACTTGTTACATAGGGAATAATAATTTGCTTTTTGTGATATTTTTTTGTTAATAATATTTTGTCTCACTTTTCGTATTAATTTTTTGCGTCATTCTGTCTCTGGTTGACATGTGTACTTTTACTTATAATATTATTACACTAAAGTACACATGTTGTCAAGAGTGCGAGATAAGAGTTTCCTACAAAAAAAAAAAAAAAAATAGTATAGAAAATCTTTAACTTTAAATTTTCTTCATTGTGACAACTTATTAAAGTTTATCTAGCTCATTTAAGTTTGATTAAACTTTACTCATCCACTCTTGTAGCAACACCTTTGGCACCGTTGATCCGAAGGTAATTGTGGTGAAAATCTCGCCTGGATCCCGGGACGGAGACCAAATATGTCGGTGTTCCCAGGGCAGGGAGCGGTACTGGACGGAATGATCCCAGGTGACATTATCTTTGTCGTGGAAGAGGTGCCTCATGAAGTGTTTAAGAGGACCGGCAATGACTTGTCGACTGTCGTGAAAATCCCACTAATTGAATTTCTAACAAAAGAAGACACCCTCAAACTTGAAACTCTGGATAAGCGTTCGATCACCGTTCGAAAACCTCAACCAGGCCGAGTTATGGAGATTTTAAATGAAGGAATGCATATCCCAGATCTTGGGATAAAGGGCTCGTTGTTTATCAAATATGAAGTTATTCTTCCTATGAATTTAAGCTTGACAGATGAAGAAAAAGACGAACTCAAGAAGCTGCTGTCTGAGAAAGATAATCAGCCATTAAATTATGAGGCCACTGATTGATTTTTTTTGATTTATTTCTGTTTTGCTTTGGATTTAGGAGATTTTTTTAACTAGTGGTAGAGAATAATTTTCTTAATCTCTTCTGTTTTATGCATTGGTGCTATATTTAATTCAATTTAATTACTAGGAAAAATCTACTATTCTTGAAGTTTCAATTTGCATTCTAGATTTACATTTCTTGTCATTTAATTTAATTCAAATTCAGCCATCCGTTTAAGTTATTAGTTTGACCAAAATGACAACAATACTTGTCCCGGACAACCGGCTCCAAGAAAGATACTTGATTTAATACAACCAAAAAATACCCACATGGCTAAGAATAATATTGGAAAATAGGAATGCAACAGATATAGACATATTTATTCAATGCCAATATTTTTATTTGTCAAATTTTCTCATATTTTTAGGCACTTTCCTGTTTAAAATCACATTATGTAATTTTGCTACTACTCTACTAAGAGTTAGGGGCACCGCCATTGAACAGTATAAAGAGAATCCAAATCCCATTTCATGCCCCGACTTTTGAAAATAGATGTGTATAAGAGACAGACATTGAACACACCAAAGCCTAAACAATTAAATTATACATTTTTTTCATCTGTATAACTCGAGTCGATCCGAAGTAAATTGTTAAGAGACATTCTCTACTCACATACAGTAAGAGAGAATATCCATAAGCATTAGCAAAATACGATATAATATTATAATGAAAAAATTGCTCTATTGACTCTTGACATTACATATTTGTATTTATTTAATCACTTATTTTTACAATAATAATTTTTACTTGCTCACAAATGTAAAACATCTTATTTTGGTGCCTGGAAAATTTCGGACAATTTTTTCCCTGAATTTATCATATGTTGTTTATATGACATATTTTTTTGAATGTAAATTCGAAAAATCGTCCTTCTATCTTTAATTAATAGGCTGTCAAATCATATCATAAAATTCGAGGAAAAATATAGGGTTTATGAACATAATGCAATTAAAGAAGGCAGTGGTTAATTATAGAGCACAAAACTCCAAATTAACATGTATCAATGGCTTCTCTTTTATCGTTGAAGCAAGCCTAGGAAGTCGAAGATATCATGGATTATGATAACCAATTAGAATATTCTGAGTGTGTAAAGGATATGAAGTAAGTAATTGATTAGTAATGTTTTGTATTTTACTATTTTGTTTGTATTTAAGATCATTTCAAAAATTGATTTGTGGTATTTTTTCTCAAATTTTACAACCCAATCTGATGTCGTTGCTTTATATTGGGAGGTAAAAGCTAGTTTCCAAATTTGATCAAGAAAAATATATCACGCGAACAACACATGACTAATTTAGGCCAGAAAAGTGCTCAGAATTTGGTCCAGGGATCAAAATGCGATGTTTTATATTTATGAGGGTCTAAAAATTCATCATTTCAAAAGTTATGGTGACTAAATAAATACAAATACATAATGTGAGGGACTAATAAATTGGTTTTCACTACTACAATCTACATTACGATACAATCTATTCCTCCCGTTAATACTAAGGAGATGTTTGGTTTACATTCAAGAACTAAAATCAGAATGAGAATCACAAATCACACTATCGGTTTTATATCATTCTCTCTTACTTGTTTGATTTGAACTGGTATGAGCTTCATTGTGTTAATAACTTAATTAATTTGGAACTCAAGTTATAAGTGGGGAATAAAAGTGGATATTTTCTAATACTTTCATTCCTCTAGAATAAATCTTATACTCCCTCCATCCCATTTATATTGTCACACTTACCATTTTGAGATGTTCTAAAAAAAATCTCACATTACCTAAAGTTGATGATTTACTTTGTTGAAATTTCAAATTTACTCTTTGAAACATTCAAAATATTTTGAATTTTAATAACCAATGGGTCCAATAATCAATTCACCATATCTCTTTTCTATCTTCTCTCTCCTCCCTCCTCCCCTTAAAGCTCTCCAATTCAAATATTTGTAATTTAATAATGTCAAATCAATTTAACTTAATCAGAGTATTTATGGATATTTAATAGAAATTTATAGTTATCTAAAAATTTGTGCAAATATCTAATATGACAATTATATTGAAACGAAAAAAAAAATAATATTCAACCAAACAATATTTATAATTATTATTAATTTTGATACTCATTTATTTCTCTCGTATTCAAAAACTAACCATCTCATAAATATCCAATTTCTGTGGCATATTGTTCCCGATTGCTGTTATTGCAGAAATCTACATGGATTGATAGACACCGAACCTGCTAACCCGGAAACAGCACTTAATCTAAGCTATCTTAATGTTATTGTTTTGACTCATCTAAAAATTTAGTTTTCTATGCCAAATAAAATTAACTATAAGCTTAAAAAAAATGGAGGGCGATTTCCCTTTTGGGAGCAAGACATGGCAAATGTGTCATCGATTCTAGTTCTGTGTAGGCGCGATACATTTTTTTACCCGTAGCAAGTTTGGAAGAGGATAGCGCACGCTCCATGGTTCCATCCAGGGACAGACACCGAAATTATATTTTAAGGGACAAAACTTAATAGTCAAATATTTATTAAAGTTAATTTATATTTCTCTAAAAAATTTAGATGGGCCATATAAATTTTATAATAATACAAATTAAACTTTTAAAATTTGTAAAGGTAAAATTTACAATTTCTAGGGAGCGGGGGACGGCGGCCCTCGCCCAACCCCTAAATCCGCCCCTGATTCCATCCAATGCAGATGTAGGGGTTGGACCTTGAGGTGTAAGTGTTGTCTAGGGTATTAGTAAGTTGAGTCGAAATTGAATAGTGATATACTCAAATTTGAATTTGCTAGATGTATAAGTGTTTGAATTTGAGATCGCTTGAGAACCTCAATTGGAATTCGAATTTAGTTTGACAGGGCATATTTACAGAGAGCTCATACTCGATTGAATAAGTTCATCGTTAATTCAAAGTATACTTGACCTTCAACTCAATTTTGCTTTTTAAAAAATTATTTCAATAGTTTTGTTTAAAAATGAGGCAAATTTTAAATAATAAATTCCAATTTTAGAATGAAATAACATAGAAAATAATAACATATTAATTTATTTGAATTTCAATTGTAGGTCAAATGAATTTTTGGAGAGAAAGTGAAAGACCGACTTCTAAAAATAATGTGAATATTTATGAAAAGAAATTAGAATTTTTAGATGCAAAAAGGAAAAAAGAAAAACCTAAATAGAAGTTTATTTCATCCACCAAAAAAATGTGTAATACATAGGTGAGCTTTTATGAGAAATATTTAGATGGTTTTAAGCGTCTTTTGAAATTTAGAAAAAAAAAAAACAACACAAAAGTTTAGACCTTCCCCAATCTATTAAAAATCATGAACAAAAATACTTTTAATTATTAAAAACTTAAAGCTTGCGGAAAATGTGAAAATAGACTAAAAGAAACAAATAAGACAACAAAAGTCTGCTTGAATTGAATAAAATGATAATGAGAAGTAGACACAAGAGAGGAGAGGCAAGTACTAATATTTTTACTATGAATCTCTTATCAATTGCATATTTCACTTATACCACGATGCAATGTAAAATTCTTAGATCCCACTTATACAGAAAATTCTTGTGTGCGGCCCCTCCCGCCCCCAATGGTACACCTATGTTTGCATTTGTTTATATTAAATTTTACTTATCTCCAAACAATAAAAATGAGGGTTTAAATTATATTTTGATGAGTACGAAAAAAAAGGTATTATTCGAATTCAACTAAGAGCCAGTCACTATCTACCAACGGTAAATTCTTATATGAAACCGATCTATAGCATAGTATTATGGATTCCGTGACTTACAAACTTTCACATCACTTTACACATTTTAGAAAAATGATGTGGAAGTTTGTGGATTAAGAGATCTATGGTACTATAACATGGATCTGGTCCACATAAGAATTTTTCATCTACCAACTCTACATACATTCATATTAATTTATGTGTAAATGAATCCACCATAATATAGTTTTGACTTTTGAGGCCCACTACTCTCCCTCCCCCTTTTCCATGTCTCATCGGAGATAACACCCATCTCCACTCTCGAAAATCCCCATCCCTTTTACCAGTTTTCCCCTCTACCCCACCCCTACAAATCCAGTGAAGATAAGGCCAATGGATATTTTTTCTTTTGGGAGACACCATCAACCAATTTTTCTTAAATCACTATTTTTGAAGAAGTAACTGACAAATTCCTTTATCTCAAGTCAACAAATTCAATATCAATTTTCTTTTTTCAAAAAAAAAAAAAACTAAAATCGGAACTGTTCATGCGTGAAAAATCTTCGCACCAAAATATAAAAGTTAAAGTCCAAAGACCAATTACAAAAATACTCCCAAGCAAAGATTTGATGCGCATCGAACTCACAAGGCGATAACTAGTGACAATAAAAAGAACGGCAAGGCTTGGTCCCTCGCGGGAGGCTCTGACGTTCAAGTCAGAATTGGTGATAGGAAGAGAATTTGAGAGTAAAATGAGAGTAAGGATTGGTAAAGTGTGGAGTTGAGAGAATGAAATTCAAAATCCTTGTTTTACCTTCCAACTTACTATTTATATTTTTTCAGGATGTGCTTGAACAATTCATAGGCTTAAGAATAATTATTGGGTCCATAAGACTTTTGAATGTATTGAATATTTTCATGGCTTGATTTTAAATAAAAATTACCAAAATATGCTCTCGTATGTTTGACACCTTTGATTGACCAGCCAAATGTCCATGAACCATTGGTTGATATTTTTAGGCATCATCATTTGCCCCCCACTCTCAAGTTGAGTTTGCATGGGTTGAGTGTAGTACAATATTCTCTGACTTGCGTCTTAAATGGAGTTGAAAATTTTTTTTAGCCGGAGCTAATAAAGGTTTGATCGGAGTTAACAAGATTTTGGCCGAAACCAAAAATTCAAAAATTTGAATTTTATTCTTGGGGAGAAAGATTGACCCCAACCCCTTTAGCACTTGCACACCCCCTCACATAAATTGAGTAGTGGTACTCATTTGCTCATTTTTGAGTTTTTGTGATACTTGTACTTAGTATCTCAAAATAATAATTTTTACTCAAAGTTCCACCTTTACACCAACACTCCATCCCTACCCCAACACTCAACCTTTAGCATTCCACCCTTATGCCAAAACCCAACACCCAAACCTCAACCCTCCACCCTCAACCCTCCACCCTTATGCCAAAACCCAACACTCCACCCTCAATTCAACACTCAACCCTTAACACTCCACCCTTACCCCTATACTTAACATTTTACATCTTTCCCCTATACTTAACATTTTTCATTCCACCTAAAAACCCTCCACCCTTAATTCACTATGCCCAAACTTCAACATTTTACTCTTACTCATTAAACCCAAAGCCCAAACCTACATACAGGATTTTAAAATTATCTTGCATTTTTCTCAAGTTTTGGATCAAATAAGTACACTTTGCACTTCCTTTTTATTTCTCTCTCTTCATTTTTCTCTTGGCATAAGCATTTTTTCACACACCTCATAGGCATGATCGGATAATTTTTATTTGTATTATCCTTGAGACTGAATACTTGAAATTTCATTAGCAGCTTAAATCCTTAAACCTTTAGTTGGGAATTCTCCTGGTTTCGAAATCTGGTATGATTGAACCAAGAGAGAAAAAGGAGAAGTATAGATGGAAGAAGGAAAGAAAAGAAGATAAGAGGGAAGGTAAGGGGAATAGAAACAAAAAAGACCATGGGGTTGTGGAGAAAGAAGAGCAAGCTGCACTTGTTTATGGAAGTAGATTCACAGTTGGAGAGGACAACAATGACGTGAATAGAGCTACGAAAAACTCAATGGCTACTCCGTAAAACTTAATGGCAGCCACGAAGTGTCCTATTGCTGTCTCCAACCTTTAAGCCGTTCTCGACACCAATGAAGATTATTTCCCTCTGCAAGCTGTAGCTTCCTCAAATCTGCTCGTGGATATATGTGCCACTATTATGCAGCCACTGACCTCCAATGCTGCTACAATCACTAACACTGCAGCGCTAAACAAGGCAGCCATAAGCATCAAGATGACAAAAAATGTGGTCCGAATTGATCCCGCTTCACCCCAATATGACCTTAGCAATTATCCCCCTACTACGCAAGGTGGAATTGGAGGTGCAGCGATTACTAAATTGGGTAGATATGCAGCTTCACCAACTACTCCGGCCACTGCTCGTGTACCTATTGTTGGTCCCAAAGCAACCTAAGAGGGGGGTGAATTAAGTTTCTAAAATACTTTTAGAAATATTAATCTTATTGAGATTTTTCAACTAATAAATAATATCCCCAAGAATCAATGAAACTATGAAGTAAGAAAGAGAGAAAATTAAACAACCAATACTTCCAAGCTAACAAGCTTTAAGTATCAATTCACTAGAATGCTTCACACACTTGGTGAGCTAATAATCTTTAAAGTAGAAAAATTCTTGCTTACACTAAAACTCTTTTAGTTGAGCCACAGAATTTTACTCACAACCTTTTGTCAAGCACTTTCGTACAAGATTATCACTCCACTCAAAATTGAATTACACTCTAAACTGCACTTATGTGGATATAGCACTATAGCCAATTTGTACTAAAATTGCTCTTATCTAATGTTGTATTCAATGTATTAGATGATCTTTACAGAATATTGAACAGTTATTTATAGGAGCAATCTCTTATACACATTGCAACTACTTCCTAATGGCTAAATAATAAATGCATAAAAAGTAGCCGTTGAGCTTTCGAACGTCCGAGATAAGTAGGATGCGTCTGACACAGCGTCCGATCTCCATGTAGTTGGTGAAGAACTTCGTTCGGACTGTCGTGCATGCGTCCATTCCATCGTCTGAACGGAGCTTCGGACGGTCATGTTCGTCCGAAAAAGACTTTATTCAGACAGTTGTGTGCATTCATAGAGAAGCAGTAAGTTCCTTGCTTTCTGCCTGTTGGTTCGGAGGGTGGACTGCATCCGAGAAACTTGACATAGTTCAGACGGTGTATTGCGTCCGAACACCCCACCCTTACTGTTTCCAACAGAACAAGTAACAGACCTGCAAAGCTTGTTTACAGAGTTAAGTGCTTATGTCATCATCAAAATAAGGTTTAGAAAACATCACCTACCATTGCTACTGCTTCTCCCCTGGAACATGCATCGGGGATTGCTCAGGGGAACAATATGGCAGCTGCCAAATTCGACCATAATGGTGCTCTTGAAGCTGCACGAGATGTCGCAGCTCAAACGACCATCTTCGAAGACCCCAAAGCTGTCACGTCTTCTCACTACCAAGGAGTTGTAGCTGCGTTCATAGAGGAATAACATGCAGCAGCTGCTGCAATTTTGGAGAAAGAAAATGCAGCAGTAGCTGCTCTAAAAATGAGACTGCCAATCATGGAGTTCGTTCCAATCGATGGGACGAACTTGGCTGGTGTTCATGAGAAAGAGAATGCAGCAACTCAAGAAGATTTTTCTACTCTTTGCGACCAAATATCAGCTATGAAATCCCTCAATACGGCTGCCTCCTCAACCTCATAACGATGCTTCCATGAGTGACGTGCAACAACATGGTTCTTCCATGAGAGTGAAAAATTCAATAGCAAAGGGACTTGAAGTGGACATGGTTGTGGGTTTGCCCGCACAAAACATATATAAAAGAGGTATGGGGGTTCATGGTAAGAAAGAATTCGTTCATAATGTAGTAAAATCTCATTCACTTGATTTGGACACCAAAGGCTTAGTTAATGATGATAGTGAATTTGATTGTACACGAGGGTGTGACATTGATGATTTGAATGAAATACCAAAGTTAGCACAAGAAAGGGCGAATGGTATCCAAAATTTGGATGGTGGTTTTGTTGACAACTTAAGTTCTCATGGGGTTGCCAATAATGTTGAAATTGATTGTGTACAAGGAAGAGATATTGACAAATCATGCAACATTATCGATATGGCTAATGCTTGTGGGGAACTTTCTTCGAATGAGGTGGAGGATATCCTTGAGCATGTATGTGGTGAGTTGTATGAAATCCCAAGTAAGCTTGTAGTTAGCCCATTGTGTGAACCTTTGGACTTGGATTTTCTTCAAGATGACCCTGATATGAGACCAAAACCAAGAAAATTTTGGCAAAGTATGTTTGTAGGTAGATCCTTGATTGGTGGCACTTCATCTTCTAAGGTGAGGGTGAATATGAGTAGAACTACCGGTCCATCTACAATTGTGTCATCGGGACTCCCTCAAGTGTATCGGGCTAGAAGGCAACACCTTGAGCAGGAAAACTCTAATGAAGAGGATTTATCTCAATATGAGTATGAGCCTTCTAGTGAAGAGGTTGTGGTTCCTCCTCCATCCAAGAGGAAAAAGAAAAAAGGTTCTCCTAAGCATGAAGAAAAAAGAAAAGTTAAGGGTGATATTAATGACCCTGCATATGTGTACTCTCAATTGTCTCGTTCGATTGTTGATTTGGAGTTGATTAGGAAATGGATGGAGAAATATCACATTTCTAATTTTTACAAGGTGAAGGTTCCTCCTCTCGACCATAGACCTGTGCATAAACTCTTCCAGATATGAGTCAGTGTATTTGGCGCAACTAGAAGTGGGATTGAGATTCCCATTGCCGTTGTTTTTCCACAAGGTGTTGGAGCATTACCAAGTGGGGCTTGGACAATTACATGCCAAATCCATCCGCCACATCAATGCATATTCGATCACTTGTGCTGCTCTTGGGGTAAAACCTTCAATAGGCATCTTTAAGGAGTTTTTTTGACTTGTCCTAAGCGGAGTGGGGTACACCTTTAGTTGGCGGTCTAATAAAAAGTTGGCCGAAGAAGCTCACCTTGAGCTAGTTGATTGGAGAAGTCATTACTTTTTGATCCAAAGGTTGCCCGAATAGAATTTTCCTACTTGGAGCTATAATTTAAAGGTTTCAAATATCAACAAGCTTTCTCCTCTTAATGGGCGCGAGAGTGGGAATCTTGCTATGATTATGAAGGCTGAACCACTTGTTTGGCCAAAAGTGTTTAATGAATAAGTGTTGGTATCGGCGGGGTTGAAGCCCGGCGGATCTTGATCCTCTTGTTCCTCTAGGTTGCCATGCACATGCATTCTACTTAGTATTTTTTGTGCAATTTTTTTTTATCTTCATCTTGTATTAATATTCAACTTGAGCTTAATTTGTTCTTCTTGATCTTGTAGTGGATACTTTGAAGGATACCATTTGTGAGTGCACTTTGAAGAGGAGACAAGCAAGGCATGAAGGCTCATCTCAAGCTCCCAAGAAATCTACCTTTGGGATCTTGGGGCCAAAGAGGTCGGCACAAAAAACTCTTGTGCCGTCTTCACCTAAAAAGAAGGCAATGCCTTCCAAAGAGGCTACCCCAACACCATTGGCTCAAGTAGATGCTTCTACTCAAGAACTTTCAACCCCACTAATTCTTGATTCAACTCCGCCTCAAGAACAAGCAATCCATTTGGTTGAGGGCTCTATTTCTTCCCGTATGATCTATACTCCTTCTTGGGAAGTATATGAGGATTCCTTTTTGGAAGAAGTGGGTCACTCAACAAGTCATTGGTGGAGGCACTAGCATTGCCCACGTCGCAGAAGGAGAGAGTTGGGAAATCTTTGAGCTCTACTTGTGTCGCCGATGCCGACGCCATGTTTAAACATATTGCTCAAGTAAATTGCTCATTCTTCTTTTCATAAAAATTAATAAGTATTTTTATAATACTTATGGATAACATTGTTTTCTCCTCATGATTTTTCGATTGGCGATCTATACTACCACTTGACCAAAGCTCAAGAATATCATCTTTCTCAAATTTTGGCTTTGGAGGCTAAGGTCAAAAAGTTAGAATAAGCAAAAGAAAAACACTTCTAAGCTATGTGCACCCTATCTAAACACAATCAAGAGAACCTCCAAAAGATCACCAAATTGAGGAAAGAGAACCAAGAACTCCAATCTTCTCATAAAAATGAGATTAATGATATTCAAGCATCTCATAAGAGCGAGGTAAAGAAGCTTCATATGTTGCACAAGGCGGTGCTTAAATCCACAGAAAAGAAGAGTGTCTTTGATCTTAGAGATTCTACAATTGTTGAGTTCCTTGAATCTCCGGACTACCAAGATTGCATGGAAAAGCATTTGGTAGACTATCGTTCTAGCCCTAAGTTTGAGGATTTGGTAGAAGACTGTATCATGGGGTATTTTGACGACGGTTATGATCGAGCCTTGTACTATGTGAAGAAGAACTATCCAAACGTAAATATTGAAGACTTTCTTCAAGGCTGTGTTCCTCTACCCTTCTTCACCCTAGCCCTTCGAGGGTTTTCCTGAGGATGGAACAACTTAGTTTAGCCTTTTGCTTAGTTATTTTACCTTTTTGGAGACTTAGAACTCGGTTCTCTTATATGTACGGGCTCTATCTTTGGCTATTATTATGTTACTTGTTTTCCTCATTACTTATTTTTTTTTGCGTTTGTTGCTTGGCTTTGAGTTGGGGCCTTCCCTTGTACCAACTCCACCTAACTTAGGTTTTTCCTTTATTTATATAATATCGCGTCTTTTCTTCGATAGTTTGTGCTTACTTATTTTTCTTCAAGCATTTCCATATACGCCTTCGCCCCCCTTAGACACTTGCATATTCTTCAAGTGACTAAGTTTGTGAGGTTGAGCTTTCATCGCTATGCTTTGAGCAAATAAGATTTTGCCCCCGGAGAGTGAACCATGGCTCTTACGCCGGACCAAAATGACTATAAGCGTACCTTTTATATAAAAAATTTATCATCGCCCCTAGAAAGACTATGTTGGCATACTTGACCAAGGAACTATGTCTTCAAAGAAAAGTTTGTTTTTGCCCCCGGAAGGGTCGTCCTAGGCACAAATCTCTCAAGTAAAACCTTAGTATTGTTGCTAAGGTTTTCTTAGGCTCAAATCTCCTAGGGAAAATTTTACTCTAGTTCTCAGAAGGACTATGATCGCGCTTTCGAGTATACTTAACTAAGGAACTACTTCTCCAAGGATAAGCTCATTTTCGCCCTTGGAGGATAAGCTCATTTTGTTCCCCGGAGGGAGTTAATGACCCCGGAAAGTCGTGGAGATCATATGTCGGAGGATGCTCCCCAGAGGGAAGTGACCCTGAAAAGTCATGGTTTTGCACTTGGAGGTTGGGTGGAGGAAAGGATCGCTATTCTACACAAAATATTGAGCCATTACATAGGCAAAAAACTTAGAAATTTTCATTGATATCAAAAGCAAACATTTACAAGTTGCACAAGCTTGTTTCACCACGAAAGGTGTCGCTTGGCTCAGGAAATTTCAAAAAACAAAGGCAAAATAAAGAAAGTTTAAAAATAGAACTTTTTCAAGTTTTGGCATTCCAAGTGCGAGGTATGAGCTTCCGATCTTTGGTCTTCAACTTATAGGTACCATTAGAGTATGCTTCAACTACCTCATAAGGACTTCCCCAATTTGGCGAGAGCTTTCCAGAAGCTTGGGGTTGGCTCCATAGTTTGTAGAATTAGGATTCTAGGTAGGCTCGATTTGCTTCTGTCAAAACTGGATTGTAGGATTGGATCGTAGAATCATAAGATCCTACAAAAAGTATCTAAAATTAACAAAATAAATTATTTTTAAACTAATAAATAACAAAAACCATAATAAAAATTATATAATTTGTAAATTAAGTATAAAAATATATCATTTTGACCTATTTCATGAATTGTATAAGAAAATGGAAGTAATGAAGTTGAAAAAAATGAATTTATTAACAGAACCTCTATTTGTTCTACAATATTTTCAAAGTAAAAATTTTTAGTTCTCGTATACATCACATGAAAAGAGATGTTACAGTACTTTTTCAAATAATATTTAGAATAATATCCTAATTAAATAATAACTATCCAAATAGAGGATAATTTAGAATAAGTTAGGAGACAAAAATGCAAATGAAATTAAAGAACATATTTGTTAACAACATGAAACTAGGAGAAGATCTCAAGAAGCATCACAACTTTGGATTTGTCTTAAAAGATAAAAGATTAGCTAGACTATCGTCAGACTGCTTGTATGAGGATTAGATCTTCTCATAAGGGTAATGCCTTTGAATGATCTCATGAAATTCTAAAAAATTTACAAAATCAATAAGAATTTAGCTTTTTCCGTTAAAAAAATAACATTAATCATAAGAAGATAAAAGTTCAAGAAACAAATTGAAATAACCAATAGCACCAACTAATATACTAATACATCATTTTTATAACAAAATTTGTAGGGTAGATTTTTTAATCACGTTCTCTAAATATGTTTAAATTTTAAATTTTTTATATTTTATAAACGTTACATTTTAAAAAATATTATAATATTAACTTTTTAAAAGACTTTCTCAAATAGATGTTGAGTTCAACTGAGTTGTAGTTTTATTAATTTTACACCATATCATATTTTATCCATCTATTTAAAAAGATAAAATATCTACTAAGTTTTATAAAGATATAATTGGAGAATTTCTATTTTGATAAGGAAATTTCGCAATCCTGACAAGCGTAATGTTTGGAATTTAGACTTTGAAAAAGGAATTTGGTGGTTGGGCTAATGTAAATAGGTTGCAAAATAAATTTATCCCTTTTTAGAACATAAAACAAATAAAACCCAAAAGTTTAGAAGGCCGAAAAAAAATTATTTTTGTAGGATCGTGGGATCGGGTAGGATCGTACGATCCTATGATCCTACCATATGATCCTACGATCCTACCCGATTCTACAAGGATTCTGATTCTAGTAACGATCTGAGTCATTTTGGCACTCTAGGATCATAGGATAGTACGATCCTATGATACAGGATCGCGATTTTAACAACCATGGCTGGGTCACCTCCGCCTTTCTTGTAACCCAATCTCCTACTTGGAATCTCCTATCTCGGACATGCCAGTTGAAGTAGCGAGCAAACTTTTGCTTGTCTTCTTGCATTTTGAAGTAAGTCTTATCTCTTTCTTCCTCAAGTAAATTGAAGTTAGATCTCAACCCTTCTTTACTTTACTCCAAGTTTAAGTTGTAAACCAGAAAACCCGGCATACCATTTTCACAGGTACAAGTGCTTCGGTTCCATAAGTAGGTTGAAAGAAGTATCTCATACTACCGGTAGCATTCTTGTAGGTAGTGCGGTATGACTACAAAACACTTGGGAGCACTTCCACCCATTTAGCCTTAGCATCATCAAGTCTCTTCTTAATGCCTTCAAGAATGGTGCAATTAGCTACTTCAACCAAACCATTGCTTTGAGGATGGCTCACTGAGAAGAAACATTGTTCTTTATGTCTTGGCAAAACTTTTTGAAGGGTGCTCCTTGAAATTACGAGCCATTGTCCGAGATAAATGCCTTGGGCATTCCGAAATGACATATAACATTCTTCCAAAGGAATTGTATTATTTGTTGATGAGAAATGTTCGCCAAGGCTTTGGCCTCCACCCACTTAGTAAAATAGTCAATGATGAATACCACAAACCCTTTTTTCACCGGAGCTATTGGAAAAGGCAAGATATCTATACCCCATTTAGCAAAAAGCCAATAAGTAAAAATTGGAGTAAGTTGTTCAGCTAGATGGTGAGGTTGGTTGAAGTGAAATTGGCACTTATCACATGGTTATTTAGCACATAGTTTATGACATTTTCTAACATTCTTGGCCAATAATGACCTTGCCTTTGCACCTTTTGAGCTAGAGCTCTTCCTCCAATATAGTGTCCGCAAATCCCTTCATGTACTTCGGCTAAAGCATATTAAGCTTCACTTGGATTTAGACATCAAAGATAAGGCATGTAATAAGACCTTCAATACAAAATTCCATCAATGAGCCAGTACTTGGCCGACCTTCTTCTACCTTTTAAACTTTGATCTTATCGTCGGGCAATTTTCCTTCTTTCAAGTATTGAAGGATTAGGGTCATCCAATCTGGAGTAGAGTCGATATCCATGACCTCCCCGTGAGCTATACTGTTTTCTTTTAGAACCTCTAAGAACACTTCCTTTAACACATTGGAATGCACCGAGCTTGCAATTTTTGAAAGGGCATCCACTTCCTTGTTTTCATCTCGACTCACATGGACTATGTCAAAATATTCAAAGTGTGAGATCAAGTTCTTCACCTTATCATTTTCAGAAGCATCTGTCTTAAGTAAAATTGCAGGGATGGCTCCTTTGCTTCATACTCTCCTTTGACTTGTTGAACCACAAGGTTTGAGTCCATGTTTACCAACAAGTTTTTAACCTTTAATTCTTTAGCTAGCCTAAGTATGGAGACTAAGGCTTCATACTCAACTTCATTGTTACTTGTTTGAGATTCAAACCTTAAGGCGTAACTTGTTTTGAATCCCTAAGGACAATACCTATGCCACACTCTTCGGCGTTGCTCGCTTCATCCACATGCATTTTCCATAGGGGTGAGTCTATGATTTGCTCCCCGGAAGGGGTAGCCGCCTCTTGAATTTTCTCCTTACTTGGATCTTTTATGTTCTCCTCTTCCAACGCTTCCAAAATGAAATCGGCTAAAGTTTGTGCTTTGATTGCTGCCCTTGGTTGGAAACGGATGTCATAGTCACTTAACTCAATTTCCCATTTTACCAATCTCCCCAAGACTTTGGGTTTTAATAGAACAGACTTGAGTTGATGATTGATTAACTGTAAGAACTACAATTGGATGTCTCAAGAAGTAGGGTTTGAGCTTTCTTGCCGCCATCACCAAGGATAAAGCCAATCTTTCAATGATAGGATACCGCATTTTTGGATCATTTAGCACTTTACTCATATAGTATACCGGCTTTGGACCTTATTTACCTCTTTGATGAGAACGGTGCTCACTGCCGCGGATGAACAAGCCAGATATAAGTAGAGGGTCTCTCCAGATTCGGGCTTAGTTAGGAGCGGGAGAGAAGCTAAGTATTCCTTCAACTCCTCAAATGATTTTTGGCATTCCTTTGTCCATTGAAAATTCTTGCTATTTTTTAAAGTTTTGAAGAAAGGCAAATTTCTATCTCCGGATTTGGATAAGAAACGACTTAAGGTGGTAAGTCGCCCTGTAAGCCTTTGCACTTCCTTGATTTTCTTGGGGGGTTCCATGTCTTGAATGGCCTTGATTTTTTCGTGGTTAACTTCAATCCCTCTTTGAGTTACCATAAAACCCAAAAATTCAACTTCCCCCGAAAATTTAGGAAGCACATTTTTTTGAATTTACCACATCTTGAACTTTCTCATGGTAGTGAGGGTTTCCCGGAGGTCCTCCACATGATCTTGTTTCAACTTACTTTTGACAAGCATGTAATCTATCTAAGCTTCCATATTTCTACCCAATTTGTTGGCAAACATTCTATCCACCATCCTTCGATAAGTGGCTCTGGTATTTTTTAAGCCAAAAGGCAATACGCGAAAACAATAAGTGTTGGAGTTGGTGATGAAGGCGGTATTTGCCCTATCCTTGCCATTCAAAAAGATTTGGTAATACCCTTTGTATACATCCAAAAAAGAAATAACTTCACACCCGGAGGTGGTGTCTACCACAGTATCTATGCGGGGTGTAGGATAGCAATCTTTGGGACAAGCCTTGTTCAAGCTTGAGAAGTTCACACACATCCTCCACTTAGCCCCTGGTTTCGGTACCATAACTTCGTTGCATAGCCATTCGGGGTATGGAATTTCTTCTATCATAGAAACTGATCTTGGCATTCAAGAGCTTGTCTACTTCTACCTCTACAGCATGGCTTTTTTCCCTTCTAAAATTTCTTTTCTTTTGGATGACGGGTTTAAAACTCAGATCTATATCGAGAGAATACATGGCAATGTTGGGGTCAATCCCTGGCATGTCTGAAGGATCCCAAGCAAAGAGATCTTTGAATTCCCTACGCAGAGAAATGAGTTATTTCTTGATGTTCCCCAAGAGGGACTTTCCCACTTTCACAACTTTGCAAGTATCATTTTCATCTAAGAGCACATTTTCAAGTTTTTCGGCAGGTTCTCCCTTTGGGTTTAGTTTCTCTTTTTCTTCAAAGAGTTGAACATTGCAATTAGGAACAACCTCCTTTCTTTTTCAACTTCAATGAAGCTATATAGCACTGCTTCGCTGCAACTTGATCTCCCTTTATCTCGCCTACTCCATTTTCTGTTGGGAATTTCAACTTCATGTGGTGGGAGGAAGGGATAGCACCAAGTGCTCCAATCGTAGAGGTCTGCCAATAATGATGTTGTAAGGCGAAAAGGTCTTGGTGACTCAAAATCAATCATGAGTTGAACATCTTGAGGGGGTGTACCAAACATGATAGGAAGAGTAATGTATCCAAGGGGTTTAGGCACTTCTTCGGTGAACCCAACCAAGGGCAAAGTCACAAGTTTCAAGTCTTTTTCCACCAATTTCATTTGTTTGAAGGTTTCGTAAAAAAGAATGTCCATGGAACTTCCATTATCAATCAAGGTTCTCTTCATATCACAATTTGCAACAGGCAAGGTCATTACTAAGGAATCGCTATAAGGGTGAATCATATGAACTGCCTCCTCCACGGTGAATATTGTGTCTTGACACAATCTAGGTCTTTTCATGCTAGATTGGATCAAATTGATATGACGAGCATGGGCCTTGCGGGATGATGTGGAGTCACCATTTGTTGCCCTCTAGAGATAGTATGAATGATGTTTTTCCTTGATTTTCTACCCCTATTACTCTTTCTCCTCCTGAGCCCGACCTCGATCTCTTTTGTCTGGGTTTTGTGCTTGGGTAATCTTCCTCAATCCATCCCTTGGATGAATTGCTTAGGGTAACCCCTTCCTATCAAGCCTTCAATCAAATTTTTGAGGGAAATACAATCTTTGGTCTCATGTCCATGATCTTTGTGAAAATAGCAGAATTTTTTTTGTTGCGCCGCTCTGGGTCACTCCTCATAGGCCCAGGCCACTTGACAAAAAGTTCTTTCTCTATGATAGCCAAAATGCGTGAAGGTTGTGTATTGAGTGAGGTATAAACTCTAGGTAGGTCGGGACTCCTCCTATGAGGAATGGTTATGGATAACTTATCCCTCACACCAACCTTCTTTGGGGGTTCCGCTTCACTAACTCCTCCATTTGCTTTTCTCTTCTTCCCATTTTCACCCCTAAACTCTCTTTTTTTTTTCCTCTTCTCTTCATCTGCTTGAGCAAACTCTTCAGCCCTATGAAAAAGTTCATTGAGGGTCGAGGGTGACCTCAAATTAAGATCAAATGAGAACTTTTTGGGCTTAACCCCACTTTGGAATGCCATGATTTGCATATCTTTGTAGCTCCTTGAATTCCAATAGTTTCCTTCTTGAACCGATCCACGTAATTGAGAAGGGATTCTTCTGGCCTTTGCTTAAGAGTAAGCAAGTGAGCCCTTTTCTTCGGAATCCTCTTTTGGTTCCCAAATTTGTTCAAGAAGAGGTCTACAAGTTGATCAAAACTTCTTATGTCCCATTTTTTATATTCTCTGAACCAATCCAAAGCTAGGCCCTTGAGGATTTTGGGGAACCCTCTGCATAGAATAGCATTTGAAGCACCTTGCAGACACATGTTGGCTCGATAAGCGTCAAGGTGCTCCCATGGATCCGAACTTCCATTGTAAGAGTCGAAATGAGGTGTTTGTCAATGCCTTGGAAGGGGTTCTTGCATTATTTTATTGGTGAATAGTAAGGAGTACTTGTATCTTCTAGCTATCCTTTTCTTGTCATCCATCTTGTCTACGAGCCTGGAGCTCCTCAAACTTTCTTTTTAGCTCTTTTTCTCACTCGGGTGTGCACTCCAAAATTTGCTCCCTTTTACGTGGGTTTCCTTTCTCCCTTGCTACTGAGGCCGCCTCACTTAGGCTCCTTGGTCTGGCTTCACTTGGCCTGGAGAAAGGTTCTCTTCTAGACTCATGCCAGGCGAACCTGCCTTCATGTTCTTGTCGGGCGGACCCGAATGGAGTTACTTCCCTTCCTCCTTGATTATTCCTATAGATTGTACGAGAGTATTTCTCATCCAAAGGGTTATGATGTGTAGAGTGGACAACCGGGGAGTTGCCACCAGAATTATGCGAATATTCTCTTCTACCTTCACCACCTTTTTGCTCATGTTGATGTTTCATGAGTAACTCCTTTAACATGGCATTTTGTTGCTTTAGCAATTGTATCTCTGCCTCTCTATCATTTGTCTGGAGACCGGGATCCCCAGCTTGCCCCTTCAATTGATCAAATACTCTAATTGCTCGATCAATTGACTGGTGTTGGGATATAACCTCTTTCCATTTATCTAGATTGTGGCGGCGGGTGTTAAGCGTGCTAGGAGCCATAGGTAAATACACAAGACACTTCTTGTTGGTTTCCCACAGACGGCACCAAATGTTGATGCGTGAAAAATTTTCGCACCAAAATATAAAAATTAAAGTCCAAAGTCCAATTACAAAAATACTCCAAGCAAAGGTATTGACGCGCGTCGAACCCACGAGACGGTAACTTGCCACAATAAAAGAACGGTGGGGCTTGGTCCCCCGAGAGGTTCCGACGCTCAAGTCAGAATTGGTGATAGGAAGAGAATTGAGAGTAAAATGAGAGCAAGGATTGGTAAAGTGTGGAGTTGAGAAAATGAAATTCAGAATCCCTATTTTACCTTCCAACTTATTATTTATATTTTTTCAGGATGAGTTTGAACAATTCACGGGTTTAGAAATAATTATTGGGTCCATGAGGCTTTTGAATGTATTGAATATTTTCATGGCTTGATTTTATACAATAAAAATTACCAAAATATGCTCTCGTATGTTTGACAGTTTTGACTGATCGGCCACGTGTCCGCGGACCATTAGATGATATTTTTAGGCATCATCAGGAGCTATATAAATTGTCTAACTTGGTGTGGAGGGGTGGTGGTGGTTTATGGTGTCTGAGCTGGTATCAGTGATCGGTGGTGGTGGTGAAAGAGAAAATTGTAGTGGTAGTTGTTGAAGAGAAAATATGATGATTGATTATTTTCCGGTAAAATAGGTTTCAAAATAATAATTTAGTGATAAGAAAAGTGGTCAAGATGTGTGTGTTGGCATATTGTTATTGGCTGAGTTGCTTCCTAAGTGTTTACTTTCACGGATCATTCGAACCTCTCATATTCTCTAAAAATAATTATCCACATTATTTGGGGGTGTCAATAGAGCTTTAAGAAATTGTTTATCGAAAGACGCTATGGATATTCTCCTTCAGTTGATGCTAACCATTTATTTTCGGATCTTCTATTGATCGATCGCTGACGTAGATATTTTGGACAAATACTAGTATTCATGATTATACATTTATGGAAATATTTCGATATATTTAATTTTTTCACTCTATTTCTAAATCTAATTGTGTGAATTGAATCTTTTAAAATAAATAATATCAATTAGTTAAAATTTAATATTGACTACAAAAAATACATATAAGAACCAAAATCACGTGTCCTTTTTAAGTATTTCAAACACTCATAAAATATCAAGTAAAATGAATCTTACCTTTCTAATTCGAATCGGTCATTCATCATCAAGCACCGACAGCACTGACTGAGAAGATAAAAATACTCTTTTGTTGCCGAAGCATTTGAGTATTGCCGAGTAAATTCATAGTCAAGGAGAAGATTTGGGAGGCTTGCAAAAGGAAAAATACTATTCAATGTGCCCTATTTGTATTGTTATATTTGTTATTTTGGGACATCTTAAATATAGTATTACATTTCTGAAAGTAAGTTATTCCTTTCCATCATTGTCGATCATAGTATTTTAATTCTACCATTATTAAACACTTTACTATATCTTTTTGACTTGTCTTATATGAGGGATAATATTGGTACATATGCCATAAACTAAATTTTCTAAAGAAGAGTGCCCAACCCTTAAATGGTAATAAAACTAGAATGGAGGGATTATTTTTGAGTTTTTGCAAAAGACCAAGTAATTCATAAAGCTACTAAAGTTAATCTAAAACACTTCAGAACCAACAATTTTTTTTTTGGAATCTTGAAAATGTCTCATAAAATTCTCCAAAATTGTATCAAATAGTAAAAGTCAAGTATTTTGCCTTTTTACTAGATAAAATATTATTAAAAATATGAAACAAGTTTAAAAATATACATGATCTTCAAAATATTATTACAAAAATTGATATTTTTTGAGCTGGATTCATATATTTTCGTGATTGTAATGACTGAATGTGAAATGCTTGCTTTTTATATTTAAAAATTTGATTGAGGTGATTGTTTTCATCATTGCAAAGTGTTTTGGAACAAATTTTAAGAGATTTATAAATTATTTAATGTTTTTGAATTTTTAATAATTTTTGTCCAGATGATTGCATGAAAATCGAACAATCATTTGGTGCAGTTTTACTTTCAAACCATATAAATATATTTTTATATGCATTTTATGATTTTACGCATATAATTACAAGTACTCTAAAATATTGTATGTAAAAAAAATATTTTTTTTATTATTAGTGGCCCAAATTGTACCAATATGGGACTAAAGTCCACAACCATTTTTATTTTACAATACTGAAAAAAAAAACTAAGCATTATTTACTATTAAAATTAATAAATAATAAATTCTTATAAAAAAAAACAAATTAAGACCCCAAAATTGAGGGACCAAATTGGCTATCCGCTAACTTAGCAGATAGAGTTAGGTAATTTTTTATTAGATCAGGTACGACATTGGCCAAATATAAGTAATTAAGGGCTAGTTAGTTGTAAATTAAGGGATCCCATTATTCATTGAACTTAAGTTAATAGATGGACAACTTGGTAATTATCTCTTTAACAAATTAAAATAAAGGACAAAACCAGCAGCTAAGAACTTTCTTTGAAGTTTAAGCTTAAATATAAATGTTAAAAAATACACTAATTCTAAAGCATTAGGTTTGTTGATCTTCTGTCATTGACCAAGAATTCAAATAAAAAATTAGTAATCCCATGTATTGCACAGATAGGGAACCGAGAAAAAAATTATTGATCTTTTAATCTCTAACTACCTTTATGTATTTTTGCACACTGCATACCTATCGTGACTTTTAGTAAGACAAACGTCATATATCTATTTTTGGCTTGTTTGACACAAACATTCATTAGTATTTCTTCTACCAAACAAACAAAAGCTCATTATTTATTTCTTTGTAAGACTTGGTATTTTCATTTGAAAATTTGTACAATTTTTTTTTGGTAAAACAAGGAGAGTTAACTATTACAGATTAGCAACAATATCTTTAGGGAAGCAGACTATGTCATGTCCCCCAACCCGCACACATGCTGGCCACATGCCATTTGCCATATTCTTTTCTAAGAATACAAGGCTCACACAGCAACCACAACCATATACTGATAAATAAAAATAGTAAGAATAATAACGCGAAGACATTGCTTATAAATACTATCAATTGTGTGGTGGCAAATTAAAACGAATAACGAAAATATCCTCAAATCTTTCTAACGAGTCATATCATTTTGGAGCACGGAGGCTCACTTATTGGAAAATTCAACTAAGTGCATTATCTATTTAGTTCTAGGCTCCACCTTAATCTCTTTACTTGTTCTTGTCTACCGAATCACCATCCTCCACTATAATATACTCCACTTCTCTATCTGCATAAAAACATTAATAATAGTGAAATGAGCGATAAATCGCCTAGCAGGTAGCAAATATCTTCTGTTGGACCATGCAGTTACAATACGTATATTTTTTTTTATCAATCACATCATAAATCATTTTTAGTTTTCATAAGAACTTTTCACATTTCACAAGCACATACATACATATAGTGACATTCTTGTCATAGTCGGATTTGACAGTTCACATTAGTCTTAGTACCTGGTACGGTTGATTGCATGTGACCAACCCACATAACACATACACATAACACATTGACTCATACATATCAACTATATTTCTTAGTTTTGAGTACTTAGCCTAGTCCACTAGGCAGGATGCCAAGGGGTTGGCCTAATCCACTCGATACAATTAGACTATCGTCTAACCACTGACTACTGCACTGTTAATATATAGAGATATCTCATACTTTTCACATACACATGCAACTAAGAAATGTTACTTATACTTTTGCATAACATAAAAATTACAAATTACCCAACATGGTCCATATTCATAACATAACATAACTTTCGAAATAAACTTTCAAACATTTAACAAAAATTAAAGTGTTACAAAAATAAGTGGATTGACATTTTACAAAACAATTTTCGAAAACCAGAAGGTAAGAGCCACCTAGAAAATGTTAAGAAATCAATTATCCTTCAGCTTCGTATCTCTTCGTATGCTCCTATTAACAATTCACAAAATCCTATGAGTCAAAATTTTCTTACTATAAATTTACATATTTTATCCTATGAAATATATCCAACCTATTCTCCCATAATCTATTCATCCTCAGTTTTAGAAACATACCCTAAGTTTTATCCCAAGTTATAATAGTCTAACATTAAGCATCCATAAGCGTAAAATATTTTTCTTAACTTCATTAGGACTTAAGAAACATTAGGTCCTTAATAAATTTTTAAAAACTTTCTTTGGGATTTTTATAAAATCTAGAGGGTCATAAATACATTCCAGGAACTTTTGAGAGCCTATGGTAACTTTAGAAAAGTCTCAGGGGTCAAACTGAAAGTTTCAAAAACCTCTTCGAACTTAAAAGAAATTTCAAAGCATCCTGGACTGACTTGGTTCCCCACAGAATCATATGGGTCAAATTGAAAATTTAAAAAATATATTTGGACCTAATTCGTACCCTTTTAAAATTTTTTGGGTTAAACATATCAATTTAACAACAAACCAGTAGACCCGTTTTGCAAAAACACAACCAAAATATGATGACCCTCTGGTCCGGTCTTGTTAGGCACATCACTGCCGAACCAAGAATGGCTCGTACAAGCCGCCTCAGAAGTTTAAAGCTCCTGTCCATAAGAGAGTTCGGGGAAGACTTTGTAAACTCCCGTCACATCAACATCATCATCTAAAATTGTTTCTTAGAAAGTTTCTTTTTTTTTATAACCAAATAATAAAAGTTGATAAATTAAATAAATAAATAGACAAATTAATAAATTCAAAAATAAAATAATTTATTTAATATAGAAAATAGAGCACTTACTTTATTTGGATGCCTAAAATTCTTGAGGAGTCTGTTACTCTTTCTCACAACGTAAGGAGAATTTTGATGTGCTAAGGGGGTATTTATAGAATTAGTACCAACTCTTGATAGATCTACTTTCCCACACTTCAGATAGGGATAGTACACTTAGGTCACATATAGAGTTCTAAGGAGCTCTAAGAGTAAAATTCTATCTATTAGGATTCCTATCTAACACATAATTATCTATTATTAATATTATTATTATTATTATTATTATTATTATTATTATTATTTTATACAGGTCTTCATAGACTACCCTATAAACCTCAAACAAAATAGAAGCCAAGTTTTGAGGATAGCTATCTAAGATTACAAAAGTAGCAGTTGAAGAAACTCTAAATTTGGCCAACCAATCTGCACACATATTCCTTTCCCTGTAGATGTGGGAGATCTTGATGCTCTTAAAGCAAGCTAGAAATTTCTTGCAATCCATGATAAGAGGAGCATAGTTACACTTAGCATTTGAATTATTTAGAAGCATGTTAATAGCATCCTGGCAATCCACTTCTACTTCTAAGCAATGAATGTTAAGGGACATTAGAAAGTTCAAGGCTACCTCACAGTCCCCACAATTTTGCTAATACATTGGAAGCAATTCCCATCTTCCAAACATATCCTTTGATCCACTAGCCAAAATGATGAGAACCTTGAGAAGGCCTCCCGATCCTATTGGACCAGGATTTTCTTAGGATGAACCATCTGAGTTCAGCTTAATCCAGTGGGGAAGAGAAGAGGTCCAACCAATTAGTGAGGAAATTCTGCCATTACTTGTGGAAGGATTTAGAGCGAGAGATGAGAATTCATAAGCTAGGAAAAGGTAGTCATGAACAATGTTCTTGGTGGACTTTGTAGGTTCAAAAGACAATTTATTGCAATTATTCCATAGAGTCCAACACCAAAAGAGAATAGCGTGCCCCATGAGACATTAAAGGGTAAAGAGGTTTGGAGTGAACATCGCTTACTAAGCCATCTTTGGAAGGGAGAATCCAGTGAGATAGGAGGGTTACGGGTTACTCAAAAAAGTTGGGTAACTAATGGGACAATCCCTGAACATATGTTCTATATCTTCAAGAGGGTTGTTGCACTACCAACAAGAGCTATCTTGGGTAATCTTCCTTTTTAGGAGTAACTATTTGGTAAGTAGTCTATGCAATCAGATGTGTCAATAATAAGAAAGCTTTGATCCTATTATAGTTTCCACATTCCAAATGTGGATAGGAAATTAGAATACATATAAATGGGGCCATTTTGATTACCCTCACTAATTTTCCAGGTAGTGAGATAATCAAACTTTGAAGAGAATATGCTTAAAAGTTCTGGCTCCTAGATTAATTGATCTTTCCTTGGATCCACATTTGCTCTGCACTTGGCTAGAAATAGAGATATGATATCATTAGGGAGTTTAAATGACATTGCACTCAGCTCCCAAGTCCATAGTTACCAAAGATGGAGGAAAGTTTCAGGAGTTCTTCTTCCAAGGTGAGAGGACCCTGAATAAGTTCGCTAAGGGGTCCCTTAGGTAACCATCTATCAAACCGTAAAGAGAACTGATTCCCATTATGAATTGAGGTCATGGCTCATTTGTTAAAAGTTTCCAGACCCTTTTTTAAAGATTCATTAGACTAGTTAAGCCTTGGGAAGGTTTCAGAGTTAAGAGCTCAGGGCCACTTGGTTTGTTTTGTTGTATATATTTGTAGTTAAGTACTTGGATTCATGGCTTGTTTGCTTTTGTAGCCATTTGCCAACATAGTTTAGCACTAGTAGCTTTGTTGATGAGGGAAGCTTAACTTAAACCTAGTCCTAACTACCTTTTAGAGTAGACAACTTTTTCCCAATTCACAAGATGTACTTCCTCTATCCCACTGAAACTGTCATATTTTCCTTTTTAATCTGTCCCAAAATTACTCACATTCCCAAAATGGAAAAGAAGTTTTCTTCCCTTTTCTAAATTTACCCTTTTTCATTATTTAGAAAAAAATGCATTGTCATGTGATTGACCAATAGCCCATAAAGTGGTACTACTTGTCAAAGAGAGAGAACCAACTAATAAACATGTGCGTGAGATACATTCCTTCACAAACATATATGGTGTGCTTACACACATCACTTCTTTATGTGGCTGACAAAAAATATTTGGGTCCAATGCAATAAATTGCTCTACTATTTTTCTGCAGCTAGCCATACTACTTGTGAAAGATTAAAATTGGAAAGTATTGCAAAATTGATCACATTTTGTCTACTATTGAAAAAGAAGCACAAATATCAAAAAGCGACGTTTTTCATGGGATGAGAAAGTAATTTCTTTCTTTCATTAGTTGAGCTCTAGAGGAAATCCTGCTGCATTTTATCAATCTCTTTAGCGACTATGGAAAAGAAGCCACCTACGGGTAGTAGTAGTTAGAATGGCGATGTGTATAAGAGCGACTATTGAATTGTTACTTTCTTACCAGCCATGGAAAGAAGTTTTGATTTCCACCCTATTATTTCTTTTAGATTTTCTCCAAGATAAACCTATAGGTTTGGTAGGGCATTCTTTTCAGTGTGAGGGGAAAACCCAAATAGGTACCTAGGTCCTAAGTGGTTTCGATTTGTAGGAAATTAGAAATGTTCTTCACATCATGGACCTGTGTGTTGCTTGAAAAGAGGATTCTGAATTCTTCAAATTAATAGAAAGTCAAAATCTCATATATTGAATTCTTCTAGAACCTGGTCAACAGTCTATAAACATGTCATCAGTGGTAGCAAAAAGTACCACATCATCAGCAAATACGCAGCGAACTAATTTTGGAACCCTTCTTCCAGAATTCAGAGGCTTCCAGGCTTTGTTTTTGGCAACAGTTACAGTAGAGATGGAAAGAATTCTATTTGAAGAATTGAAAAGGTAAGGAGATATAGGGTCCCCTTACCTAACGCCTCTTCAAGGAATTACCCAGTCAAAGCTACTCCTATTGTGTAGACAACAGAGTCTAGAAGAGGAAATAAAGTGCATGATGATTTGAATGATGGATTGAGATAGATAAAAATAGGCCAAGGCCTCTTTGATGAAGTGTCATTCAAGTTTATCATATATTGTTGGTCCCAAAGCAACCTAAGAGGGGGGGTGAATTAGGTTGTATCTAAAACAAACCTTTTTATGTGCTTAATAGAAATTCAAACTTTGTGCACCAAATGAAAACTTAAGCACAAATGAATACAATAGATATTCAACACTAAAATTTAAGCTTAAAGAACAAATAAGAATATTGAGATTAAGAGAATCAAACCAAACTCCCAAGCTTCTCGAGCTTGGAGCTTTCAACTACAAAGAAACTCTTACAAGGCAACTACCAAGTTTACAACTTGAAGTTTAGCCACTAAAAGTCTCTTCAAAGCAGGTGAGACAATAACCTCTTGTACACAAATGAGGATCACTCTTTCTCACACTAATTTCCTTTAGTTGAGCCAAGAGTTTTACACTCACAACCTCCCTTTGTTACAATCGTTATCTCTCCACTCTTACACTTCTAAGCTCTTTTCACAAAACTACCTACACTATTACAACACTTGTTCCCACTATTTCTCCCAAATAGCTCAAGAGTTATTTGTAATCAATGTAGAAGTCACTATTTAATTAATTCAGACCTAGGGGTATTTATAGTTGCCAAATATCTGCTTCCAACAACTTCCCAACTGCTATTTTTTGTTTAATGGAAAACTAGCAGTTGGACCTTTCGGACGGCCGATGCGGCAAGAGTGCGTCCGAACAATCTAGAGTTTAAACCGCAACCGTTCTCTGAGGGTATTCGTTCGGATGTCCGAGGATGCTTCCGAACATGCGTCCGATCGAAGCAAAGTCTTCTAGAAATATGATCGGACGCTGTTCTTCGTCCGAGACTTGCTTCAAATTCTTTGTGTCGAACGATTACCATCGTCCGAAACTCTGTCATTCGGACAGTCATTTGCTTCCGTGAAGTCTTGTGGTTGTTTTGTTCGGACGATCATTTGCGTCCGAACCTACCTGTTTTTCTGCACACTTGTTATCAAACCATTAGTGCGATTTGGTCATCATCAAAACATGATTAATATAACTAGGGTTCAACAATATATTTTCTCCAAATCTATTTTGATGTCACAAAGACCTTGTTTTCCCTTTTCTTATTGATCTTAACTAAAGCTTCTTGCACCAAAATAGCATTATCATCTCTCACATATGCCTAGAATAAAGATGTATTAGTAAGGACTGATAAGGACATTAATGAGGGGTGACTTAATCTGTTAACAATGAGTTTGGAAAGCATTTATACGAAGAATTACAAAGGCCAATGGATCTTAATTGTGTGATGGAGGTAGAAGAGTCAACTTTAAGAATGAGGCACAAATAGGTGTCATTAATAGTTGGGCAGAGGTTCTTGCTAGAAGTAGTCTTGGATGAAAAACCAAATGGAATCTTGTAGGATGTTCCAGTGCTTCTGATAGAAAATTTGATAAAGCTTATCCGTACCTGGGGTTCTGAGGCTAAACAATGCTTCTCCAATTTTCAAGGTTGAAAAAGGTCTACAAAGGTCAGTTTTTGTTAAAGGATCAATGTTTAAGGAGGGCCAATGTAAGTATTAGATTGAAGATTATTATGAATGAAATCAGCAGAGAAGAGATTTTTAAAATTACACTAAATGTTATCTTTCAAGGCTTTGTCATCCCTGATCCATCTCTAAAGTTAATTTTCAAGGCCATTATCTTGTTCCTTCTTTTCCTACAGATGGAAGTCGATGAAGGAAATTTCAAATTGAGATCACCCTATGTACTAAAAAATTAATAATAATAAGACTTCATCGCCAAATTTCTTTTTCTTGAAAAAGAATTCTATCCAGATGTAGTTTAATTTCTTCCTTAAAAGATAAGGAATGCATATTGATTTATCCTCAAGGCCTTTGAACACCCAAAATTCTTTTGAGGAGCTTTTCTTTTTCCATGAAACATTATCAAAGGCTTGTCTACTCCAAGCATTCATAGCTTCTGAGAAAATAGAGATGGATTCTTTGAGGTTTGAAGGGGATCCCAACTAGAACTATTGGATCAGATCTATGAAACCACGGTAGGATAGCTAGAAAAACTCCATTCTAAAAGGTTTAGCCCTCAAAGACGGTTTTCCTGGATCAAGGGGTACAAGAATGGGACAGTGGTTAGATTTGACGTTAGGAAGATGAAGAACATGAGCATCTGGAAAAAGGAGTCTCCAATTTGAGTTACAAAATACCCTATCCAATCTTTCAAAAATAATCCTAACCATACAGCTAGAATCTTTCCTTTTGCAGGACCAAGTAAATTTTGGTCACGAGAAACATAAGTCAACCAGTTTACAATGATCAATACAATTCTATGGAATTTGACACTATGTCTATTAATGGGTCTACTACCTTACTTATCCAAAGTACACAAAGCATCATTAAAGTCTCCAAAAATAGTCCAAGGGCAAGCAATATTATCATATAGTATTTTTAAATTTTCCTATAAGATTTGAGGTTCTTCTAATCTAGGGCTAGCATAAATAGCAGTGAGGAGCCAAGGATTATAGTTGGGAAGTACCTGGACCTTAATGTGGATGAATTGAATAGAATTGGTTAGTGGAGGCAATTGAACCTTGGAGTTCCTCTAGAGAATCCACAAGCCCTCTTTGAAGACTAATGAAGACACAATTTCAAAACTGTCAAAAGGAAGTTTCCTACAAATCTATTCTACCCTTTCCTTCAACATTCTAGTCTCAACAAGTATAAGGATAGAGGAATGGTGCTGAGTCATCTCAATTGATAAATTGAAAAAGATGTTCAGGCAAAGTCAATCTCCTAATCCCCCTAACACTCCATAGTAGAATTTTCATTGGAATGGGTTCAGAGATTTGTGTCCTGGTGACCCCTTTTGGGTTAGCCCTCTCCAAGATGGGGGTATGAGTTTCCCACCTCCCATCTACTTTCTTCCCTTAAGCATCCTGGTCTTAGAGTCAAAGAGTGGTTCAGGAAGTCTTTGACTGGCCTCTTTTCTCCACATATGTAGATTCTTAACTGACAGATCCCTTGTATAGGTAATGGTTAAAAGGTCTCTATTTTGGCCGTTTAAGGCCACTAATAGTGGTTCTCCCTAGAGTGTTAGATGTCTTATTCGCTCAATCGGCTGCTTAAGAGTTTGTTTTCTTGATTTAGGTCTATAGGAGCCTGAGCATGACTTAGGGAATAAGTCACTTGATTCAATTCCATTTAGTTCTACGTCACTCTTGGGTAGGGGTAGGGGTAGGGGTTCCAAGCTGATTGATTCACCGCAGTTTGATTAAAGATGGGTTTTATCTGGTTCTTGTTATAGATCTAGTGAGAATGGGAGTTTTGACTCTGTAGCCCATATTTACAGATCTCCCAAGTAAATTCTTGGAGCTAATGGAAGGTTCTTTCCATTTGAATAGTTTTCCCTCTTGGTCTTGGGATTGAAATCCGTTGGGTTCCTAACAGTATCCATTGTCAAGGGTGAGGAATTCTTGAATCATTGCATAGGGGATCTTAGAATCTTGATTCCCTTCTATAAGGATCCAAATTACGGGTACTTGAAGGTTCATAGGGAGAATTTGTGGTACCTCCTAGGGGGTTCTTGGGAGAGACGACAATCCATTTTTTGCAGCAAACTTAAGGATAGATTGGTCGTAGGCAGAAGTGAAGCCCTATCCTTAATTATGGGCGTTGAGGAAGATTGATACGAAAACTCAGTAGTAAGGTCACCATATTTTTCCCCAGATCTTCCGTGTTGTGGATTGAGTTATACCAAGTTTCTCTTCTGAGGCAAGAGTTGTCCTTGGTTAGAGGATTCTTGAGAAGTCTTATTAGATGAGTAGTTTAAATGGTCATGTAACATGGTCGTGTCATACAGGAAGATGCCTAAATCTTTGTTAAAAATGGCAAAAACATTTTGGATAGGAAAAAGGTTCATAGAAGGCCCTTTTTTCCAAACGTGGGTGGGCGTAAAAAGTTGAACTTTTCTAAATTTTGAATTCTTTTGTTCCCAAGGTTCCTTTCCAAACTTGTAACTATTGTGTCCATTATTGCCGATTGTTTGAATTTTTCAATGACTTTTCAATGGACTAACTTGCATCCATATACCTAAAAGAGTGTCCCTGATTTATCCTTCTTCCAATCTTTCAGTTGTGTGAAAATTGAAATCCTCTTTGCTCTCCAAGCATTTGGATAGATCATGACCCATGCATCCACAAATATAACAAAGTGATAGACCCTCATATTGCAGAACTTGGTAGTTTTCTTCAATATAAATCAACAACCTCAGAAGTCCTTTAACCAATTCTAGCTTCACGCATAGTCTGACTTGCTTTTCTTTGATGATGTAGTTTTTGCATCCATTTTGAACCATACTGATATTGTTACCTATTCGAGAAAGTATAATTTCATTATAATATTCAAGAAGTAACCTCAATAGTCAAACCCGTATTTCAAAAGTGATTGGTTTTACTTCATACACATTGAAATTTGGCCTCCACTTCTAATTAACATATAATAGTTATTGGTAAACTTTGGACCACCGTGAAAGATTGATTGCATGTCCAAATTAGACCTAAACTTTATAGCAAAATAATCCCTTTCAAGGTCTAGGATAATGAGAAGGCATTGTATTGTCTAGAGATCCCTAATTCTTTGAGGTTCCATCTGGTTCACGGAATGGATGAGACAAGATATCTCATCCTTGAATAATCCTTGTATGAGTCATCCCCAGATAATTGGTTCAATTATCTAGTGTTTGGATGATATTGTATTGCATGAGATATCTTAAAAATAATAACCATACTTACATTTGGTTGGGAATCGGATGAGATCGATTACTATTTTCTATCCAACATTCCCCTAAATTTACGCTTTATTTTTGGTAATCCAACAAATAATGTTCAAATATTATTAATGTAATTATAATATGCTAGAAACAAATGTGAGAATTAAATAAATTGTTGTTACATAGAATAATTAGCGATATTCATCTCAATACATTAATCTGAAAATTCTGTTAACTTGATTCATTTTGAACTATAAAAATTGGGTATCCGAACTGATTAATGTTACTAGTTCAGGTATTAAGATTAGAGGATTAATAATTTGCGACCCAATATAACCTGATCCAATGTATATATTGAGTCAATTATGCATTATGAGCTACTAATAAAGAACTTTACTCCACTTACACAGGTGTATATGTGTAATAAGTTGTCTTTTTATTTTTAAAAATTAATTTTTTAATTTCACATATTAAAGCCTAATATTAAATGACTTTTTTCTTATTCTACTGAATTATAGGGGTATCTCTTGTGTAATTAGATAGTCAATTTTTTTTACTTTTAAATTTTGGAACACAAAATTGTCATAAATGTATTGGGTCGAGTACATATGTAAAGGGACCAAATATCAAGTAATTTTCACTTGACCCGTTAAAATTGGGTTGGATCACCTATTGGCATATAGACCTAATGACGATCTATGAATATCCCTATAATTAACATGACATCATATGATGCAGGGTCATAAAGTCTATTAAGGGTAAATTAGTCAAAAATTTTAGTATCCTATCTTGAAGTCATCCCAAGATAACTAATATCACCCTCCCATGGTATTATTTTATCTCTTCTACAAAGGATTAAATTGGTTAGTTGGGACAACAATCTCATATCAAAAAACCCAACCAAACATAAGATGACATGGGATTAGTTATCCAATCCTTCATCATTCGATAAACCAAACGAACCCTATCTGATACTTCTTCTCAAGGTTTTACAAATCATTGTAAGGGTCCACGTGGCTCTAATTCGTTGTCAGGACCAGCCTCAGAGAGAGATACAACCAGTTGCTCGTTAATGTCGCTAGAACCCTAATCATATCTAAGGTCGATCACTTCCACATGTATTTCTGAAATACAGTGATCTTGCAAAAGGCAATCCTTGAAGGAAAGTTGCTTAGAAAGGGTAGTTAAGAGGATGGAAGATTGATTAGAATGAGGTATAGTTTTTCCAAAAGATGAGGATGCCATAGTTCTTTTGGAATGTGTAATTTATGTCGCGTTATTTTGACTTGCACTTGCATATCTTTACTATTTGAAATCAGTCTATTACAACATTATATTGAACTTTCATAATTTTGGTTATGCAGAAACAGCACAGCCGAAGAGACCTATTTCCTGCTATTGATGTAGAAATTCAGACTCAAATATGAAGTTTTGAGAAGTTCAAAGGTGTTGTCACCAACATTATAAACATCTCATGAGTTGCATTGTCATCTTGGATGTACGAATAAAATAAACAGAAAAAGGTGGTGCATATGAATTGTTATTTTCTTTGGTGAAGATATATATTCTCAAGAATTTTTAGGACTTTAATCCGAGTGTATGCTTCGTATGTATGATTCACTCTAATGTTTCAATTAATATAACATTTCACCATTGAAAAAAGTGTTCCTTTTTTTTATATAAAGACAAACCATTTCATTCAACGACCTAGTGATCAGCCATGAGGGCAGTACATATTACTTCATAATGAGACTCCCAAAACTTACAACCTACAACTTTATCTAATTTATCTCACAAGTGTGCTACAACATTACAATTTCTATTTGATCACTATATATCAAAATTAGTGCAGCCCTTTAGTAATTTACTTGTCTCATCCAAGATATGACCTGTTGGAGGAAAATCATTAGTTTCATCTGTAAGCATCTTAACCACCAAAGCAGCATCAACCTCTAGTATGAACTTTGTGTACCAAAGAGAAATAATTAAAGAAATAGCTTCCCATGTAGCCAAAGCCTCAGCCATCCTCTGCTATGAAATTGCCTAGTTCTTGATAAACCTTGAAAAAAGTGACCACTCACATCCCTGATAGCTGCGTTGATTCCAATCTTCCCAGCTTCTTTAAACATAGTTCCATCAAAACTAACCTTAATAAACTTGTGCGAAGGAGATGTCCATTTAACCCCAACACCCAAGGGTACTCTTGAACTATGTTTAAGAACTGCCTGCTTCTAATTCTTCCAAAAATTCAGAATAAAAGCCGACACAATAAGAGGATCATGAAATGTAAGATCAAAGAACACCTTATTACAATTATTCCATAAAGCCTAAAGCACAATACTAACCAATTCTTTATCTTCACCAATTAAAGTCATTAGTAATTCTTGAACCCTAAAAGTAAGCGTTATATTGACGCGATACCAATACCTTCGAATATAAGAAAACTAGAGTCCACACATGTTCAACAAAGGAGCATTCAAAAAAAGTATATACCAATGTCTCCCGTTGGCAACCACAAAAAAAGCATACATTATCCACTTGAACTCTGTTCTGCTGAAGCATAGAATATGATGGTAATTTCTGCTTCAATAATTTTCAAAGAAGTATTTTTAACTTTTCTTGGTATACTCATATTTCATATAATCTTCCAAACATCATTCGAACATAAACTACTAGCTGAAAACTCCCCCACGCCTGTATCTTCGACCACATTTGTTTGAACTGTTAGATGATAATCACTCTTGATATTAAAATAATCACTTCTTGTATAGTGCGATATCAATCTATATGGAGAGGCAATTGAACCAAATGCCCTAGGGCTATTGAAAAGAATTTCTTAAATAACCCTATTCCCACTATAAAAGAAAGTCGTATTCAAATTCTCAGGTGTCTGTTGAATAAAAAGACTAAGTTCCAGCTATGTTTCTTGCCTGTCCTGAGTGGACCGAATTGACCAATTCATGAAAAGATATCTGTATAATCAGTAACTTTTCTGGATCCATACCACGAATCTTTTGTCTTCTAGTAAACAATCAGAATCAGTTCACGAATGACTTCCTTTTCTTAAATTAATATTCCTTCCATCGGTCGCATGTAGTCAATCAGTGAATATGGTACTGTCTTTAAATAAATCTATCTCTTTTTTGTTATGATTAGTCTTATACATTAAAGAGGAACTGAAACCTTCTAACGTTTGACTCCATCCTTACCAATGATTGAGCATATCCCAGCTTTGGTCTTGATCCCTCCCGGAATATAGTTAGTTGTATCTGGAAGCCTCAGCAAGAAATATTAATAAGTTTAGCAACCATAGCTTGATGAATTTGACCTTCTAGATAAGATACAATTTTAAAATTTTGAGGGTGACGGTTCTTTTGAGTAATATATCTGGAAATGCCCGTTGATACCCTATTAACGCTGTTTCGAGCACAACTGGTACATTCCAAAATTCGGTAGCCACTTATCCTCCTATATTCTAACTTTAATTCCTGATTCTATTCACTTACAACCCAAATCTAACAACTTCCTAGCCCATAAAATACCCCTCGACATATAACATGATCTAGATCCATCTTGAGCTTCAAGGAATTAGAGTCATGAGAAAAATACTTAGCTTTATACACCTTGGAAAGTAAAAGATCAAGTTGTGAGATGATACGCCATACTTATTTGGCTAACATTGTACAAATTCCAAAACCCAAGCCTTCTTTTATCCTTTGGTAAGCAAATTTGATTCCAACTAACCCAATGTATTTTACTTTTCTCCTTCCCCCTACCCTACAAATAATTAGATATCAAACATTATAATTCGGAAAGAAGATGATCAAAAGTCAAAAACATGACATGGTGTATGTTGGAATTGCTTGAACAACTGCATTGAGTATATCCTCCTTCCTTACTACCGAAAGCTATTTTTCCTTCTATCCCTAAACCATAGACCACACCGTATCCCGAGTAGAGGAGAAAATATCTTTTTTCCACCTGCCGACTATAGTTAGAAGTCCAAAATATTTCTCATGGGAATCCACTTCCCGAAAACCCAAAAAAATAAAACCTCCAACTTCACTTGTTGAGGAGTGTTTTTGCTAAACACTGTCTCTTGCAATTGTCCAAATTAACCCTTTGTCCCAACGTAGCTTCATACCTATGCAGGATGGATTTGATGATTTTTTTTCCTCCTCCACTGATGCAATTCCAAATAATAGAGTATTGTTCGCAGAAAAATAAATGCAAGATTGTATGTCCGTCTTTCCCTGCCTCAATTCTCTTCAATAATCCACAATGCACGGCTTCCTGAAAAAGACATAAGAAGGCTTCTGCATAGATAATAAATAAACTAGGAAAAATAGTATATCCTTGGCAGATACCATGTTGAGGGGTTGAATGGCCAAATTGACACATTTAGTATGACATAATAGGGAACAGTAGAAACACACACTTTAATGAGGTTCACAAATCTCTCATGGACACATAATTTTCTCATCATCGTTAACAAAAAGTTCCACTCTAATCTATCGCATGCTTTACACATGTCAAGCTTGATGGACATAACTGTTCTTGCCAATAGTTCTTGTCTTATTGATATGATTGATCTCATAGGTTACTAGGACATTATCTATTATAAGCTAATGACAACCATGAATAAATGCAGATTGAGACTCAGAAATGACCTTATTACACCACCTAATTTGTTAGCAAGAACTTTGGATGCAATTTTATAAACAACATTACATAGACACTGGAATTGAGTAACAGATGTAGGTTTAGGACACTTAGGAATTAAGACAACATTTACAGTATTTGGGGAATCCTTAAATCGCCTTTATTTAGAAAATTAAGGACATAATAACTAACATACGGTCCCAAAATATGCTAATATTTTTGAAAAAATGTAGGAATTAATCCATCTAGACCTAGGGATTTCGAAGGAAACATCTGAGCAATTGCTTTTGATACATCTTTGTTGGAAAAGTCTCTCGTCAGCACCGTATTCATCCTCTCTATTACCTTAGGATTAACTCTTTGAAGTACCAAATTTAATACCTCAGAAGATGGGTTAGTTAGGCATAAAACATTCCAAAATTGAGACAAAATTATCTGCTAAATGTTTTCTATTCTCATATACCACTTCCCACTGCTATTTAGTCTATCAAACCAGCAACAAATTTTTTTTGCTGTAACTAAAGCACAAGTATGGAAATAACTTGTATTTCTGCCTCCTTATATTGTGATTTTCCTCTTTGTTTCCACATCAAGTCCTACTTTTCTAATAACTCATCCAAATTTCTTGAAAGTTTGCCAATTTCAGCTCTAACTCTATCATCAATGGGACCCTTAAACATGATGTCTTAAGCTTCTTTTCAAAAATATTCATCACTGAATTTGTTAGCTCTGATTTTCTAGAGGAAGCTTTCCCATGATAACCTACAATCAAATTTGGCTCAATCTTTTATATGGACTCCATCTCTGGATACTTTCTTCTGTTGAAATTAAAAGAGCTAGCTTTGGTCTTCAACCTCTTAAAGCACTCGGACCAAATTGCCTTCATGCTATTTTATACCAAAAATATTGGTACCTAGTAGCCCGTTTTATAGTTAAATTTATCCAAAATTGCTTTAGCGGTTTAGCCTCAGACCTTTTTACCAGGTATCAATGATTCTCATTATGACTCATTCCTAAAGTGGACTATCCATAAACTATTAACCAATTTCGGCCCATTGGGATATCTATTACAATTTGTAATAAGATTCAGTGCAAGAGGCCATCGTCAGAATAAAAAATAGGAGAATGAGGTCTTGTGCCATCGAGATAGATATGAAAAGGCATACGTCAAACTTGAATGGCACTTCACAAGAGAGGCCTTGGTATTCTTTGACTCCCATCAAATTTGATACAGTTGATCCTTTATTGCATCTTTTCCTCTAGATTGGCCATCATTTTCAACGGTTCCCTAACTGACTGCTTCCTTTCCTCAAGAGGAATTAGACAGTGGAACCCTCTTTATATTTCATAATCTACATGAAGTACTTCTCAAAGGGCCATTTCTTAGCAAAATTGAAAAAAAAAATTGTATGCCCCTAACCTTTGGAAGGAATGGACCAGAATTTTCTTATTCTATATTTGCATACAATATTTTATTATATTCTCTTCTACACACTTGAGGAGATTAATCTGCCATGTTAAGAAGGTACTTGACATGTTTAGTCTTAGATAAGGTCTTTCTATCATGTTAGCATAAAAAACATGCAGCGGAAGATAAATTTATTCAACACATATAAAAATATGTGGGAGAAGAGAAGGAGTTACAAAATAACGCACATTGGACTCTCATATTGAGACCCGCATAAACCCACGGCATAATATCCTTACCGTTAGGTTAGAATCTCTCTATTCTAGACTCTCTTAACTCAAATCTTTTCAATTGAATAAACTAAACAAACCCTGTATTTATAGGGTAACAAATTTAACTACCGAGAAACCTAATTAGAATAGGAAATAATAACTCTAAACATAATTGTATTAGAAAACTAAATTACTTAAATAACTAAATTACCAAAACCTAACAATAACATATTTTCTAGTTGATAAAGAGTTTAGTTTAATTATGCCATCAATGCCTCCCTTAAACCAAGTTTTCCAAACTCTCCATGAGGGTAGATCCACGTCATACGATGCACGATCAAGACGATAAAAAATTTCCATGCAATTTTTTCTATCACAATTTGGCATCGTCAATTTGATTTAATCTTCATCTTCAAAATTTTTCAAACGATCCACAAATCTTCATCGTACACTTTTCTTCAATTTATCAACCTCCATGAATTTCATGATAACTAGTATCAAAATTCTCAAACTTTGTAAATCAATCACAATCTACTTGGTAGGATTTTTTTCCTCCATCACTGCTCAATTACAAAAACAATCACAACAGGATTTTATTTAGATCTCTGTCCAATTAGAGCAGGTCTTCATTACACCCTAAGAGATCAATTAGAGTACCCCAAGACCAACTTCTCTTGTTATACAAATTTTAGATGTGTCAAGTACTTCAACAAAAAACTTGTTCTTCAATTTTTGGCAAATATCTCAGGATCAAACTCTTGAATCTAGTGCTCTGATACAATTTGTTAGCAGAAAAACATGCAGCGGAAGATAAATTTATTCAACACATATGAAAATATAGTGGGAGAAGAGAAGGAGTTACAAAATAACGCACATTGGACTCTCATATTGAGACCCGCATAAACCCACAGATAATAGCCTTACCATTATGCTAGAATCTCTCTATTCTAGACTCTCTCAACTCAACTCTTCTCAATTGAATAAACTAAACAAACCCTCTATTTATAGGGTAACAAATTTAACTACCAAGAAACCTAATTAGAATAGGAAATAACAACTCTAAACATAATTGTATTAGAAAACTAAATTACTTAAATAACTAAATTACCAAAACATAACAATAACATATTTCCTAATTGATAAAGAGTTTGGTTTAATTATGCCATCATATCAACCATCCCAAATCTAGAGTTTGTTTCTCTCCCAACACCCAAGACTAGATCAAATATCATATCTCTAATTTTTTTAAGGATTGATACATTTGAGGATTTGGGGCCATATCTTGGTTTTCCATTGAAACAAAGCAGAGCAGCATCCAATAAATTTTATTTTGGAGAAAGTGAAACAAATGAGGGTGACTTGGTCATATAAGGTTTTGGATTCCACTCTTGTTGATCTCAATCCCTTATTGGTGGTCAATCTGTAAAAATCGTTGTAAGCCACTAAAATATTCGTTAGTAACCTACCATGACCTTAGGAAAAAAAAAAGGAGAACCTATCCTCCTCCTAAAATTTTTTATCGAAAAAAAGAAAAAAGAAAAATTCAGGATAGGAGTTCAACCTCCTATCTTTAGAAGGAAGGAAAACCATATTGCAACAAATTGGATTTGGATCCTTTCCATTTCTTTTCCTCCATTTCTTTATCAATTTATCTATATCTAAATAACTAAAATTGAAGAAATAATCTAAATTATCATTAGTTCTATCTCATTGAGTAGATCATCATATATAAAATTTAATCCATTTGAAAAAATAATTTTACCGTTGAGTTATGTGTCACATTTAGACGGTGTAGAAATTTTCAAATTTTGATGAAAAATAAAATTTCTCAATCAAATGGTAAAAATTTATTCAACAAAATTTCTTTTGATTTTTACAATACATTTACATAAAACATGATTTGAATTATGAACGATTTTGATTTTTAAAAATATTTTTAAAATTGAGCAAATTGTGCCTATGGTCATTAAACTATTATTTTGTTGCAATTAAGGTCACTGAACTATTTTTTTTTTTTACAAAATTGATAACTCAACTATCAAAAAGGTAGTTTTATGGTCATTCCATCTAATTGAATCATTAGTTCTATCATAGTTTGTTTTTTTTTTTTTGGATTAAAATTGTTCAAACACTATGAAGTAACATTTCTAAAAGAAAATGAAATTGAAGTAGTATTTGAGAGGTCACATTCTAATGGAGAAAAAATTCTTGTGGTCAAAATCAATTACTCTTTAGTTTTTTGTTTTTTTCAGTTTATCAAATTTCTAATTGAGGCCCTCCAAACCTACGCACCATCTTCGACAAACTAATTCCCATTTGCAACCACCCATCCTCACGTAGTCCCACAATCCTTCTCTTAGCAACTTAACGAGGGAATATGTTATCAAGTTGTCCTTGTAAATTAGAGGATTTCCAAGAAGTCCAAGTCTCAAACAAGCCAAATCCATTTCTCATGTGGGTGATCTCATACTCTTGATTTGAAGGAAAGAAGCCTCTCATCCTTCGAATCCTCAAATGTTAGCATCAATTTTTAATTCATCACCTACATACTAGTCATTAGACATGGATTTTAGCATTCCATTTCTTTCACATCAATTTTTATCATTTCTAAGTCACTCATCCATTTCATCACAGAAAAGATCTTGTGATTTTGCCCCCACCACCCACCAATATTATGTGCAATTTAGTTGATTATAGTTTACTAACTCTCCTTTAAACCTAATTTTTCTCATCAAATTGGGCCCTTAAATTTAACAATTCATAATAAATCCATTAGATCAAACCTAAATCCATTCCAAAACTTTCCCAAAATTCAACCCACTCAAATTCTAGATTAGGTGTAAGTATTAAGCGATCAAGTTGTTATCGAGCATCAAAGAGAACCACATTCTTATCCAGCTTAAGCCATCAAGAAAATTAATTTGTATAGTTTCCATGGTGGTCTAATACAAGAGAGAATTAGAGAAAAGAAGAGATAGGAAGAGGAGGAGAATTTTTAAATTTCACAGTGATCCATCAATTGAAATAATATGTTAAAATGACAATTTTATCCCTCAAAATGTGCTTGTCTAGCTCAGATATATAACATTCCGTCTACTTTAATGGCTCAAATAGATGGATTAACTTTAAATCTACATTATTGATAGCATAGTTACCAGTTTTGAAAAAGACTTAGTTGGGTGACCCAATTTGTAGTAGTCTAATAGTTTAATGATTACTGGCTCATTTTGCTCTTAAAAATTTGAATCATAAAAAATAATGTCAAAATCACAAATAGTTACTTGTAAATTTGTTTTTAAGGAATTAACTAGTAAAAAATAAGCTTATAATACAATTTTAATTCATATTCTAGGATCTGTATAGGCCAAAATGATATATCATCATTAACAGAGATGGTCGTTTCAAGTATGATTCTACCAAGTTGACTCGACATCGGCTAATTCTTTGAACCATGCTGACTAGCTAGCAAAAGAGAGAGGCAAATTTGATTATGCCTTTATAATTCTTGAAGTCGGCCCAGTAGAACTTATAGTCTCCTTTCTGTCTCTTAGAGGATTTGAGGGTTTCTGTTATCCCCGTAGTATGGTACTAGATAATTACTTTGTTTATGATTCTCTTTTTTATTTTATTTATCTCTAAATTTTCCTTTTCTCTTCCATATGTTTTCTCTTGAAGGAGGGGGCAAAGATTAGTTTTAAAGAATTGACTAATCAAAAATAAGTTTTATATTGCAATTTTAGTTCTAGGATCTATATAGGTCTGAATAGTATATCATTATTAGATCGGGTGAGGCTATTCCACTCAAGTGCGATTCTAAGGAGGATGGGCGAGAGCAGACATTCCCAAGAATCTAAAATTTATATTTTTATGTTTTAAAATATTAATTCGTACCCCTTATAAAATTAGTAATTTGTATACCATAAAAATCTTGAGAGAAATGTAAACTAACCCCTTTAAATATATGTCAATTAAATCTTGCCCCCTCAAAATGTAACTTTTGCATCAGGCTCTGGTTTTAGGTATTGGCAGAATGATTAGGGGCAAGCACTGCACCCTGCCTTCCCTCTCCTCTAAAATTCCCAAAATTATGTTTCTCTCCCCTTGAAATTCTTTAAAATTATATTACACTATTATAAAAATTAGACTTTGCCCCCTAAAATTTTAGAAATTATATAAAATTGTTCCCTATATATGTATTTTATATAGAGTTATCCCCAAAGTGTTTTAAAAATATATTATTTCCCTTGATATTTTTTAAAATTTCAATCACATCTTAATAAAAATTGGAATTTGCACCCTAAATTTTTGTAAAAATCATACAACTGTCTGCCCTAAGTATTTTTGTCCCTCTAAAGTCTATCTCCTAGATTCATCCCTGATTCTAGGTACAACTTGGCTGAATTGACTCTTGGTATCAGTGTCTTTGAACCATGTAGATGACTAGTTAGCGAAAGTGGAAGGAAAATTTGATTATGCTTTTGTAATTCTTGAAGTCTACGCTGCAGAACTTACTGTCGCTTTAGTAAAGGCATAATTAACTTTGTTTATATTTGTCATCTTCCTGTCCCCCACTTGCCAAGTACGTGTCATTTGTGGTATCCATGAAATCATACTTCCACAAATCCAAGGCATCAATCATGTATCAATAAAGCTCAAACATTAATAATGACAGCGGAAACGTTTATTCATAAATGATAACCAAGATAGTGCAGTACTTATTCATATAATAAATTCTAAAGTGCAAACTTCTAAATAAAGACATAATGTCACGATCATGCAGGCTCAAATTATTCCAACATTTATGGTCTTCCCTATCCAAGTGCGTCTAAGCTCCGTCCTTTATGATAATGTACTTGTACTTGCCATCTGTATAAAAATATAAGGAATGTTGTGAACGACAAGTCGCCTAAGACAGATATTTTCTAGAGATGGCACATACTTTCTGCTGGATCATGCACTTTCATATACATATATTTTTCGCAATCACGTCACACTATCATATGGCACGTGTATTTGAAAGAAAATCACATTTCCAAAATCATATTTTTACATTTATAAAGTCATTAAATAATGCTTTTGAAATATTCAATAATATACTTTAATCATAAGTAAATCATTTTCTATTGACAAATTCCATAATTTTATTATGGATGAAGTAATCATTTTCATAATCATAAATCATTGTTAAATCATGCATTCACTTATTAAGATGGGCTCAAAACTAACCATACCTTCATCGACACTAAGTACTTAGCCTAGTGATTGACCTCACTAGAAAAGGTTATCAAAAAATTTTCGGTTACCACCTAATGGTTTCTCTAATTATTGTCATTATCATTATTATTATCATTATTATAATCATGATCATTGGCATAATCATAATCATAATTAAATGAAGAGTTCATGACTATGATCCCTACTGACTATCTGCATGTTTGTTTAGACCCCTTATTTATTAATGTTTTACACATACATCACACACATATTATACATATTCAAAATCATGCATGTATCACATTTTCTATAACTTTAAAACCAAATAAGTCAGATTGTCATTCATGATCCAGATTTTCAGAGCAAAAATAATCCTTTCATAAAACATATTTTTCGTAAACGACGTTGAAATTCATGTGAGTTCATAAATCAATTTTAAGAAATAGTGAAGTTCGTAAAAAATTTAAAAATTTAGAGGGTAAGCACCACCTACCTTAGTGATTAATCCTAATGTTGATATTTTTCTATAAGAAATCACGATATTCTATCATCAATGTATACTTAATAAACTCTTAACCCAATTCAAATTTGGCCTTATTGCAAATTCCTATGGACCATGATCAGTTTATCATTTTAAATATTTTCAAGATTCATTAGTGATGTAAAAGTGTGAGAAGTACTCTTAGTTAGCTCAAAAGTAATAATATAATCTTGTAAATTAAGTTGCCAAAACAATTTAGTTAAGTTTTTAATAGGTTTAGTCAATTCAATTTCTATCACAAAATAACTTTTGGTTTAATATTATACTTCTGTAAAAAAAAAAATCTAGGTCATTTTCGAAACATTTAGAAAACTTTCGGGCTTTCACATGACTATATAAAATAATGAGGGGCTCCATATAACTTTGGGAAAATTTGTGAGGGCTTTCTTATAATTTGTAAAACATTTTCGGGGCTTACTATGATTTCTTAAAACTTTTCAGGCCACTGCATAATTTTTCAGAAACTTTACATCTAGTTAAAGTGAAATTTCAAAGAGCTCTAGACCTCTGTTGACTCGTCCAAAACATACTCGGTTGTACTCTAATTTTGAAAAGTTCATAAGGACATCATCTGAGCCTTTTCAAAATTAATCGGGCCTTAATAAAAACTCTATGAAACCTAAGGGTCTAAACCGCAAATATGACACAACCGCCATCATCTTCTCCGTTTTACGGACGCCGGTTACTGCTTCTGCTCAGTATTTTCTTTATTCCTTTTTTTTTTTTTTGAAAGTCTATTTTCCCTTTATTTATTTATTTATTTTTTGAAACTCTTAAAGTATTTACAGAAAAATAGTATTTCAATAATTCTTAGTATACTCTTATTTTTCATAATAAATACCTACGAAAATAACCAATAAAAATATTATTCTTGACCCACAAATCTATTCTTAATCTTAGGTTAATCATATACGAAATTACCCAAGTAAATTATATCTTTGATACACAAAAATAGCATGAATAAATCACACCATTAAGTCCGCATGATCCAATAAATTGAAGTCTAAAAATAACTACGAAAATTAAAAAAAAGATAAAAACAGCTTACTTTTCTTTTGTTAAAAAATAAAAATATCTCACATGTCTTTTTGTCCTAAAACTCAATATTTATAGGAAATTTATTCCTAAAATTTCTCCTACAATTAGGATAGTATCCAGGTTTGATATGGACTAATATTCTACACTTATTTTTGTACTAAAACTCTTTAGTTTTTAGTATATTCCAAATAGTTATATATTTTCCTATTTCTTATTTAACCCAATAAAAATGGTAGATTTTACAATACTGCTATTTTTTATTGGGTTAATAACACTTTGCCCCCTGAACTATATGGGTAATTAGCCTTTGCCCCGTGAACTATAAAAATACACACTTTGCTCCCATTCACATTATTCATCTTTTAAAAATTTTAAAATATCAAGAAAATTTAGTTAAATGACTAAAATGCCTTTCACATCATATTTTGAATTTTTATGTATTTAATTGACTTTTGACAGTTATAAAAAAATTAGGAAAAAAATAAAATATAATAACACGTTGATATCTTGGACTTTAGGGAATGAAAATATGAGAAATTATTGAATTATATTATATCCGACATCGCAATATACATAGATTAAGTCAAATATTAAAATTGTAAAATATTATGAGACGTCAAAAAAATTACAAAATTTTATAGAAATTATATTTTAGTACAATACTTTTGTAGAAAATTTTTTCATAGAAAACAAGCCCATTTGGAAATGTTCTATTACTACAGTTAAACATTAAAATTCGAGATAATATAAAATAAAATCTAAAAATTTTAAAAATTTAACTAAGAAATATATTGATATAGATAACATTGAAATATTATATAGTTTATTTTTAAATAATTATCACATAACTATCAAAATTTAAATACATAAATATCAAAATATAGTACCAAGGGTATTTTAATCATCTAACTAAATTTTCTTGATATTTTAAAATTTTGAAAAGATGAATATTATGAATGGGGGGCAAAGTGTAATTTCTATAGTTTAAGGGGAAAACATGTAATTATCATATAGTTCAGGGGACAGAGTGTTATTAACCCTTTTTTAATTTTATTTATCTCTAATATAGGCTCTGTCTTGGAGAGGACAAAGATCGGATACTGCATGTCTGTAACCACGAGTCAATAGCACTTTTTGAAAAAGAAACAGTTGTGACCTGTAAAAGGAATCAAACAAATAAAAGTGCAAGTAATTAATTATGTAGTTCCATATAACATTAAAAAGTGTAAGTTTACATGCAGCAGGCTTGCTGCTTTGATTCCTGAATTGGCTTGTGTTTGGATTTCTTCTTGTTGAACTTACTAAAGTTATGATGTCCTGTATTACTTTCTGCTTCATTAAGAACCCCGAGCTTCCTTATACACTACAAACTAAACTCCTCCATCTCTCCTCTTTCTTTCTATGCTGACCCTCCGCCTCCGCTTCTCTCTCACGGCCACCTGCCGCTGTAGGAGGACCACGAAGTCCACCACCAAGCATTCCATCGTCTCTTTGCCACTGCTACCCTCCCGCGTTTTTGGTACTTGCATTTCTTCCCAGTGCTCTTCTCTTTTTCTTGTTTTATCGATCAACAAAACAAAAAGGTTGGATTTATTGATGCACTTGAGATCCTCTGGTTCTAAGCTAAATAATGCTTTTTGTTTGAAATAACTCCAAATTCTATTGGACTTTTTAAAGTAAAAAACCTTTGATTTGCTTAATATTTCCACTTATAGCTTCTGAGAATTGAGTGTTTTTTTTTTTTTTTTTTGTGTGTGTGTCAGAATGAGCTTTTTATTTGTGACGATCGTTTACTCAAAAGTCCAAGACCAACTAAAAATTTCCTTTTCTTTTCTTTATTTTTTGATTGTATTAGTTTTTCTCTTTTGATTTTTCAACATTTCGGAGGATCTCACTGCTGACTCCGCTGATGGCTTGTTCCTCCAACTCGTCTAGTAGCCACGGTTAGTTTTTAATAACGTATATACAGTCTATTTATACTAACTGATTCAATTTTGTTCAGTTGTATTGAGGATTAGATCAAGAAAGTGAGAAAAATGTTTGGAATTAAGTAATATTTTTCATTTGAATGTCTTCTTTACTACTACATTGTTACATAAAAGTTGAATTTATAACTGAAAATTACATAGAATATTGAGTTAGATTTCTAGAAAATATTCTCAAGACTCATAAATATCTAAAGAATCATTTGACTCATAAAATACTAAGAGTCATGAAACTGCACATTACTCAACATATTTCCCCCTTAATCTCTCTAAAGTAAAAGAACTTGTCTCTTGGAAGTGACTTTGTAAAGATGTTTACAACTTAGTCTTCACTCTTGCAAACTTTTACCTCAACTTCACCTTTTTCAGTTGCTTCTTTAATGAAATGATGCTTGATTGTCATGTGTCGAGTTCTTGAATGATGAATTGGATTTTTGGCAATGTCAATGGTTGATTTGTTGTCACAAAACATCACCGTAGCTTTCTTTCTCTTCTCACTAATGTCTTCAAGAATTCTCCTTAGCCAAATGATTTGTTAAGTTGCCATACTAGTTGAAACATACTCAACTTTGATTGATGATTGTACCACACTTTGTTGCTTCTTTGAAACCTAAGAAAACACTGTTGAACCAAGTGAAAAATAATAACCAGAAGTCCCCCTCATATCATCAAGGCATCTACCCCAATCACTATCACAAAAATCAAACAGGTCAAAGCATATTGTACTAGCTCCTTTGCAGAATTTTAAACCAAAGTTAGTTGTTCCTTTGATATATCTAAGTACCTCTTAGATGCTCCAAGATATAATTGACTTGGATTGTGCATAAATCTTGATAATAAGTTTGAAACAAATATAATATCCGGTCTTGTAACTGTAAGATATAACAAATTTCCAATAGAACTTCTATACAAAGTAGAATCAACTTTCTTTTTTTCATCATCTTTAACAAATGTCTCATTCACAACAAGAGGTGTAGGCATAGGTTTATGATCAAACATGTCAAATTTAACAAAAACATTTTATAGTATACTTATTTTGACAAATAAACACTCTATCATCTTGTTGATCAATTTCTGTGCCAAAAAAATAATGTAGTAGCCCTATATCATTCATTTCATATTTTTTCATCATGTCTTTCTTAAACCCCGAGAGATATGACAAAAATGTAGAAGCGTAGATATCAAAGATGGAAACAATATAAGAAAACGATAAAAAAAGGCAAAATAGACAAAGGGTAAGTGGGTTTACCGAAGGATAGAAGAGCCAGTCGCTAAGAAAGTGAGAGAAGAGTTAGACAAAAGGTCCAAAAATGGAGATGGAATAGTGATAAGTAACAAAATGCAAACCTTAGTGAAAATCGAGGACTTAGAGCCGACGTTGGTGACAATGGTGGTTGCGCTACCTAGGGATGTCTTCTAACTTCCTAGTCTCGAATTCAGCTAAGCCCTTACAAAGAATTGATACAACATCTGGTGCCAGAGCTAGGGATTCACCATTTTCCAGTGTGACTACCAAGTTGTAAAAGCTCACAGTCATTTGGAAGGCAGGCAGACAAAAGATGTATCAATTGAGCCAGAAGGCCAGGAAATTAATGTGGTCACCCTTAGAAATAGGCCTACCTATAGCGGTAGCATCCTCAAAGTGCTCAACTAGGTAAGGGCTATAAGACTTGTTGGATTTTAAGGAATGACCGAAATTTGCTCTATCGGTTACCAACGACAGACTATCCTAATTGGTTGCCTTACCATAGGGTCTCAAGCCAATTAAAATGCCAACATCCAAAATGGTTTGAGTCATTGGTCCACATGGAAAAAAGAAAATAGATAGTATTCGAGCAACAAAAACACCTAGCAACTAGAATGAGCTCGTGGTTGGGCTAAATAACTTTGGTACATAGCTTAATGGCTTCAAAAATGCCAGCCGATTTCTACACGTCTTCAAGATGGGTTTCTATAGTTTGGCCCAAGACACCCATTGGTCATGGATGCCTAGGATGGAGGACCATGAGGCTCCTTCAAAAGAAGGGAATGAGGTTGATTTGCGTTTAAAAGGGTTAGATTGGTGAAGGAATAGGGTTTTATTGGAAGGGACATGGAACAAAAGAGAATCAAGAAGAGTTTAGAGAAACTCTCATAACGAGGCCCTAACACACAACGTTGAGCGCTGTCACTATGGTAAAAGAGGTCAGTACCTATGTGGTGATCAAAAGAGTTCCGGCCACATCTACCGACTTACATTCTTCGTGGTCACTGATCTCACTCGAACCTCTGGAAGAAGATGGATTGGTAGGCATTAGGGTAGAAATGGGGGCTAAAGGAAGTAAGAAGGGCAAGAGAAAGAAAAGATTGAATGAAAATGGGAGATAAACCCTAAGTTATAGCTAAACTGTTAGATAAGGCCAAAAGAAAATTAGCAAAATAGGGGGTTTAAAAGTGGCTTTGAAAATTGAGCTTATGCGGAGCCCTTATTAGCTAAGGAATTTCAAATTTCAAAAGAGGAAACTTAAGTGTTGGGTTATCCTTAATGAATATGGAAAAATCAATTGCAATTAAGGAGATTAGAGACCCCAAATTTCTAGAGAATATAAGAGGCTGATATAATAATGATGATAATGCCAACTCGATATCAAGAAAACGAAGGAAATATCAGTTAGGATGATACAAGCTTAGCACATTAACTCAACCACATCATCATTGGACCCAACCAATGATAAGTGCCTAAGAAGGACCAGTTGTTGGACTAAATCGACAAAATCAAAGGCTGATAACAACACATTATTGGCACAATGTTGAATTTTACATTGAGCAAAATGTTAATTAAGCAGTAAAATTGATAATCTTTCTATTGGACCAAATCATCAATCAAAGGCTGATAACAACCTTCAGCCAAAATCAAGGGATAGGGCCAAAATAGGTCAAGACTCAGATCCAGTAGTCGATTTAGACTTAAGTAAAAGAGGAACTATAAATCACTATATTTTGGTAGTCAATAAATAGTTGTTGGTCATAGAATTCTCGTTGATTGTAGCTATAGAAGTGTTAGGAACTGTAAATCACTATATTTCGGTAGTCAATAAATTTAGGGAAATTTCCATCATGTTTAGGAAGGTGTTTTGCTATTTTTTCATTGTAATGATACGTCAATAAAATCCTTGCTCTTAGTCCTGAATTATGAGCTCATTAAGTTTGTACTTTCAGTTTCAAGCACTAATTTTAAGTCCTCAATCTTATTTGAGGCGGACAAACAACAATCCTTAAATATGATAGGTCAAATTATAAAGACATATTTTAGAACTAATTACCATTAAATGGCACACTCAACAATATTTAAGAACAAGAAAATCGGTTTGTTTGTCACTTGCAGTTCACATAGCTGAAAATTTGTACGGACACTTTCACTCCCTTAATTTTTGTATTTTTATATATGAAATGTTACCTCTCTCACAACTATTAGTATAAGTAATGAAATTTCAATCCTTAATTATATGCCTATCTTAGTTTATATCTAAACTATAGTGTCCTCCGTCTAGTTCTAGTTGATAAAGTAAACAAAAGAAAGACATGTTCGTGGAGTCAAAATTAAACTCTTCTTCTTAACCATAAACATCTAATTACCTTATTTTGACCTTCATTTTCAGTCTAAGTGTGCAATGCCTGTTACTACTAATCGGCCGATTGCACGTAGTAAGCAACTTGCCAAGTCAATTTGACTTAGCAAACTTTTCATTTTTTGGAGTTTGTCAATCGGCCATACTAATTATGAAACTAGATAGATATTCCAATCTTATTTTTTAGCAGTCATTATCCATATTCCTTTGTCTATTTTCTTTTTTTCTGAAAACTAGGATTTTTCTCGTTCTCATATTTTGGCATTGATCGAGAGTTCATTACACATATAGAAAGAGTCATTTGAGTTAAAATTCATTTCATTATTGAAAAAATGATATATTTGAATTTATTCATCCAAGTTTTGCTATCGTGTTTCTTGAAAAGTCTAGGAGCTTATTGATAGCTATGCCATCCCTTGTGTTAAATGCTCAATTGTTAGATGGCTAATTTTGATTGTAAGCAAATTTGACATCATGATTTGTAGGTTTAAAGAACATAAGAAAAATGTTAGGTCTCAAATTATACAAAGAACAAGCTAATTTTACACCCTTCAACACCAAGTGGACACCAGCTTGGTTTGGGAGTTGAGATTTGAAGAGGAAATAACAGAAGAGAAGAGAAGAGAAAAGTGAATCTTGTCACTTGTTTGGTTAAGTAAGGAGGAAAAGAAGAAAATTTGGGGGTTCATTTGGTTTGCAAATAATTGCCATCCCCAAATAATATTTCACATTATTCATATTTTGTATTATTTATTATTGACATTATTCATTAATTACATCCTCCACACCATTCACTAATTAATTATTTCAATCAACCAAAATAAATGGTATTGAACTTTTTTACAATTGATCCTTTACCTAAAATTGCTTATGCACAATATTGATTTGATTAACTACAAAATTATTCGATGTCTAAGTTGAATTAGTTGCATAAAAAAATGGTACAAGAAAAAAAAATATAAAAGTTAAAAACACTTATAAATCAAGGCATTGTTTAGGCAGTAAACTGATAATATATTATTAGATTTGAATAATAAAAGAGGCAACTTCCAAAACTCATGAGCTGAACTTGTTAAAAAGGTGTTAAAAACTACTAATTGAAAATTAAAAAACTCAGACATTTGATCGTTCCCTATGGTTTGTTGTTAATAGTATTTAAAATAATGATTGTAAAATGGATTTCGTAAAATATTATAAAGAAAACGAATAAATAATGATTTAATTAGCTATGGAATTGTTCGTATTTTTAAATAGTTATTTCAAATAATAGATATTCATTATTAGCAATCTAAATAGTTATTTCAAAATATTATTTTGTATCCAAATAATTATTCTATTATTTCAAAACACAACATTATTTCCCAAAAAATCACACACAAAAAAAATCGACCAAATATTTTTCACTAAATAATGCCCCATCATTCCAATCCAAATGGACCCCAAAAATTTTGGAGTAATAAAGTAGATAACAAGTTTTTCTCTCTAAAAGTGAAGAGAAATGGAGAGAAAACTTGCTTAATCCCTTATAAGTTTTTCCAAAAATAGCACTTTTACCATGAAATGTTAAACAACAAAATGATAACACCATATGAGTCTAATTATCTCATTTCTTTCCTAAACACCCAAATAAATTAGAAAGAACATATTTCTCTTCTCTTTTTTTTTTTTTCTCTTCATGTCTTATAACTTATCTTTTCTCTCCTAAACTCCCAAACTAAGCCTAAATATCTCTATGACAAAAACTAATAGGGAAAAAAGACCGTTATGGTCCCTTATCTTTGGGATGTATTTCAATTTGGTCCCTTATATATCAAAACAAGCCAATTTAATCCCTTATCATTTAAAACGTCAATCAATGTAAGGCTTCTGATGAAAAAGTTGGACAAATCAATGATAAAGCCATGTAAATATTATTTGGCCGTTAAAACACAAAAAAATTAAGGTTAAAAGGTATTATTCATCATTACCCCCAATATTTTTTCATTTCTCTCATTTCCGTAACCTTAATTTTGTCTCATCTTCAAAGGCACAATCTTCAAAGGCAAAAATTAATGAAGAAAGTTTCATTATTTTCAGGTTTTTAACCTCCATCCATTAATGTTTAATGCCCACATGAATATTTACATGGCTTTTATTGTTAATTTTTAACTTTTATATTGACCAACAAATTTAGAAGATGAGTGGTACTAAATTGATTTTTTTGTGATACATAAGGGATGAAATTGGGGCACAATCAAAGATAAGAGTGTAAAATAATCTTTTTCCCATATCTCATATATAGTTAATAATTAGGCCTAAGTAGGAGTGCAAAAAACCGCCAAGCTAGAAATAGAATTGTTACCGTAGATGATGAAGGTAGAAGAACAGAAGATTACAAGGAAGTGAAAACTGTTATGCTCTCATCTCCTCCTCTCTTTAATATTTTCTTGTCGTTTATATTGAAGGTTATTTCACTTTGTGGATAGTGGTGGTAGTGGCAACGACACCAATTTTAGTGATGATGGTGGCAGTGACAAGAGAGAATAAATACCCAACTTTTGAGTAGCACTGCCTTCATAATTAGGACTTTAGGTAGATGTTTATTTTTTGATACATTTCTTACATCTTCTACATGAAAAAGAGCAAAGAATATTGACATGCTTCTCAATATATATATATATTTTTATTTTTGCTTTGATAATCCACAAAACTAGCCCTTATAATCTAAGTTATAACTCCATCGATTGACACTGAATTTTCAATTTAGCAAGCTAAAGTACTGAGAATCAGAGTCTAGACGAGTTGACTCCATGTCTAGCATCTTGAGTATATAGTGGTGCGAACTCGATACAAGTAGTTAGGTTTGAGTCATGACTTGGTTGAGCCATTGAACCCTGAATTGGAGCAAAATTCGTTTCGAATGTGCAAAATTGTTAAAATTGCTATTGTCCAATTGATGGTTTGATAGAGCTCTTCGTCTATTGGAGTAAGTTTTAGCTGTGATCAATAATGAAAGAGTAAGGCAATTCCTTTTCCATACCATAGGGATAGAAAAAGAATATGTAATAAAAAAAATTGTCAAAATACAATTTTAGACCTCAAAATTTAGGTCGTGGTCCATCTTGGTCCCCAATATTTCAAGCAAAGCATATTTAGTTCTCAAACTTTCCAATTTCAACCAATTTAGGACAAATTTAAAAATTCTGTCAATTACAAACAGAAATGTCAAGTCACCTACAAAGCACTTGTTAAATCTCAAGTTCCAAGTGTGAAAAAAAATGTAATTTTTGTCCTCAAAATTTGTGTCATGACCTATTTTGGTCCCAAAATTTCTAAACAAAATGCATTTCATCCTCAAAATTTCTAATTTCTACCAATTTAGTACAACTTTGAAAATTTTGTCAATTATAGATGGAAAAAGACACATGCAATGCACGTGATTAAATCTAACCCGAGTTATATCACCTCCCAGTTGATTTTAACCCATTTAATCACATTCCACCATATTTAGTTGCAAAATGTTAAACAAGATTAAATGATTAATATATTAGTTCAAAGGTATACTTCATGGTATTTTGATTTGGTTATTGTTGGCAAGTTTTGAATTTAATGATATTTTTATTTTTATTTTATAATGTTTTTAAATTAGCAACGAAAAAAAATATTTTAAATATTGTAAAATATTAATTACTGACCAGTTTTTCCATCTCAACTGTTATTCTTAACAACGGAACTGTATGTCTTTTTGGTCGCTAAATTAAGCAATACAAAAATCCGTTGCTAATTTAAGGTTTCCACAATGTCTCAAAATCAAATTTAGCAACTGATTTATTGACGGAAAAATTTGTCGTCAAAATTCCATTGATAAAACTGTTGCTATATTTTACTGATGAGATATTCTTCGACGAATGGATTCCATCGGTAAATTGTTTAACGATGGATTGACAAAAATCCATTGCTAAATCTATCATTGAATGGGCTGAAATCGGTTAGAAGTGCTATAATATAAATAAGAATGTTGAATAGTTAGGCATTGATAATCAGAAGGAAAAGTGAAATTTTGGTTAAATGGGTTGAAATCGGTTAGAAAGTATTATAACGGAGATTAGAGTTAACAGTCACGTGCATTGCCCGTGACTTTTTCATTTGTAATTAATAGAATTTTTAAATTTATCTTAAATTGATACAAATTGAAAATTTGGAGCATTAAGTGTGTTTTGTTTGGAATTTTGGGGACCAAAATAGATTAATAACCCAAATTTTGAGAGTTAAAATTGTATTTTTTTTTTTTCACATTTGAAACTTGAGATTTAATAGTTACATTCCAATTGCTTGTCATTAACAAAATTTTTAAATTTGTCCTGAATTAGTAGTAATTGAAAAGTTTGTGGACTAACTGTGATTTGCATGGAACTTTAAAATCAAAATGAATAATAAACTAAAGTTCGAAGGTTAAAATTGTATTTTTTTCTATAAAATTTAGTGACATCTAAGTTTTTCGAGAATAAGAAAAGGGCAAAAAATGGCTGCTCCACAATTCACAGAGGAAGACATATAGATCTTAGAAAAATACTACCATAAACTTGATTTTTGACCCCACTTGTAGAACCTGCGGTCAAAAATAAATCTTATAAAGTCTTACCTAATCAATTTATGTCATAGATTCTATAACATTTAATCCATATTATAAGATATACAAATAAGGTCAAAAATCAGATCTATCTAAGTATTTCTCTAGATCTTAAATGCCAATTAAAGAGGATTGTGACATCATATTTCAAGGGCAAATTCGCCAAGATCTTGCAAAAGTGAGAATTTGCTAATGAAGTTCGGGGGAGGAAGAAAAAGTTGTCATCCTTGACTTTTAGTGACTACTTTTAATTAGCCTTTGTACCCTTGTAGAGCGTATAGTGATAAATGAACAGGGTTAAATGTACTTCGACTTCATGAACTTGTCGGCTATCAGTATTTATGATATTGAATCTTGAATTAATTTTGTGATCCCTTTATTCTTAAAACTTTTGCAAGACAGTTCACCTGAATTTTTAAATTTGTTTTGAATTAGTAAAAATTAGAAAGTTTGAGAATTAATTGTATTTTGTATAAAATTTTAGAAATTAAGATGAATCACGATCTAGATTTTGAGAGTTAAAATTATATTTTTTTCTTAAAAATTTTAGTAATATCTAAGTTTTTCGAGAATAAAAAAAAGAAAAAAAAAATGACTGCTCCACAATCTGTCACAGAGGAAGAATCATAGACCTTAAACGCCAATTAAAGAGGATCTTGCGACATCCAAGGGCAAATTGCCAAGATCTTCAAGCAAAAGTGAGAATTTGCAAATGAAGTTGGAAAAAAAAAAAAAGAAAAATGGTTGTCATCCTTGACTTTTAGTGAATACTTTTAAGTAGCCTACGTACACTTGTAGTGTGTATAGTGATAATAAACGGTTAAATTCACTTTGATTTTTTAAATTTGTCAGCTGTCACAATTTAGGATATTGAATTATGAATTAATTTTGTGATTCTTTTACTTTTAAAAACTTTTGGATGACACTTTATCTTAAATATTGACATAAGTTTAAAAACAAGTAATAAATTATTTGCTAGTAACATGTAAATGTTGGCAGCAAATAATTTGCTATTGGGAAATATCTATTGACTAGCAGGAGCTAGGAGCATAGTTTTCTCCGTCTTTAAGCAATCGGGAAAAAAACGAAGAAATTGTCGATGCATGTGCATAAACTATAGAAAGGAGACGCTAAAGCCAAATAGCGGAGCATACACTAGTATGCAGCAGGAAGCAGCAGCAGCGGCTTAGAATACTATATGGATCCGAAAGCAGCGCTTTGGGTTGTCTGCATGCTATTGTGGATCATCATTCTCTTCTATATATTTGAGATTGAGACGTCAGAGGCTCGCAAATTGGCTGCAAATTCTGACACAATTAGCGAGTGGGTATCATATCGTTAGTTTAGTTCTCTATTTTCAATATTTGTTGGATTTTTTGCATCATAGTATTCAGTACTTTGAAGCAATCACAGTGGTTTGAGGTGAAAGACTTACTTTGAAGCAATCACAGAGGTTTGAGGTGAAAGACTAGAAGGAACTGATGAATTTTTCCATCACACAGCATCCAGTCTCCCTATCTCCACCACTTCGCATTTGCCTCGAGAAATTGATGAATTTAATCCGAGGCCAACCATTTCCTTAAAAGGGAAACCAGCCTAAGCTCAAAATTGATTATTTTTTATAGAGCATGCTGACTCTTTTAAATTGGTAGTATTACTTAAATTGGAATGATTTTTACCTCCTGTGTATGTGCAGATATGAAGTTTTTCACTTTTCTTTTTTGGGTTTATCTACTATTTATATTTGTTTTTTGTTTTTTTAAAAAAGAAAAACTTAGATGTTAAGCGTAGTAAGTTTGTTTTAAATTGAAACATGGTGACACAATAATGAAAATTACTTGATAAATGTCATACTAAAACGAACAAGTAGCATTTTACAAATGAGAATTGAGATACTAAAACGAACAAGTAGTATTTTACAAATGAGAATTGCGAAGGGGAAGATGATAGAGGAGAGTTGCATATTTTACCCTTCCTTTTTTGGATTTACAGCGTACCTGTTGGTGGTTCTCCTCAGGCACCACATCCATACGGTGAAGAACACTCCTAGTTGTAATTCACACCACAGAAATGTGCTACTATTGCAAGTGTGCTGCAATAGGTACTACTTTTTCATGTGATATGTATGTAGCAAGACCAATTACTGTACAAACAGATTAATGCAAATAATCTTGATAGCACATGGAATGAATATGTATCTCAGCAATAAACAAGATCGAGCACTTTTCAGCTTCCACAAAATCAAAACAAGTAAATGTTAAGACTGAATATGACAAAATAAACTTGTTTCTTTGGTTAGCAAACAAAGAAAAACCATGTTGGCAACCCATAGGATCAAGAAAATCAATGTGGTGAGAGCAACAAACCTCAAATAATCACAACAGATCAAAGTGAGGGCAGACTCTTCAGGGAACCAATGTTTGCACCTTAAATAACCCTCATGAAAAGGCAAGGCATTCCCACCTAGGGCTTGTACAACCAACACCTCTAAGCAACTAAAATTCTTATACTAAAACAAAATTTATACAACTCACTGTAACATGACTTCAAGACTCACTAAGCTGAGATTTACTTTCCTAGACAAAGATTCCATGTTATACTTCCCACATCAGCAAACAAAGGATTCTCTGATAAAAATGCAAAGGTAATGTTCCACTAGAACCAACAGTATAAAAGATGACAATAAAAAGTTGATATGATAAACCACTCAATTGAGTGTTAGAAGTACCATCTTTTACAAATAACTAAACAGTTGGCCAGATCAGCCTAACAACATAAATTTAAGATGAAACAAACATTCTGAAGAGCCTAGGAACATCAAATAACCAAAAACAGAGCAGTCCAAATCCCTTGACCAGCTTCCTAGAAAAGAGAGGTTCCCTTTCCCTTCTTATCTCCACCAATCTCAAAATGCTTGCACCTCTGCAGAACATTTGAAAAAATGCAATTCTAGGTACAAAGGATGGGAAGAAAGATTGCATTAAAAGAGATTGACACCAAGAAACTACAAATTACCTTGATAGCGTGCTGCGAAACATGTTTGCAGCCCTGGCATTGCAACCTCAGCACAATCTTCTTCGTAGTTTTGGCCTAATTAGTCAAAAGAAAACAATGTCAAAAACAGTTTTAAAGGTCTCTCTAGCAAATTTATAGCCTTAACAATTGTAAGGCATTTACTCTTGTACCAGTATTTACCTTTTTGTGGAAGACGGGTTTGGTCTGACCACCATAACCAGACTGCTTGCGATCGTAACGGCGCTTCCCCTGAGCAGCAAGACTATCCTTCCCTTTCTTATACTGTGTAACCTTATGCAAGGTGTGCTTTTTGCACTCCTTGGATTTGCAATAAGTTTTCTTCGTCTTTGGAACGTTAACCTGCAATACCCAGGAATTGATTAACTCAAATCAGTCATACTAATGCAAGAACACACGAAAAATACTAAACTGAAATATCTAAATGAACAGAAAGAATATGACAAGAATATTCCACTCCATCCAACTACTAAAGTACTACACCAATCTTTCCTTCAAATATCGAGTTAAATCGATTAATACACGGTAAATAAATCGACCAAATGAAATATTTCAAAAACTTGCAGGTTTATCATGTAAAAGAATATTAGTAACAAAATTGCTGTTTCTTCTTCTGCTGTAAAAGAATCCAAAAATGGGGCCTCAATTACCTTAGTAGCTAAAAATCCCAGCTCGAAGGGAAAATTTTTGTTAAACATATAAATTTACCAAAGCACAAAACAAATTTTTTTTAAAAAAAAAAAAAAAAGAGATACAAATAAAGGTGCACCACAAATACATGTTCAAGGATCTTACAAAAGAATCCAACAGCAAGAATTTTTATTCCATGTTAGTGCTTTTTTCCCCTTAATTTTATCCCTCCGAAAAAATTAAAAAACTGACCAACGAATCACAAAAATTTAGCCAAATATACAAACAAAATAGTTGAAATTAATCTTAACTTCATCTCCAAAGAAAAATAAATCAAACAAAAATGAGCATCCACAAGTGTAAATGCAAAAACTTAGGAATTTATATGAGAAGAACTTGAGGTTTACCATTTTCGACGGAAGCTAGGAAGCGGTCGTTCGAGCGAGAAGGCCGGTGAAATTAAGACGACTGCTGTATGAGGATAAACCCTAGCTAGTGATGTATTTAAGATTTCATTGTAGATATCCAGATGGTGGGCTGGATTGTTTCGGGGCCCATGTAGATTTCATTATGGGCTGGATTTCTGGATCAAAAAATCAAGTTACTAGGAAATTCTATAATTTCTTTTAGAAAACTATTCTTTTGTATTTTAAGCGCTTATACAGTAAAACATATATGTTTTAAAATTTTATACTATAGAAGTGCTTAAAGATAAAGAAATGTGATTTCTTCAAAGGAATGAATAGAATTATATATATATATATATATATATATATATATAGCCAAAACCCTCATAGGTAACCCTGAAATCCTTAACAACCTCAAATGCAAGAACCTCTCTGAGTTTAGATGATATAAGGATACCTTCCTAACTAGGATTTACACTAGACCTGATGAAAATCTTCCATATTGGAAAGAAAAATTTCTTGATGGTCTTCTCAAATTCCTTAGAGACTTAGTTCGTGAAAAACTTCAAACCCAGCACAATGGCATTGTGCCTTACCAAAACATCACCTATGGTAAACTCAATTCCATGATCCAACAAGTTGCCATCAAGACAAAATGATGAGGCAACTAGCCAAAGATAGAAACCAACGCAGAATTTTGAAGGATCTTTCTGTGAACAATTTGGTCTTCCTTCTTGTGAAACCAAAATCAAACGTAGGATCAAACCTAAGATTCACAAATCTTCCAAACCTTCCTATAGTAAACCTTATAGGAAACCTAGACACAAATTTAGGAAATCTAGCCTTCCTACCAAAAACCCTATTCCTGCTTTACCAAATTCCAATCCTGTTGTTTGTTACAAATGTAAGAAACCTGGACATATTGCTAGGTTTTGCAAGTTTGTAAAAAAGCTTAATCTTCTAGATTTAGAAGATTCAGTTGCCAATCAGCTAAACAATCTTCTCCTAGATGTCAGTGATTCTAACTCTAATTATGAAGAAGACAATCTTATCAATGCCTTAGAATATATGATATAGGTTCCTCTTCTTCTTCCTCTAGCAAAACTTCAGTTTCTTCTGAAACTCCTCAAATCAATGTTTTAACTAGGGAACAGGATCTCATTCTTGATATGATTGAAAAATTTCCTGATTCAAAACAACGCCAATTTTATTTACAAAGGTACAAACAAACTTTTGAAACAAATGATTTTCAAAATCAAGTTTCTTCTTCCAATCCTTTGGTAAAACATCCCAAGGTTTTAAATATTTACAATCTTACTGATATCTTAAATAGATTTCCAAACCAAAATTTTAAACAGGTTTCAATTCAAGATTTACAGTCTGAAATTGCATTTTTAAAACAAGAAGTTAGAGAGATTAAAGCTCAGCAGCAGATTGACCAAATGGTCATTCATTCTCTCCAGCTTTCCCAATGTTCAAAACAAGCTTTTGAAAACTGTGTTGAAACTCCTTCAACCTCTCAAGTTCCTTTTGAAAACCAAGTTTCATCTGAACAAGTGATTCCACCTGATCAGATTATTGAAAAAATCAAAAGAACAGTTTTTAAACATTTTAAATAGAGTGACTGTTCTCAAATTTCTTATTCAAATTACTTTGGTTATTAAGCACTTAATGAACTTTTCATTAATGCCACTGCATTAGTTGATACTGGTGCAGATTTAAATTGCATCCATGAAGGTTTAATTCCTGCAAAGTATTTTCAAAAAACCAAAGAACGCATTAGTAGTGCTAATGGTGAATCTTTGGATATCAAATTCAAACTATCTGATGTAGAAATCAGATATTCTGATTGTAACTTTCCCTACAATACCTTCTTGTGTGCCAAGAATATCACTACTCCTGTGATTGTTTTCATTCCATTCATTGCTCATTTGATACCTTATATGACTACCTTTCAAGGTATCATTATCAATGTTTCCTTAGAAAGAAATCAATTCAATCTGGAAAAATTTCCAACCTGTTCTTAACAAATCAATCCTTTTGCAAATGAAAATGAATCAAATCAATTTTTTGAAAAAAGATCTTAAATTTGAACGTCTTCAAATTCAATTAAATGATCCAGTTTTCAAAACCAAGATTCATGATTTGCAAAACAAAATTCAAACTCAAGTTTGTGCTGATATTCCAACTACCTTCTAGAATAGAAAGCAACATGTGGTAACTCTACCATATGAAAAAGATTTTTTAGAAAAAGATATTCCAACTGGAGCTCGAGCGATTCAGATGAATCAAGAGCTTTTGAAATTCTGCAAAAAGGAAATTGATGATCTTCTTTCCAAGAAGATTATTAGTCCCTCCAAGTCCCCTTGGAGCTGTGCTGCATTTTATGTTAACAAAAATTCCGAGATTGAACGAGGTGTCCCTCGCTTAGTCATCAATTACAAACCTCTCAACAAAGTTTTACAATGGATAAGGTTTCTTATTCCAAACAAAAAGCACTTGCTTCATAGATTGCATGCTTCTTCCATTTTTTCAAAATTTGACATGAAGTCTGGATTCTGGCAAATCCAAATCCATCCTTCTGATAGGTACAAAACTGCATTCACAGTCCCTTTTGGTCAATATGAGTGGAATGTAATGCCTTTTGGCCTAAAAAATGCACATTCTGAATTTCAAAAGGTCATGAATGAGTCTATCTTCAATCTTTATCTCAATTTCATACTTGTTTATATTAATGATGTTCTTGTTTATTCTGATAATCTAGAACAACATTTTAAACATATCAATATTTTCTTAGATGTAACAAAAAGAAATGATTTAGTCATTTCTGCTTCAAAGATTAGTTTATGTCAAATTTCGATCAGGTTCTTAGGACATAATATTTGCCAAGGCAAAATTATCCCTATCAATAGATCGATTGAATTTGCTGATAAATTTCCAGACCAGATTCTGGATAAAACTCAGCTTCAAAGGTTCTTAGGATATTTAAATTACATCTCTGAACACATCCCCAATCTTAGTATTCTTTCAAAACCCTTGCATGATAGATTTCGTAAGAATCCTCCTGCATGGACACAAAAGCACACAGACACAGTCAAATACATAAAATTACAAGTTAAGAGTTTACCTTGTTTAGTTTTATGTGATCCAAAACTTTTTAAAATTGTCGAAACTGATGCCTCTGACATTGGTTATGGCGGCATTTTAAAACAAAGAAGTTCTACTTCTGAACAAATTGTCTGTTTTACTTCAAAACATTGGAATAATGCCCAAAAGAATTATTCCACTATCAAAAAAGAAATTTTAGCAATTGTTTTATGTATTTCAAAATTTCAATATGATCTTCTTAACCAAAAATTTCTGCTTCGTATTGATTGCAAAGCTACTAAAGATGTTAAACAAAAAGATGTAAAAATTCTTGTTTCAAAACAAATTTTTGCCAGATGGCAAGCAATTTTATCAATTTTTGATTTTGATATTGAATTCATCAAAGGTAGTTCTAACTCTTTGCCGGATTACCTTACCAGAGAATTCCTACAGGGCAGAAATGCTCAAAAAGAAAAAGAATGATCCCCAACCAGCAAAATCCAAACCAGATGAAGCCTCTTCATCTACTCAAAATCCTACACCCCTACAGGTTGTAGTTCAAAAATCTTGGGCGGAAATTGCCGAAGAGAATCCACAGCTTGGAGAGACCTTCAAGCAATGGCTGCAATTTCAACAGGCCTTGTCCATCCCAGGACAAGCTCAGGTATTGCCTTCAAACATTTTGATGAGTTCACCCTCATTATCTCAAACACTTAACACGATGCCTTCTGCATCAAAAAGCACGGTACCTTACGTACCCAAACAAACTTCAAAAGGTTTCGTTTCTTCAAACGTTTCCCAATATGTCAGAAAAATTGACTATCAAACCCTAATCCAAATTGAACTAGAATGGTTCACCAACAACCCTTTAATTGTTGCCCAAAAAATTCTTCCTTCTGGATTCAATTTTTTACCATCCTCAAATCAAAAAATCAGAGAATTTTATGAGTTAATACTTAAAGATTCTCAATCCATTATTCTAAAAAATAATATGCATACCAGCCAAGCATATTATACCCATTCAACCTATCAAATTCTAAATGTTCTCAGACCTTCCGAATAGGTTACTGATCTTAACAGATTACGTTCCTTTTCTGGTTCTGAGTCTCAAAGATATCCTGGTTATTCTTATTGGGATTATCAAAGTACTTGGTTTAATACCTTCACTTATCAAAACATTGAGAATAAACATTCTTGTTTATTCTTCTTCAATAAGAAAAAAATTTTTACCTTCCCAATCTGGTTTAATAGATTTTGGTCTTTAATTGGACCTAATGAGTCTATTTTACCTTCACCAATCTTAGAAGGCTTTGAATTTTTCAAATCAAAGTTTTCACAACCCAATTCAACAATGCCAATTACGCTCCAATTCTTCTCAAAATTTGCATTACCTTGGATTTTCCAATGGAGGTTCGAATTTGTTAAGAACAACAATCAAGCCTTTCCACCTTTACTGGTCAGACAAGGCTCAATCAAATGGTGGGATTCTTATGATGCCAGCAATGCTCATAAGACTCAAGTTCAACTTTGGTTCAGTAAGAATTCACAATTCTTACTACCATCAGACAGAGAAACTGCCCAGTTTCTCCAGCAAAGGTCTTCAAATGTTGCCTTGTTAGCTTCTGCCAAAAACAAGGGTGTAGCCTACATGAAACAACTGGAAGATACTCTCTCCCAGCTTAAAGAATGAACTTCAAGCTCTTCTGACAAACATAAAGTTTCCAGCAAGAAGAAGACGAAAGAAAAATAAAAAAAAGAAATCAAAGAAAAAGATTTCAAAGAAGAAAAAATAGGTGTCATCGTCCAATTCTGATTCCAGCTCAGCTGCCAGCATCAACACTGAAGAAGATTTTGCCCAATCAAATGAGGACGACTGCTACGATATCGACCTCAGTAAAATTGAAGAATCCCAATTGTAATAGATAGGATTCTTTTTCAAATGTATTTACTGTTCAAATGTACTTTACTATTTAAATGTACAAATACCGTTCAGTGTACACTGTACACTGTAGCGGCATAAATCACGAAAAAAGTTACTGTTCACAGGTCACTATTTGACGCTGTAGCAATAGTAATTTTCTTCTATAAATAGGATGTTTTCAGTATTGTTAAGCATCCGGAAATTATCCCAAAAATTTCCAAACTCTCCTCTCCTCCTCCCCTTCCAGACCTGCTAGTGGTACCACTAGCAGAGTGTAGGTTGTACCAACACTTCACCTGAGGTATTCCTCAATCTGTAATTATTTAAAGTTTAATAAAAGTTTTGTTTTAATTTTACTTTCTTGTTTTATGGTTGGCTAAGCCACCTGAATTATATGTTTAATTCTGTTTTAATATAGCTCCCTTGTCCCTTACCCTTCTTCCTCTAGGTTTTTAGGGATCCCCGGTTCTCCTCTTGGGAATATCAGCACAAACTTGAGTTTGAATTTTGTTTTGCAAATCATGAATCTTGGTTTTGAAAAATGGATCATTTAATTGAATTTGATGACGTTCAAATTTAAGATCTTTTTTTAAAAAATTGATTTGATTCATTTTCATTTGCAAAGGATTGAGAGTTTTTTCAAAGGCTGGAAATTTGAAAGGAATGAATTGATTTCTTCCTAAGGAGTTGATAATGATACCTTGAAAGGTAGTCGTATAAGGTATCAAATGAGTAATGAATGGAACACCAACAATCACAGGAGTTCAATCCATTTTAGGGAACCATTCCTTAGATTTGAAAGTTTGTACAGTACAAATTTTTTAAAACACATGATATTATACTATACAAGTATTTAAAGTACAAGGGAATAGTTTCCTAAAAGGGACCATAAAATTTTTCATATATATATATATATATATATATATATATATATATATATATAGTAACTTTGGATTGTTGTTTTAAAGTTGTGTTTGGATGGAGATATGTGAGTGGATTTGGATTTTATACATCATAAATTATCCAAACAAATTATGGAATTTAGAGGGTGCATGGTGGATGATATGGGAATCTAAAATGGGAGTTAAATTTATACTTATTGCTTTGACTATTTGGTATGAGAATTGAAATTTTAAAATCATATCAAAAAATTCAGCCACTCCTCATACTAAAGTGAATTGGGAGGTTGGTATTAATTCCCAAATATGGGAGAAATTTTTTTTTCTCTCTCTTCTCTCCCCTTCCTACACACCACAATCCTCTCCCTCATTCTCTTATTTGCTCTCGTGGAGCCCTTATCCTTCTCTCCCATTCCTTTTCTCTTCTCCTCCCTTATCCCCCCTCTATAGCCCTCATCCTCCGGCATCTTTTTTCCCTTCATCCCTCCTTCCCTTCCTGCAACCCTCCAGCCCTCCTCCTTCCCGCAATCTGTCTCTTCTCCTTTTTCCTTCCTTCCTCCTCCCTACTACAATTCAGATAGAGTAAAATGCAACAAAGATCACTAAACTATTAAGTTGTATACAAGGTCACCGAATTATTTTTTTTTGCAAATTAGTCACTAAACTACTTTGTTTGAAGTCACTTCTTCTACTTTTGCATAGTGACTATATGACTATAGACACACTTAGGATAGTTCAGTGACCAAATTTGTAATCAGAGTGACTCCAAACACGCACTTAAAGAAGTTCAATGACCAAATTTGGAAAAAAAAAAGTTAAGTGATTTTATATGCAACAATCTAATAATTTGATAACTATTGGTATATTTTGCTCTTTAGGTGATGGTTATGGGGTGGTGCCGGGCAACAGTGGAAGCAAAAATTGATGAGGATGGCTTAAAAGAAGATAAATAATACTCTCTCCGTTCCACATTATTCGTCACATTTGGGAAATCTAACTTTTTAAAAATAGTGCATTGATTGTGATACTAGTACTTTTCTTTCCATTCTTGCCTTCCAAAATTCAATTTTGTAAATTTGAAATATGACATGATCAATCATTAAAGGAAGGGTAATAGTGGAATGAGAACCAATTTTTTTTTTGACTTTGTTAAGGTAACAAAATTTTGGAACATCTCAAAATGAAAAAATGACACTTTTAATAAGACAGTGAGAGTAATAATAATATTTTAATATGATACCCGTATTCTAAAATGTTTACCAAGACAAATTATTTAAATGGTTCCCAGTGTACAAATCATGAGTCTATTTTCATAAATGATTTTAATTTCAATTCCAATTCCAAACTATGAACCAAGTACCGCCTGAGTTGGAGATTTGAAATCCATAACAAGGGAGAGTGTGATTTTAATAGTTAAATAATTGGATATCAAATGCACCCATATTTCTTGTCATTTCAAATTCATCTAATTCAAATCCATTCATTTCAAATTCAAATCCACCCATTTGAATGCAACCTAAGTTTATTTCTCAATTTTTTAAAAATTATTCATGTTAATTACGCGTTACCTTCTTAAATTCTTTCGTATCATTAACACTTTAGTACCTAACGTTATTTTTTGAGCATTAAATCCTTCTATTATATCAGCTCAATATTTTGACTCATTCTACCATGATTCTACGTTATTTTTCTTTTTTTTTTTAGTCTACAAATTTTGAGTTACTTATTAGGGTTAAATCTATTTTGACCACCAAAAATTGTCACCATTTACTATATCGCACCCCAAACTAATTTTTTTAATCATTTTGTCCATTAATGTTTTGTTTCTTGACACCCAAATTATAATGGAAGTTATAAAAGTAACGAAATAATCGCGAGTTCTATACATGTATCTTTAACATGTGTTATGCTATTTAACATAAAATTTTGTTTTATTACAGCTCTTGGTATTACATTAACAACGCGTGTACAAAGCTCATGTACATTCCATTACTTTTATATCTTCTATCAAAATTTGAGATGAAGTGTCAAAAAACAAAAAGTTTTGAGGGCAAAGTAATCAAAAAAATCATTTAGGATACAATAGTGGTAAATGGTGACAAGTTTAATGGGCCAAAGTGGATTTAACCCTAGTTATTATTCTATAAAATGATTTGAGCCAATTAGAATAAAATGGAATTTTTTCTAAAGAAAAAAGGAAAGTTCATTATTTTTTGTTGTGGTTGGTGGATGTGATATTTGTTATTGGAAAGAGAGAGAATAATGGAGATGAAAAAAGAATATAATAAATGGGGAACAATGGTCAAAATACAAAATTTGCATATCGAAAAGGGGTTAAATTTTTAAAAAATTAATATTAGGTATTAAAGTGTTAGTAGTGCTAAACTTTAAGGGGGTAAAATGTAATTAACCCATTTGTATTTTTATCCATTTAGTCAAAATTTCATACACCATTATAAATGACTGTTTAAAAAATAACATTACAACTAAATTGATAGTAATACTAAAATTTGAGAAGGTAAAATGCAAATAAACCAAATTATTGAATTCGTATTAAAATTAACACGGTTAAATAAGGTGAGGAAAAGAAATTGGTTCTAGAAAAAAAAATTGTTATAAAAAATCTTACCAAGTGACATGTCAAGTAGTATTTCCAAATAAATGAGACTATAACATTTTAAATAATGACCTATCAATTCATTTTATTTTTTAAAACACTATTTTAAACAATAAAATTTCATTGATTTAGAGATATCATGTACCACTTGATTGAAACACGATCTCCCAACATATTAAATAAGTAGACTTGAGAGTACTACGTTTAATTGAACTACCCCCAATAGTCAAAAGCTCCAAATTATTACAAATTCCTGTTGTGTTACATTGTACCATGCTACTCTCACCTTCTTCTCCCACTCTGTTTTAACTTTTCCCCCACAAAATTCCATCGCCTCCGTGTATATCCGAATCTCTCCGTCAGGATTCAAAATTTTTTTTCCCAATCCCTGGTAAAGGGATAGCTTTCCAGATCAATTATAGATAGGTGGGCTGCAATTAACAAATCTGGGCATGCTTCAATATTGCAACATGTATATATTGACGACTCCACTCCCAAAGCCACACTCTTTGATATACTTGATTCATATAGCTTCAGAGATGGCCGACGATATTTCACCTTAAATTTGAAGAAACTGCAGAAATTTTGATTCACAATATATTATAATTAACCAACTCAAACCAGAGAAAAAAAAAATCTTAGTTGAAAACTGTTCTTCATTAACGAAACAAGTAACAATTAGCCACATAAAATTAACCAAAAAATCATAAAAATCAGTTTTTTGCAAGGAAGAAGAATAATATGAAATTTAATCCAAACCCAAAAGACAAGGATTCAACAGCATGAAATTCACTGGCTTCGGTTTTATTTTTTATTTTTTGTGCTGGAAGTGGACTGAAATTACAAAGATCGCTTATCCTTTTCCTCTATAATCAACAAATATATAGAAAGAAATATGGATGAAGTTTTAGGGATCTAGAAATATGAATTTAAAGTTTTAAACCCCTATTTGATTTTGGGACTGTAATAAACAAAATTTTATAATAGGAATTAAACTGATTGCCTCGAAAAAATACTGTATCGTTTTGTAATTCAACTCAACTGGAGATACAAAGAAGGGGAGGAACTTTGAGGCAACCTAAAAAAACGAAAATCAGAGAGCGAGAGAAGAAGAAGGAGAGATACTGGTAGCAAGAGAAGAAACTTTAAAAAAAAAAAAAAACAAAACGTGTGAATCAGGTAAATAATTGAGATTTGAGAACTTTGACTATGAGGGTACTTTTGTCATATTGGACAAAATTGCTCTGGCTGAATATATGTTGCTCTGGCAATAACACCGGCCTTTATATTTAGTTCAGCCTTTAGAGTTGACCTCAGGCTAGCCCGTTTGACCCTTCCTTTGGGGCAATAATATTATTGGCCAGCTGAAACCAAAGATCACATCATTATAAGTATTTAATTTAATCTGTTTAATCTAATATAAATCTAATATAAATATATTAAAATATCGTACGTTGCTTAACCTTTTTAGCCATTTATGTGGACGAGATCTTTGTTTGCTGTGTGTATAGTAAATTTGCTGACTTAAACAAGTTAATTTCATGCCAAAATGTACAAATCTTTTTCTAAACTTTCTTACATTTGTTTCAATCTATCTACATTCTTCTATTTTGAATGATTTAAATTTTTCAAAACAACTCTTATCTCATTAAACTACCTCAACAAAATCATGCAAACTCTTTAATTTATTTAGTTAATCCTAATCTTCACTAATTTTAAAAAATTCAAGTATGAGATAATTACGTTATAAATATTAAGATATCAAAAAGTTTACTTTCACATGTTTTTTTTTTCTCTATGTAGTTTGATGTGGAAGCAACTTTATTTTCCTGCTATACTCTGCATTTCATTTTATTTTCATAAATTTATATATCACATAGATTATTTGATCTCTTTCCATAATCATTCATATGCATAAATAGGGTGATTCAACAAAATTCATGCTTTAAAATTTTATCTTTTGCTATAGGGTTTTAATTTTAGTTTTTCTATTTTAGTTACAAATTCTTCATGATTTCACCCTAATATCCTACATATACAGTTCATAGACAAGTATGTTGGCGAATTTTGGACCATTCCGTATTTAAGCATTGATTTAGACAGAAAAGATATCCAAATACAATTTTCATTAAATGATATTTGTCTTTTTTGTTTTCTAAAAAAAAGGATTGGAGTAGGGAAAAATTATGGATGTAATACCCTAATTTTTATTTTTTTCCTTTTAATCATGTTTAATTTTTTTTTTTTTTATTTTGAGTGATCTAAATTGTTAATTACATAAAATTTGATTATAATTTCTTAATTGTCATAAACAAGAAGACATTCTGCATGTGCACGAGATAAAAATTAGTTTGTCATTTATAGGCAATTCATATGATATGACATGGCACAATTAATCTGAAAGTAAGTTAATCGGTGTTAATCTATCAGCTTTTTGACCATCTCAAATTACTATAGAAGGAAGCGCCTTAAGTGCAACCGTATGAAGCGTCCCTAAATTTTTCATTATGTTTGACGTGTTGGGGTGAGTATTGTGTGAAAAGGACATTTGACTAGGCTACCTGATTAACCAATTGATTCATAAATAGCAAAGTTTTTTCACAAATTGCAGCATTAGTCCTTTAATGTTACCCTGATTTTTATCTTGACGTTATTCCTATTTTTTAGTAGTTTTTGAATTTGACCCCTATAGCTTATTTAGGATTTTTTTTAAAAAAAATTAAATCTTAAGTTTAAAAGGTTGACATGAGTTTAATTAATATTTGATTAAGGTTTAGTTAATTATTTGTTAGATTTAATTTAACTCATTTAAGTATATGTGAGGAGTTGTTGACTTCATTACTATTATCTATATTGTCTTTTTCTAATAACTCGTGTGAGCCCTTCTAGGGACATGGCACTATTTACTCTTACTATTTTTTTTTTTATATATATTTTTTTATCATTTTTGTGAAATGTGACATTTATAATATGCTTACTTTTTGTTCAAACCTTGCCAATAGAGATTCAAGATTAAGTATTTTTCTTTTATTATTTTCTACAACATTATTAAGTGTTTAGTTGGCTTTTATGTTAATTAAATTCATAATTAGTTTATAGTAACTCAGATTTTGATCTTAAAATAATAAATTAATTGGGGGTAAGAGATATTTGAGTTTAACACCTTGATGACAACTCTAGTAAATTAGAGTTATTTTTCTCTAAATTATAGCATTTTGATAGTTTAAATTCTGAAATTGGATAAGTAATTGAGGATTTTAGTTAATTTCTTTCATATGTATTTGTATTTTCGTTCTTGAATTAATTATGATAAGTTTGTGTTAAATTTTTAGTTTAATTAAGTACTTAATTGTGTTAATATTATGCAGGTTAAAAATTAAAGGTTAGAAGCTGAAAGGAACAAAGCTCAAGGGACTAGATTGCAAAAATGGATGAAATGAAGAATGTTAGGAGGAGAGTCGAGATCGCGGTCTCGACTGTTCCAGACCGCGATCTCAACTCGGGAATTTGTTCTACTGTATTAGAGTCGAGATCGTGGCCTCAAATATTCATCAGACCGCGATCTCGACTCACTGAAAGTTAAGTTGTAAGGGTAATTTTGTAAACTTTCTGCCAGTAACTCTTAATTTTTTGCCTAGTGTATTATTAGACTATTTAAGCTATCTAAAATTTAGTAAGATGTGTATAGTAGATAGTTTTAGTTAGTTTTTAGATAATTTAGGATAGCTTGAACTCCAAGTTTTATTTCTTAAATAGAAATTTCTCTTTAATTTTCTCTTAGATCTTCTTTTAATTTCTTGTCAAATTCAAATTTTGATTAGACAATTGTAGTGGGTTCATCGCAAGTTTCGCGTAGATATAATTTTTATTCGCTTTCTTGTCTAATTTAGTAAGAATTTCTTTACTTGCAAATTAGGGTTTCTTAGGAAAATTAGGGTTCTTGTTAATTTCTTGCATTTCTAGTTAGACTTTTCAATTTTTTGCTTTAATTCCTAGTTAATTCTTAGCGGGTTTTCTTAATTTCAATCAAAAATCCAAAAATATTTAGATTTCTAGTTTAACTCTTTCCATTTTATAGTTTAGAAATGATTGCTTTTAATGTTCAAGGCTTTTCTTTTGTAGTCCTTTTAGTTGGGTGATTTGCTTGTTTTTAATTTTAGTCTTAATTTGGTTAATTTAGGTTAGAATTAAGATTACGGTTTTTATTAGAATAGTTCTATCACTCATTGTTTGATTTTGCTTAACTACACAAGCACCCATAAATCTTGATAATTGCTTTCCAACAATTCTCGTGGAAACGATCCCTACTTCCTTTAACTACTAGTTGACAACCGTATACTTGCGGATGCTATCTAGTTAGTAGTAGGATTTAGGTATTTTATTAATTTATAACTAGGTGTGTAAAAGGCACCACTTGACGATGCTCCCTTCAACAGTGCTCTTGAATCTAAATATATTGTTTTCAAATACCAAATTCATCTAGGTAAATGATTTTAATAGTAGGAGAATAATATGGTAAATTTTCTATCAATGACTCGACACACCTAAAATATGCTAGCGGCTGTCTCTAATTTTTTAAGAAAAAAATACTTTTTCCTATATGTATTTGTAGGTCGATAATTGTCACATTTTACAAGTCTTAATTTATGCCCTTTTATCTTATTTTTATTTAATTAATTTTTTATTTTTATTTTTATTTTCATAATTACTTTAGATGTAAAAATGATTGCCACCGAGTCTTGTTTAGAAAATGAAAAAATAATTTAAAATCGTAAGTAATATAATATTATTAATATTGCAATTGATCCAATCTTGTTCTGTTCATCCAATAATTATTGACTCAATATATATTATTTCAATCATTAAAATTTCATTATATCACTAACTACTACTCTGTATACAACTCTAATATTATTTAGAGCAAAATACAAAAATAGTCACTAAACTATTGCTTGTAACAATTGATCATTCAAGTATTTTTTTTTTGGCACAATGGCAAGCTAACAGTCATTTTAAGGATAAACTTGTTAAAATACCTTAAAAAATAACGGCTAAGGGGTTAAAACAAAAAAATTAGAAAACTTTGGGGATTTAGTTACAATTTTAAAAGTTGTGCCTTCTTCTCCATGAATTTAAAACTCAGAACCAAGGACAAAAAAATCCTGCCTCGTACTTGGAATCTTCAAAATCTTAAAAAATATATATATATTTATAAGGTCAATTTATTTTGTTTAAGTTCTTCAATTGTAATTCCCAAAGCCAAGTATCATTTTTCGCGGTGAAGTAAAACTTGTGTAGTTTGTAATTTTTTCAATTTCATTGAAATTTCCTAAGGGTTGGCAACATACAATCAAGTAGTTAATTCTTTGCAAGAACAGCACCTTCTAGTTGAGTTTAGACTACACCAAAGTCCCCTGGGATTCTATTGCCCTCCGGGGTCAATTACACCCTTCGGAGGAAAGCATTAATACCTAATCTCTGGAGTAAGAATAACCCTTCCGAAGGTAAAAAATAAAAAAATGAAACCCTAAGTCTTCCAATACCAAGTCTAACCCCTCCAGAGGCAATGCGAAAGACTTCTTAATGTTCCAGTCTTGGGAAGTACCTAGAACATACCTACTCACTGGAATAGGACTTACCCCTCTGAGAACAATTCCAAAGACCTCCAAGAGTGAAGTACATGTACCTTACCTACTCCCTGGAGTAGGACTTACCCCTCTGAGGGCAATTCTAAGGACTTCCTAGTGTGAAGTACCTAGACCATACTTATTCCTGGAGTAGGACTTACCCTTATGGGGATAGTTCCAAGAACTTCCAAAAATGAAGTATCTGTCATATCTACTTCCAAGGGCAATGCTAAGAACTTCTAAAAGTGAAGTATATATACCATACTTACTCCCCAGAGTAGGACTTAGCCATCCGAGAATAATGCCAAAGTCTTCCCAATATGAAATACATAGGCCATACCTACCTACCGGAGTAAGATCTTTACCCTTCCGGGGGCAATGTCTGTCTTCCCAAAGTGAAGTATCCATACTATACCTGCTCTCTGGAGTAGGACGTACTCCTTTGGGGGCAACGCCAAGGTCTTCCTAACGTGAAACACCTGAAATAAGGCCGTACCTACTCCTTAGAGTAGGACTTGCTAAAAAAGAAATAAAGTCTAAGTCTGCTAAGGATGATAATAGCACTTAGTCACTTCAGATGAAGCTAAATGATTAAGGGAGGTAGGAAGACTACACAATTCTAAACTTAATATACTGTAGACAAGTGATAAAAAGAAATGCATACTACTATAGAAAGATAGAAAATACGACATCTGAAGTGTTGGTACATGGAGAGGCCCTAACTCAAAGTCCAACCAAGCATGGCAGTGACAATTATTAGAAAAGATAACATAAAAAAAATGCATGACAAAATTCGAGAGCTCATACAAAAGGAAGACCTTGAATTATAAGGCCATGAAAACAAACAATTAAGAAACTATGTGCCAGTCTAAATTAGTAAAGCAATTGAAGTGAATGCCTAATCTACTCATATTCCTTAGTAGTTCCCGAAACTATGTCTTTGGCACCATCACCTGATGCACCTCTAGCAGTCAGAGCATCTGATGTACTGGGATCAACACTTACTAACCTGAGTAGGGGTAGTTGAAGTGTTACCCCGAATCAGGTCTTTGAGGTTTAGGTGAGGATGAGCTTTCTTCACGACCCATAATGACTTCAATGTACCCCTCATTATAGTAGTCAGAGCTCCGATCAACCACTAATTCATCGAACTCTTTACTAGCACGGTAATCTTCCAAGTGTTTCTGCAGGCGATCCTGGTAGTCTTGGGAATCAAGGAATTCAACTACTGCTTGCTATCTACTCTTCTTCTCTAAGGCTGCGAGCTCCTCCTTAGGGCATCTACCATCTTCTTTTCCTTAGCCCTTATTTAGGACAATTATACAGTAAGAGAATCAAGCCATAACCTTTTCTAAGGACTCGGTTGCTTGATCTTTGATCTTCATCATTTCGTCAATCTTCTTAGCTATTTCTTTGCATTTCCTGTTAGCCTCGTTACACTTCTTGGTCTCTTCTTCATACAACTTGGTTGTCCAGTTGAGTTTGTTCTCAAGTTTAGAAATACAAGAGAAATGTAAAGCAGATTCGTCAGCTTGCTTTCAGGTAGTAGTGAAAAGAACCAATCTGAGGAGGAGCACGTCCCAAACTACTTCCTGGACAGCTAGCACAAATGCCTCGGACACTTGACCTGGTGGTTCCATAGCAGGGGTCGACTCAGTAGGTTCCTCAGTAAGAGACCTAGAAAGCAGAGCAGAGGTCGGATAAATCCTGATTTTCTTTCTTCCGTCTCTTATACACATCTAGAGGTGGAGAAGATCTCTTCTTTTTCTTCCCTGTGTCGCAAGTTTTGTCCACGAGGTCAAGGATATCAAGATCCATGTCCTTTCTTCGGGTTAGTGCTCATTCCCGAATAGCATCTAATCCGGTAGTCACTGCACACAAGAAATAAAAAATAATTTATTCACCAAAATAATCAATAAATAAATGTCGGATAGATAAAGAAAGAATACAACGTGATGAAAGAAATTTTTTCCAAGGATAACCTATGGGACTAAGATGGTCAAGAGGAGTAAGGCTTAACCCTGTAGAAGCCAAGGGTCACCTAGTCATTGCTCACTACTTTCCAAGGGACTTTTTCTGCATCGGTCTTAATGGCTTCTCGATCATGGTTGCTCAATTTGACTACCTTATTTAACCTCGATGTGTCTACTTCAAAATTCCAATCCAAAAATTTCCAATCCGAACTCCTCTACAATAAGAAATATTTTTTCCTCCATGCCTTCTTCTGAGGTTGTGAACCCTCAAGTAAATTCATTTTATATATGAAACTAAAGATGCTACTGAGTACAGTAGACGAAATCCAAATGTAGTGATAAATAAGGGTAAGGAAGGGATCACTGCCCGAGTCTAGCAGATGAGGATAAATGCATTAATGCATCCAAAAGACTTGGCAAAAATCTATCCAAACCTGACTTGATAGTAATTCAAGACTTCCAAAAGGAAGGAGTGTAATGTAAACCTCAAACCTGTCTCCAATTGAACTAGATAAACAATTACGTAATTCTTGTAATTCAAACAAGGTCTATGCTTTGGTCCTTGTGTATTTGTCTGAACCTTCATGTCATCAGGAATGTGATATTGTTCAAGCCATTTCTCAATTGAATCCACATTGACGTCGGCTGCAGGTAGTTGGGAGTAAATGTTCTTGTCTTCATTCGGAGTCCTTTTAATTTTTCCTTCGGGAAGAGGAGAGGCATCACTCCTACAAGATTGACCATGCTCTACTTCCATCTCAACTGCTACGTTAGAATTACGGTGTGTTTGTTCCTTGCCATGGCCAAGGTATAAGAGCAAAGGTGGCATACTTGCACATGAGGTAGTGGTACTAGACAAGTTCACTCTGGATCTACGTGGTAGAAAATTAGACCCCTTGGGTGTATACGGTGAAAATCCATGTCCCCTGCATTTATATGGTGGAAGAGCTCGGACACCTCTGTGCATAGACTGTTGAGCCTCATTAGACTTAGGGACACTCCCTACATCAACTATTCCTTTCTCACTATCCTAACCGGTTCCGTCATCGTAGTCAAAAAAATCTATAGCACCGATGGTTTCGGTGTGCAAGACTATTGTTAACCTCCTGATCATCATCAAAGTTTTTGTCATCATCAATTTCGATATCATCATCCTTGGCGTCATCACCGGAGTTGAGTTTGATCGAAAAAACTGAGGTATCTATGTTTGAGGAAGAACCATGGTCGGCCGAAGAGGAAGATGCATCATTATCACTAGGAAATCTGTGGTTTACTTTGGATGTTGTGGAGTTGGGATTTGTTATTGTAGAATTTTTCATGGCATTGTTTTTCTCCATGTTGGTCTTTAAGCCTAAGAATTAAATCTTAGGAGTGAAATTTTGTTTGGTCGTGGACTAATTATTTGAAGCACAGTCCCGATGGTATGTTTAAGTCCAACTATGCATTGATGGGGATAAAACCACAGTTGGAGTCTAAAGTTGTTATGTGCAAATTTTGTTGGACAAGTTAAATAGTAAAAAAAAGGAAAGAGGCGTGCAATAGGACTTGAGAACAATTTGATCACTGCAGGAATAAAGGTTATGATGAAAGTCTTGACTAATATGGATTTTGAGGACAAGTCTTCAATTACGCAAAGAATTGGTGCAACTAAATCTCTAAGGCTTGGTAAAAGAATATAATAAAGCAAGACAAGGATAAATGGTTTGGACTTACTTGGCAGATGTGGTTGGAATGAGGACTCTGTACAGCTGTAATCCTGTGGAGTAAGTTGGTGTCCAAGGAATTGGTGGAGTAAGGAGACTTGGAGTAGCAAAATTGAGAAAAGTTGTTAAAATGTGTGAAGTCCTAAGTCCGTGGGACAATTAAAATCTATCCAAGGTATATTTAGGCTGAAGTCTCGTGGATAAGTACTTCACAGTAATAGGGAATTCCACAACACTACCCCACAACAGTAGGGAGCTCCACGGCATACTACGCAGGAATAAGGACTTTAGAATACTAGGGAACTCTACAACTGTATTGTTACTAGTGACAGGGAAATTTCAAAGTTATTTTACTCAAAGGAAAAGTCCATACAGAAATTTAAGTTTGGGCTCAAGTATCTACACTACGGTGTAATTAAATTTTTTATTTTTCTACTCCGGTAGATAATTTTTTTTAAATAATTCTCAACTAAATGTTAAAAATAATATTTTTCTTCCAAAAAAATAATTTTTTAAGTTATAAAATTGGCTATATTCAATATTACGGCTCTGGCCAGGATGCGAATATGGCATCAAATACTTGACACTCTCAACTCGAAAAATTTCGACTTGAGTCTGAGGGCAAATGATGATGCCAAAATAATACACCCAATAACAATATTACACGTGGCTCCGGGCCGGGTCCATTAGAGGTATTTTAGTAATTTTTCTCTTGTGGTTCAAATAAGTCAAGTATTATATATTCGACTCACAGATCGATTCGACCCATCGATTTCAGATATAAACATCAAAGTGACAGGTCATATTCAATTAACTCCTTTTCTAATTATTCAACCTCTGAATTCTTATTGAATTTTACTTTCTGATCTAAGCACTGACTTGAGTGTCGGGATGGGGGACACAACCCAGCTCTTTTTTTATTTTCAGGTGATCCGGAGTGGGTATTATGCGCGGAGCTCAACCTTACTTTGGACGATATTAGACACAAGCTAACCCTATCTCAAATTTTCATAGCAATAAATTTTTTTTTCAGAGGGGTATCCGGGCCTTTGGGCCCGACTAGTCCATCTCCCCTACAACCCCTAACCCCAGACTGCTGGACGGTAACTCTTGGGGTTCGAACTTGAGGTCGAGACCTCACGGTAACTACAGTTTTGTTGGAACTAGTCGAACTCCCCAGGAAGGTTCGTAGCAACAATTTCCTTCTCATTTTTCTTGCAATACAATTGGTACGGGCAATTGCCATCTCGTCGAGTGTAAGCAATTGCCATCTCGTCGAGTGTAATACAATTGGTACGCGCCTTCCATGTCCTTTCCGCTTCGGGAAAAGACGTGGCAATTGCCACTTCCACATACTGAAGAGCACTTGCATTGCTCTTTCTTTTCTTGCACAACACTTTATATTTTTGCAGAGTCAAAGAAAGATTTATTGCAATTGTACAAAAGGTTGGTGTGGTGTCTAGGAATCCCTCCAAGAGAACAGTAACACCGCCTTCTCGAGTGCAAGCTAGGGGAGTACTGCTATTTTGTATTTGCATGTACTGTATTATTCAATGAAATCTGTGGAAATGGAGTTCTCAAAAAATTGGAATTTGAAGTTTCACAGGTTTTTCGAGGACATCCTGCTCAAGGTTATTGGCTGGTATAAGAATAATTTTTTCTTTATAAAAGCAGCCTTGTTCACTTCGGGTATGTGTCTTTTTTTTCTTCTTCTTCTTTTAAAATACATGTATATACGTACTTAGATAGCACTCAAAATATCTGCAAATGTTTTCTCTAACTTCCCATGTTTGGTTGTACTAAAGTCAATAAAATATTTGCTCCGTAAATAATTTTCCACTTCCTTAAAAAACTTAAGTGAAGTTATTTTCCTATAATTAATCATGCGTTCTCACCACTTCTATCTGCTATCAAACAAAAATTTTAAAATCATAGCCATAAGCTTTAACAATCCGATGCCCGCAAATTCACCGGAGACTTGCTCGAGAAATGTCAATTGTGGTTGCCGTTCTTTAACATTTAAAGAGATAAAGCAGGTGGTAATAATTGTCATCTTTAGGAAACTCAACAACTCCGATGATTTTTCTCTCACATAATATTTCAGACACAAATCTCCACCACCCAATAGCATCGGAGGCACAAAATGACAAGATTGAGAAAGATCTATGGAGGAAACCATTGCTTTTGGCATGTTTCTTTAACAATTCTTTGAATTTGTTATATGTTTGCTTGAGAGTGTAATGTTGTTGCTATTGAGGTTTTTTACTTCTACCGAAATTGACGAGGCCATCACCACCGGTGGAAGAAAGTTGGAGGACTTTTCATTAATTAATAAAACGGGTGATATTCTGAATTATTGCCTTTTATTTGTTAAACAAGACTTTTCAAGAAAAATATTGTAATAATGTAAACCAAACACGGAAAAATAATAGAAAAATAATTATTTTCCTGAAAAAAAATGCTGGGAGTAGAAAATATTTTCTTAGTGAAAATATTTTACAGTGTAGCAAACGTTCCCTACGTGGTAAAATTGTGGATAAGTAGCTAGTGACCACCAACTCTTGGGCTGGTGGTCCCGCACAGAGGTAAATGTTTCAAACCTTTTCTAATTCATTGTGTTTATGGAAAATCGTTCTAAATTATAAGGGGTAAAACTGGTAGCTATGCTCACAATCAGATTCAGATATTGAAAATAGCTATTGTTTCTGTTCTATGTGAATTTTATTAGGATTGGTAACAAGCCACGCTTTTGTGGAATATGCCGTGGTTGGTGTTTTCATAAACTATCTTACACAGAAAGGGGATCATACCCTGCCAATAGCTGCGAAAATTACCAATATTCAAGACGGACTGTCGACTGTTTTGAAGATTGTTGTTGCTTTTGTATCGGACGCCTACACAGGGCGCTTCAAAATGGTCGTATACTCCACCGTCATTTACATAGTAGTGAGTCTGACCTTTTCTCTTACCGCTTTTTTATTCCTCCTCCTCCTACTTGTATATCATTTGATATCGTAAACGAATAATAAAAACTTAGATTTTCACTACATTATATTCCGTTAGAAATTTATAAAATTTGATTGACAATATTAAATGGTAGAACAATATATATATTTGCAGCGGAGCCACATTAGGAGTGCCGCCACTGAACTCCTAGGCTCCCTTATTTTCAAAGGAAAATTTTTGGAATTTTTAGAGATATTATAGTAGGGGAATTCTACAGTTTGGTTGAAACAACCATTTCATTGGTTTTAAAAACTTGTACAGTACAAAGTGTTAAAGTACAAAGTGTTAAAGTATTATGTTATACTATATATGCCTTTAAAGTATAACGAGATGTTTTCTTCAAGAGCACTGTCGAATTTTTCATTAAAGTAATCTTATACTTTTGCCCCCACTCGATAAAGAAAAAAAAAAAAAAATCAAACAATAGGTATAGTAATTTTTTTGAAATGTTTAGAAATATTATAGTAATTTTATATATTTGAGATATTTTTACTGTAGTTCAATTGTTATATACTTAGATTATATTCGTGAAATGTTATTATACTTTCCAATAATAATATCATGATTGATGTGGTACTTTCTCATTTTGACTTTATAATCAATTATTACAACTAAAATTTAACTACAAAATTTTGATAAAGTATTTTTTTTTTTAAAATTGCCACTTTTAAAAAATTACTATATATCGGGGGAGAAATACTGAAGATGAATATTGCATTGTAAATTCTAATGTGAATCACTTAAAGGAAAAGTTGCACACAAGCATTTATATTTTTATTATTCACATTTGTACCTCACTGAAATTCTGCACTACTTTCGTATTTATGTAAATCTAATTTCTATAATATACAAATGCTATTAAATGATTAAAAATGAAGAAAACCTACAACTAGTGCATGAGATGTTGTAATTACAACTTGTGTTCTTATTATAAATACAATAAATTGTGTCCCCACTGACAAAATTTTTAACTGCAAAAAAGCAGCAGGATTGCTCCGCCCTGTTTGCAGGGATTGGCAATACTGTGTATTGCAGCTTGGATACCAAATAATTATATGGGACTTTTGTGGGTAGCTTTGCTGCTAGTATCAATAGGTAAAGCAGGACGGAGAGCTCCTCTACAAGCCTTTATGGCTGATCAAGTTTTGCCCAATGAGATAATATCCGAGGAGGCCGAGAAGCACAAAACGAGTCATCAAAGTGTTTGGTGGAACATTTTCTGGTTCTTGGGCTCTATTATAGCTCTGTTTTCAGCTGCCTCGTGGAAAATTCTTTGCTTGATATCAGCAATTGGAATGTTTGCTGCATGGTTATGTTTCTTATCAGGCTTCGCATTCTACAGCTGCATAAAACCAACTGGTAGCCCTCTCACTAATGTTTTTTATGTTGTGAAGATGGCAATATCAAAGAGACAACTGAGATACCCTGTTTTCCCAAATCAGTTCTATAAGAATCACAGTGATCAAATAAAGATTTCGCCTGCTATTCCATAATGTTCTTCAGGTATATATCGTGCCCTAGCTCTCTCACTTATCACTACCGTGTAGTCCACATTGCACCACCCAATACTCATTTAGTTAGAAAATAGGAGAATGTTTCATTAGGGGTTCATAGATATTGAATATCATATTTTAAAATTCTAATCGATAAACCAAGATTCAGGCCATATAGGTGGCAATTTATAATTTCTGTGTATTCAAATTCTCTTAGGAGTATAATTGTATCTCATACGAGATTTTTAACACCTATACTCGTTCAGTCATGTCACATGTTTCAATCTTCAGTCGTCTAATATAAGTGAATAGCATATCAGCAAGAATCATAGGATAGAGGATGGGGCTCTTAAAAATTGGGACACACACACATATATATAACAAAATATCAATTTGATCACTAAACTATGTTTCAGTTGTCATTTTAGTCACTATACTTCTTTGGATGTGAAAAAGTCATTCACATTCTAAAATTGTGTCTAAGTGGTCACTTCATCAATTTAAAGCTTCCATACATTAAGTCTCCGTTAGTCAGCTACATGTGCATGTTACATGAGTTTTAGCGTGGGTAAAGTTGTCCAATCACTCTTTACCATACTTCACCTTCAATATCTTCCTTCCCCATCAATCACAACGACCCTTCTCCTCCTCCCTTAACAACCACAACCACCTTCCGACCACCATCCTCAGCCCTATCTTTGCCACCCTAGCCCATCCTCTACCCCTAACCCCTCTTCCCAACTCAGATCCAGCTACCCCAACCCCTTTCCCACCCTATCCCACCATTCCCAACCCCTTCCTTGCCCCATCCCGCCACTCCTAATGCCTCTCCTACCCTATCCCGCCACTCCTAACCCCTTCCCCACCCTATCCCATTACCCCCTAACCCTTTCCCCAGACCATCCAGCCATCCCCAATCCTTTCCCTACCTAATCCCGCCATCCCCAACCCATCTTCCACTCCCAACCCCCCTTCCCAACTTAGATCCAGTCACCCCAACCCCTCCCCCAACCCATCCAGGACCATCCCCAACCCCTTCCTACCCTATCTCGCCACCCCAAATCCTTCCCCACCCTATCCCGTCACCCTCAACCCCTTTCCCACCCCATCTCGTCAGCCCCAACCCCTCGCTCTTATCATAAAGCAATCACCTCTGTATCTAGATCTAACAAAAATCAAAATCAAAATATAGAGATTAAAGTTCATAAAATCAAGAAATATATCACAAAATATTATCAAGTCCTTCTTTGGATTTTTTGCATGCCTTCGAGATTTCGTTTTTTCTTTGAAGGAGGTGCTACTTGATTGCTAGAAGAAGAGGCACTGGCTTCAGCAGAGGCCGAGAGGAGAAAGGAGGAGAAATTAGGAGGGGAAGGCGGCATAGAGAAAGGAGGGAGAAGAAAGGTGAAGTAAAAATTTAGGGTTAGTTATTGTCTTAGGTGTTTTTAGACAATTTTGCCCTTATTAAAAGTCACATGAAATGCACGTCAGTGACTAACGGAGTAGTTAATCGAAAAATAGATAGAGTGCCTATTGAAAACACATTTTTAAAAGTTTAGTGATATTTTCGGTCACCAAACAAATTTAGTGACTAAATTGACAATCGAGGGATAATTTAGTGACCAAATTGGTACTTTGCTCTCTCTCTCTCTCTCTCTATATATATATATACAGTCCTGTTGAGGGAACTATTCCTTGGCTTTAAGGACTTGTATAGTACAAGTTTTTAAAACACATAGTATTGTACTGTACAAACCCTTAAAACACAAGGGAATGGTTCCCTAAAAGCGACTGTAGAATTTTAAATATATATATATATAGATAGATAGATAGATAGTTCATTGAATACTACCAAACATGGATTTTTTTTACTCTCTAATTTGCAAGTACAAAAACACGCATAAATATTGATGGAAATTTTTGTGAGGTCTTCGGTCGTTGGAAAACCTCTATTTTCAATTCTGGCTAATATGCAAGCATTTTGGCCAGGGCGAAAATTGGTTTGGCCTTGGCGAAAAGTGTTCTTGCATGAAATATGTCATTTATTTTTTTGATATATATGTTAATTAGTTTTCAGTGATTGCTTATAAAACTAATATGAAACTAAGTTGGAAGTTGTAGAACTTAATTTAATGTTGCTATTTGATTATAGAAAATTCTACAGTTCCTTTTAGTGAATCATTTTCTTATACTTTAAATACTTGTATAGTACAACATCATGTATTTTAAAAGGTTATACTGTACAAAATTTTAAAGTCAAGAAAATGGTTCTATAAAAGGGACTGTAGAATTTTCTTTGATTATAGGTGTTTAAACCTTTATTGTGATGAATATGTGCAAGCTCAAATGAAAAAAAAAAAAAAAAATGGCACCTATTCATTTGATTTTTGGTTGAAAAGTGATGTTAAAAGGTTATAAGTTTAGTTGCTGAGGTTATCAATCAAATGAAATAACCTTCGGTGAATTGCCCAATGTGTTTATCAATAGGGATAAATTGACTTTGACTCCTTAAATTTGCCACTATTTACTACATTGAACCCTGAATTAATTTTTGATCACTCCCTTACCTTCTAACGTTTTTGTTTCTTGATACGTGATGCTCTTTACACACCTAGTTATGACATTTATGAAACACCTAACTCTTACTACTAATTAGGTGGCATCCCGCAAGTATATAGTTGTCAATTAGTAGTAAAGGGGAGTAGGGATCGTTTCTACAATGATTGATGGAAGGCAAATACCGAGATATATGGGTATTAATATAGTTAAGCAAAAATCAATCAATAAGAGATGAAACTACACTAATCAATTTCATATTTAAACTCAAGTAAACAAGACCAAATTAAGCTAGTTTATCTACTAAAACAAGTAATGAAAACTAAACAATTACGAAATTAAGAGACTAGCTACTAAATTCTAACAAAAGCAATTAACTAAAAGCACTTCATTCTACCCTAGATTTACCGAAATAAGGCTAAAATTAAAAGCAAGCAAGTTACCCAATTAAAAAGACTACAAATAAGAACCTACAAGAATAAAAGCAACCATTTCTACACTAGAAATTGATTAACAAGTTAAAATTGAAATGTAAATGTTTTTCGATTTTTTATGATAGTAAAGAAAGCCCACTAAAAATTAATTAGAAATTAATGCAAGAAATTGAGAATTCTTAACTAAAAAGTAAGAATTAACAAGAACCCTAATTTTTCTTAGAAACTCGAGATCGCAAGCATAGAGATTTTCACTAAATTAAACTAGAAAACTTGAAACTAATGATAAACCCACTACAACTATCTAATCAAAATTTAAACTTGCAAAGAAATTAAAAGAAGATCTAAGAAATGATTAAAGAGGGCTTTTCATTCAAAAGAAACTTGAGAGTCAAGTTTTCCTAATCTATCCTAAAATCTACTAATTTTCTAACTAAAACAATCCTACTTACTCTATTACAATTTTTGAAGTAGTTTAAATAGTGTAGTATTATAAAAGGCAAAAATTAGGAGTTGTTTGCTGGAAGATTATAAAATTGCCCTCACAACTTATCCCTCAGCGAGTCGAGATCACAATATGGTAGGAAGGATTTGAGATCGCGATCTCGACTCTAAAACATTTAAGACATTTTTCCGAGTCAAGATCGCAATCTGAGATTTTGAGATTGCGATCTCAACTCTAATATATTTAGAGTATTCTCCCGAGTCGAGATTGCGATATGGAGGAATCCAGATTGCGATCTGGACTCTATTCCCAGCATTCTTCCATTTCTTCCATTGTTTCACTTTGGTCTCTTGAGCTTTGTTCATTCCAGCTTTCAACCTCTAATTTTGACCTGCATAATATTACCACCATTAAACAATTAATTAAGCTAGAAATTTAATAAAACTTATCATATTTAATAAGAATGAAAATACAAACACATATGAAAGAAATTAATTAAAATCTTCAATTACTTATCCAAAGTTCAGGATTTAAATTATCAAAATGCCGTAATTTGGAGGGAAATAACTCTAGTTTACTAGAGTTATCACACCTCCAAACTTAGCGTTTTGCTAGTTCCGAACAAAACAAAAAAATTAAAAGAAACCTACAAGATGTGGTAATAACACTTAAACACATAAACACCACCAAAATTTGACGAGACACTTGATGAATCGTGGATGTACTTAGAACAATTAAGAGATCTCTCAAGAAACTTTCAATACTATATGATAGGTGAAGTATTTAAGTGAATCAATCCAACATTGCAATTTTTTTTACAAAGAAGCGCACGTTCATTTACTACACAAGATTTCACATCACTAAAAATTACTATTCTCAAAAAGAGTTACCAAAAGTTTCAGTTCTATTCATTTAAAATATCATTGCTTCTCAAATCACAAATATTATAAGTTACTCAATTATCCCGGCTAGGCATCATGAAAATAGAAGTTCATTTAGGAATCAACTTAAATGCAAATGTCACACATTTTGAGAATAGACCTCTAACAAGGAATAAGTAATATGAGATCAATGATAAGTATTACAAACATTTATTCCTTAACTTATTGATATACTAAAACTCAATTCCTAATGGCTTAATTCGGAGAAACAACATGGGTACACAATGTAGGAATCCCTACTCGCCTTATTACTACTCTAATGGCTTATTTCGGAGAAACAATATGAGTACATGTCGGAATCCCGTACTCGTCTTATTCTTAAATTTTATTTATTTTTGATTAAAAACGGTCCTAAACCAAGGAAAACAAGTGAAATGTACTTAAAATTAATTTCAAATATCAATTATTCACAAATTAGAAGAACATTCCCTATGAAAACACACAAAATGTCCCAAAATTCTTTTTATTTCATTTAACTAATTTTTTTTCAAATGATAAATCGTCTAACAAAATAATATAAGCGATTTGATCAGAAACAATATTTTGAGTGAATTTTCCTAAATTTTCACCACTTCTTTCGAAAAAATAGATAACTCTAAGTTTTTGAAATCTTTATGATGTAAAAGAACTGCTCACTCACACCTAAGTCCATGAAATGACCCTATCAAATACTTCAATCATTTAGTATTGTACGTCATAATTCATCATCATTGAGTACTCAATTGATCGTTGTACAATTTTCCCTCCATTATGCATCAAGTGACCTCAACATGCACAAAATAACCGATCCTAACACAAAAAATAAACACTCCCAAACTTGTCATTTTATTCAAATGATGAGTACAACTTATCCTACTGCTCACCCAAATCCAACATAACAACATATCCAACAATAATAAGAATTACTCAACTACGACACCATTTAAACCTGAAAGTTAAAACTGAGTAAAAGAGCTAAGAGTGTTAAACCTTGCCATGCATCTCATCAATTAAGTCCCATAAAAATCAACATCCAATTCAATTAATCAACAAATGCAAAAATGGCATCAGTTTAGAGCCCTTAGCCATTCTACTCTTATTAGGTAATAACATGACCAAAACTACACCAAGTATCTAACAAGGAATTTCCAAAAAGATTTAACCATAAAGCATCAAAATAGATGTCTACTTGGCGTCAACTTAAGGCCATTAGCCAAACTACTAAAAAGGAAAATTACATTATTCCAAATCAAATGACTTTTAGTGAAAATAAAATAAAATAAGTCAAATGTCAAAGTGCTAAGTAATGAAAAACAGATAAAATTATTCATCTTCCACAAATGACTTCAATTGCTTGGGTTGGATGTCATCAATTTTCAATACAGTTGGTGGCTTCAATCCTCTTGCTCTATCTCCTCTTGACCCTCCTCGGCATCACTGGGTTGGGCTTCTTCGTAATCATCATCTAGCTCCCCTCTGGTCTCACCCGCTTGACAGGATCCCTCTTGATGTGTTGAAGCTGCAGGTGGTATGTAATGTTGTTCACGAGGTGGACCAAAATGCCATGCTGAAGGTGGTAGTGGCCTAACCCATGTACCCAATGAAGTGGTCTGGAAATCTTCTCCAATCAAGATCAAGTTGTTGTGCATTACCATTTGACTGTATGTCCAATACCCTTGCAATTCATTTCTCTCATCTTCATTAACCGGGGCATTTAAGACATAACCTGGAGCATCAGAATGAAAGAAGTATTTTGAGGTGGTGTTGGCGGTCAAGGCTGAGTGAGATGTTCTTCTTGATGGTGCTTTTCATACTCTCTTACCATTTGGTAAACATACTCTTGATTAATCCTTCTGCATGGATAGGCCATTGGCTCCGCAGGATCAATCGGGCAACCTGCTAAAGTGCACAAATGGTGAATCAAGCTAGGGGCATAAAATATAGGTCGCCCGAACTTGTCTAAAAACCCCTGCCTGACAAGGCTACCAATAATCACCGGCATCCCCATCATAATAGCATACACTAGGAGTATTTTATCCCTTTGAATATAACTCAAGGCATTGAACCCCCAAATTCGGCAGCTGATAAAGTAAAACCATAATTTGGCTACCAAAGAGATTCTCTGATGTGCAAATTTCAACTCAATATTTGAGGAAGCACTCCTAACCCAAGCAACTTGCTTATCGCAAATGACATCTTTAATTGCATTCATGTCTTTCTCCTTGTCATTTAAGAAGGCCAAATATTGACTGGAAGATACGAGAGGTATATTAAAGTAATCATTAAATCAATCAAATCCGCACTAAAGTCCACTAATACACCTCGTACCCGCACCATACCATTCTCTAACTTACACAGATTATAGTGAAACTCTTTCACTAACTGGGAAGCCTAGGAATCAATTGGAATATTGAACCCTTCCCAATGTCTCGACCTAATTTGCTCCTCAATTACTTTTCTAGCATCATCATAAACTTCCCAATGCATAGAAAGGTCAAAATTCCGCTCTTAAATGACCTCATGTTTCTCATTGTTCTTATACAACTGATGATCCCTATCAGTCGAGAACTGTGGTTCTATATGTCACTACCCTCTAATTGTCGTTCCATCCTCCCTTCCCTACTAGTTTCCTCTTCGGTTTTTCTCTTTCTCGAACCCACTTCTCTTCTCCCCATTCTAACCCTTCTTTTGGCACTACCATAAACTCCTCTAGTCATTTTAACAACACAATTCAATCAAAATTCAGATAGTTTTCAACAATTCCAAGAATCACAGCCAACACAATCAATATACTTGGTGATACAAATTTCTAACAAACTTTCAAAATTTCTCAACACAATTCAAACCAATCCAAATACCAAACCAACAATTCAGATAATTGAACAATTTAACATCAAAATTTTTCTAAAAAAAATTCACAAAAATTATTGCTCAACAATTGGCCATCAAAATTTTCACCACAAATTCATCAACAAACTATTATCTTCAATCAATTGAAACTTGGAATCACAAATTCAAAGAAAGATATTACCCGATTTTGGATTGAGAATTTCCAAAAAGTGATGTCCAAAATCCTCCAAGAAATCTCCCAAAAGTGTTCTAGCTTTGATGCTCTTAAAAGGAATTAGATGGAGTTAGTGGTGATTATGTAATTTGGAATGGTTTTTAAGTGAAGATTATGGAAGAAATTAAGGAATTGGGGAGGGGATTTTCGGTTGAGAAGAAGAAAAATAGAAGAAAATTATGACAAAAGGAGAAAGATAAAAAAGAATTTAAAACGGATTGTGAGTCGAGATCGCGATCTGGTATTTTCAGATCGCGATCTAGCTTGATGTCGAGATCACGATCTCGATTTTGATATCCCAGATCGTGATCTGGCTTGATGTCGAGATCGCGATCTCGGTGGATTTGAGATCGCGATCTTGACTCGGTTAAAAAAAGCCTTTGCGGAAGTTTGGTTTTGATATCGCGATATCGACCAAATTGCTTGAGATTCTGCAAAGGGTATTTTTTTAACACTTAGCCAAAATTTGCCCACTCTTCATCACTTTTCTCCAATTCCATGCACAACCTATAAGCACAAAATTAACACATTAGGATGAAAATTTTTCTCGTTCTTTAGCAGCATTTATTCAACTAAAAAAAAAAAAATTAGATTTTTAACTAACATTCTAACCTAATTCCGAACTAATTTACTCAAACTCAAACTAATGAAAAAAATCACACCAAAAAGAACACAATAATAACTAAATTAAAGACTTGGGTCGCCTCCCAATAAGCGCTCTTTTATAGTCACTAACTTGACTATGGCACGGCTTCATTCTTGCACAAATTAGACGATCTCTTGTCCGCCTTCAATGATTCCTTCAAAGTAGGGTTTGAGCCGATGACCATTAACCTTGGAAGCTCCCTCTTTCCCTTTTATTTCTACCGCTTCATGAGAAAAAGTTTGAACTACTTCAAAGGGGCCACTCCACCTTGACTTTAGTTTTCTCGGGAATAGCTTGAGTCTTGAATTTTAAAGTAGCACCAAATCACCAAGTTTAAATTCCTTCCTTAGGATGAGCTTGTCATGCCATGCCTTAGTTTTCTCCTTATAGATCAAAGAATTTTCAAATGCATCCCTTCGAAATTCATCCAACTCATTCAAATCTTTTTGAAGTAATAACCACAAAGGTCTAGCGATATGTGAAAAATTCCTAATGAATCTTCTATAAAAGCGGGCATGACCTAAGAAACTTCTTACCCCCTTAACATAAATTGAAGGAGGCAACTTTTCAATCACCTCCACCTTTGCCCTATCAACTTCTATCCACATCCTTTGATGAAACTTTGTGATCCAAAACAATTCTTTCCGTCACCATGAAATGACATTTTTTTCCAATTGAGAACCAAATTAGTTTCTACATACCTTTTCAACACATTGGACAAATTTGCAAGACAATCATCAAATGAGACACCAAATACACTAAAATCATCCATGAAGATCTCTATACTCTTTTCAACCATGTCATGAAAGTTGGCAAACATAGAATGTTGAAATGTGCTTGGAGCATTGTAAAGCCCAAAGGACATTCTCCTATATGCAAAGGTACCAAATGGACATGTAAAAGTTATTTTGTCTTGATCTTTTGGACAAAATACAATTTAGAGATAACCGGAATAACCATCAAGGAAACAATAGTATGCAAAATCGGCTAACCTCTCAAGCATTTGATCAATAACATGTAAAGGAAAATGATCCTTTCGGATGGCCTCTTCGACCTTCGAAAATCAATACACATTCGCCAACTCGTAACCAATCTAGAGGGAAGGAGCTCATATATTGGTTTCACTTATGATTACTATAATACTACCCTTCTTCGGAACAACTTGAGTGGGACTAACCCACTCATTATCGCTAATGGGATAAATAATACCGGCTTTCAAAAGCTTGATAACCTCCTTTCTCACAACCTCTTTTAAATTAGGATTCAATCTTCTTTGAGGTTGCCTAACCGGTTTATTTCTATCATTCAACAAAATTTTATGGATGCATATGGAAGGGCTAATTCCCTTAATATCATCAATGGACCAAGCAATGGCATCTTTATGCATTTTAAGCACCATAATCAATCTTTCAAATTGCTCACTTGTCAAAGATGCATTCACAATCACCGGGTATGTCTCATTTTTCACTAAGATATGCATACATTAAGCGAGTAGGAAGAGGTTTAAGCTCCAACTTGGGGGGTTTGTTGGTCGGAGACCTCCCTTTACCTTTTTCTTTATTCTTCTCATCCTCCTTTTGCAATAAGGTATCATTCTCTAATTGATTCACATTCTTCGGATCCCTTCTTCATCATCTTGACTTAGAGCATTTGACTCTAAGATCTCCTCCTCTATTGAGAAATTCTCCATTGCATTCCTACAACAATCATCAATTAGATCATCTACTACATTAATATTCATGACATCTTCAAAAATTGAAGGAAGCTCACTAAAAACATTAAATGTAACAATTTCATCATTTATCCGAAATTCCAACTTCTCTTCTTGAACATCAATAATTGCACGGCCGGTAGCAAGGAAAGGTCTCCCAAGAATGATTGGCATCTCTTCATCCTCTTCCATATCAAGTACAATGAAATCGGCCAGAATATAGAGTTTGTCAATTTTCATAATCACATCTTCAATGATCCCCTTTGGGAACTTTATGCTCCAGTCTGCAAGTTGCAATGAGACACTTGTTGGTTTGAATTGTCCTCTATTTAACTACTTGAATACCGCAAAAGGCATGAGATTTATTGAAGCTCCCAAATCACACAATGCTCTTCCAAATTGTAAACCCCTGTAAATACAATCTCACAAGGTATGGAAAATGATCCAGGGTCCTTGAGCTTTGGTGGCAACCTCTTTGTAAGGAGTGCACTACAATTCTCCGTTAAGCATAAGATTTCATCCTCATGCAATTTTCTTTTTAAAGTGAGGACTTGTTTCATGAATTTAGCATAGGCGGACATGTTCTCAAATGCCTCTATGAATGGAATGTTGATTTCAAACTTTTTGAAAATCTCAAGAAACTTCTTAAACTTTCTTGCCTTTTCTTCATCCCTTAGCCTTTGACGAACGGGCACATTAACGTGCTTCGGCTCATGATTCTTCAGATCCTTGCCTTCATTGTTTTGTGAGTTAGGTCTAGTAGACTCATTCACCATTTTGTCTTGCCTTATTTGAAGACTCCTTTTTTTCATTCTCTTTATCCTCAATTCTTTCTTTTTCTCTACTTTTCAACAAATTTCTCCCAACCCTTTCTTCCAACTCTTTACCACTCCTAAGGGTGATGGCCTTGCATTGCTCCTTCGAGTGTATGGGATTTGGAATTGTATCACTCAGAATCACCCCTACAGGTCTCTCATTATTTAACCTCTCCAATTTCCCCAATTAAATCTCCAAATTCCTCGTAGATGCCTTCAAATTCTCATAATCTCTTTTGTGCTCTTCATTTTTCCTATCCAACTATCTTCTCAAATACTTGATTTCTTTTTTCCAATCATCTTTACCCACATTCTCTCTTGGAGCATATTGATCATTATACATAGGTCGGGAAAAATTTGCATATTGGAAGGAAGGTCTTGGTTGTTGGTTTTGAAATAAAGGGTTAGGGGAAGATTGATATGAGTTGGGTTGAAAATTTCTTTGATATGGTGGTTGATAAGGTCTAGATGAGGAACTTGAGGCTTGAATGTGTTGGATATTTTGAAGTGGGGGATTTCGTTGGTAAGAAGGATTGGATTGATTGTTAGTGTTGCTCCATGAAAAATTAGGATGGTTCCTCCAAGAGGGATTATATGTGTTCCCATAAGTTTCGGATTCAGGTTCCTTGAAAATGATGATTGATTAGACCCATAATTGAGTTGCTCATTGGACCCATAAGACATCTCACATTGTCCGTTTGCATGACCGCCTTCACAAAAATCACATACCATGCTTGGTTGGGTTGGAGAAAAAGATATGGCATTTACACTACTTGGTTTCCCCAAGTTCTCCAATGCCTTTGCAACGGTGTTCATCAGACTCACGATCATGCTTTGTTATGCCATAAGAGCATCTTGCATGTTCAAATTCAACACTCCACTATTTGCATTAATTTGATTGGCTTGGTGTTGAGTCACCGGCGTAGTCCTCAGTCCATGATAATAATAATTGTATGCCATCTTATTGAGCAAATCTTGAATTTCCTCCAGAATCTTGTATGAGATAGAACCATCGGCGGAGGCATCCACAATAGATTTTGTCTCTTGAATTGAACCATTATAGAAAGTTTGGATTTGAACCTACAAAGGAATCGCTTGATGAGGACATTTTCTTAGCAATCACTTGAACCGCTCCCAAGATTCTCCTAAACTTTCACCAACATATTGTTTAAAGGAAGTAATTTCATTTATCAATTTGGCGGTTCTTGAGGATGGAAAATGCTTTGTCAAGAACTCTTGAGCAAGTTGATTCCAAGTAGCATACGTTCCTTGGAGATTGTAGTCATGACTTTGCCCTATCTCGAAGAGAGAAAGGAAACACCCTCATTCGCACACAATCCAGGTATATTCCATTGAACTTGAACGTGTCCAAAACTTTCTCAAATCATGAGATGCGTATAAGGATCTTCATAGGGACCACCCCCAAAACATGGCATGAGTTTGGAGCATTTGGATTAAGGCAAGCTTAATTTCAAAGTTGTTAGCTTGCACGGATGCTAGAGTTCGCTCCATCAAAATTTGGTAAGGCATATTCCCTCAATGGCCTTCCATTCCCATTCATGCCATTTCCATTACTATAACCACCATCTATCCCATTATTCCAGCAACCTCTTTCTCATCATGAGAAAGTTTCTATGTCCAAATTCCTTTGATGAGCATTAGCATTCGCCATTCCAATCTTTTCTTATTTTTGTTGTACCCTTCTCAACTTCCGAATTTTTCTTAGCTCTTTTTCCTTTTCCTTGTCTAAGCAAATGAACGGCCCTTTATCACCTCCTACCCTGCACTACAACAAAAACAAAGCAAATATAGTCAATTCAAGTGCCAAGTCAATTTCACAAGACAACCAACAAACATAAAATAATAAACAAAATTAACAACTAAATTAAACTAAAGTGCTTAATCTACACGACCCGTATAGTGCTTGATATTGCCAAAAACAAAGGACAATCCCCGGCAACGGCGCCAAAAACTTTATGCTCTTTATACACCTAGTTATAATATTTATGAAACACCTAACTCCTACTATTATCTAGATGGTATCCCACAAGTATATGGTTGTCAATTAGTAGTAAACGGGAGTAGGGATCATTCCCATAAGGATTGTAAGAAGGCAAATACTGAGATATATGGAGTATTTGTATAGTTAAGCAAAAATCAATTAATGAGAGATGAAAATACACTAATCAAGTTCATATTTAAACTCAAGTAAACAAGACCACATTAAGGTAGTTTATCTGCTAAAACAAGTAATGAAAACTAAACAATTACGAAATTAAGAGACTAGCTACTAAATTCTAACAAAAGCAATTAACTAAAAGCACTTCATTCTACCCTAGATTTACCGAAATAAGGCTAAAATTAAAAGCAAGTAAGTTACCCAATTAATAAGACTACAAATAAGAACCTTGAATAATAAAAGCAAACATTTCTGCACTAGAAATTGGAACAAGTTAAAATTGAAATGTAAATGTATTTGGATTTTTGATGATAGTAAGAAAGCCAACTAAAAATTAACTAGAAATTAATGCAAGAAATTAAGAATTCTTAACTAAAAAGCAAGAAATTAACTAGAACCCTAATTTTTCTTCGAAACTCGAGATTGCAAGCATAGAAATTTTTCCTAAATTAAACTAGCTAAAGCAAGTAAAAATTATATCTACTTGAAACTAATGATAAACCCACTACAACTATCTAATCAAAATTTAACCTTGCAAAGAAACAAAAGAAGATTTAAGAAAGATTAAAGAGAACTTTTCATTCAAAAGAAACTTGAGAGTCAAGTTTTCCTAATCTATCCTAAATCTGATAATTTTCTAACTAAAACTATCCTACTTACTCTATTACAATTTTTGAAGTAGTTTAAATAGTGTAGTATTATAAAAGGCAAAAATCAGGAGTTGTTTGCCAGAAGATTATAAAATTGCCCTGACAACTTATCCCTCAGCGAGTCGAGATCGCAATCTAGAGGAGATCGCGATCTCGACTCTAAAACATTTAAGACATTTTCCCGAGTCAAGATCGCGATCTCAGATTTTGATATCGCGATCTCGACTCTAATATATTTAGAGCATTCTCTCCAGATCGCGGTCTAGACTCTCTTACTAGCATACCTCCATTTCTTCCATTATTACACTTTGGTCATTTATAAGGAACCCTTGAGCTTTGTTCATTCCAACTTCCAACCTCTAATTTTGACCTGCATAATATTAACACTATTAAGCAATTAATTAAGCTAGAAATTTAATAAAAACTTATCATATTTAACAAGAACAAAAATACAAACACATATGAAAGAAATTAACTAAAATCTTCAATTACTTACCCAAAGTTCGAGATTTAAACTATCAAAATGCCATAATCTAGAGAGAAATAACTTTAATTTACTAGAGTTATCAATACGTCACCTCAAATTATGACGAAATTAAAGTTATAAAACTAGCGAAATATTCGCGAGTTCTATACACGTATCTTTAGTGTATGTTATGATATTTATCATAACATTTTGTTTTATATAGCCCTTGACATTATAATAACAACGCATGCATAGAACTCATGAACATTCTATTACTTTTGTACCATCCATCAAAATTTGGGATAAAGTGTCAAGAAATAAAAAGTTTAGCGGTCAAAGTGATCAAAAAATTAGTTTGAGATGGCAATGTGGTAAATTGTGACAAGTTTAGAGGTCCAAAATGGTTTTAACCCTTATAAATAAGTGATTCCATCAAAGACAAAAACACATTAAAATAAGCAGATATTCTTCTTCAGTTTCATATTTGTTTTGAGTGTTCAAGAAAATAACAATTACATTGTTGAGCAAGTGTTTTTAGAATAGTTTAAGAGAATTCTGAAAGTTTTATTTGCTTGAATCCTTCGACAACTCTTTAGCAGGGAGGAAAATAGTAATACTTTAAGAACATAGATTACTTGCATCAAAATCTGCAAATTTTGATCTCTATTCAAGTATTTCTTCCTACTTTTTCCTAATAGATATAAAATTATATAGTTACTCACACAAACATTATGACCTTTCTTGCTATTGATAATTTAGTTTAGTAGCTGGAGTCCATAAGATTATGTAGCGAGGGTGTTTAATCCAGAAAATGGTTAAATGTTTAAGGGGTAAATGAAAAATCTCTACCAGAGACGTACTCTAGTAAAACAATTCCGTTCATCTGTCACCATTAATTACTTATAGCCCCAAAAATAATTTGTTTCGAACCATGTACGGATGAATCACTTTCTTTAAGAAAAATTTGTCCCACAATAGAAGCAATCTTCTATAATGGTATAACAAAGATTTCCTATAATCTCATAAATTTGTTTCGTATATCTAATAAGAAATCACACCTTTTGCAATACAACTCTTTAAGAAAAGTTGTATCTTTCAGTTTGAAATTGTATGCACAGTTCAAACCCAATTCAAAAGGTACCGACATTATGTTTGTGCATCCAATCTAAAGTTATGCTTTGTAACTATAATTCGGATTTAGTTGAACAGAGGTTCGCAAGTTCTAAAAAATGTATCCAAACTACAGCAAACCATTCAAACAAATGAGCTCTTATTTCATCATACTAAAAGCTATGCAACAAAAATTTCCTAACATGCATGTGCTAGAATGGTAATAATTTTCCATTGGTTGAATTATAGGTGGTTGGACAAAGCTGCCATAGTGGAAGTAGTACCTATTTGCCCTCAGGAGCAACAAGAAAAGGAAGGAAAACTTTGCACAGTTACAGAAGTTGAGGAAGTGAAACTCTTATTGACAATGATCCCTATGTGGACAACTTTCCTCGTATATAGTGTTGTGGATTCATTGGGAAGCACCTTCTTTCTTGAACAAGCTAAATCCATGGATGGTCACATCGGCATAATAGAAAATATTCCAGAAGTGTTTTTCCTGATGATGAAGTCCTTCACTGGCTTTATGTTATCGTATTTTTATAGAAGAAATAACCGACATGTTCGTGTGATGATTGGATTGGGAATGATGTGGTCTACGTTAAGTTGCTGCGCTGCAACAATAGTTGAACATTGGAAGAAGGATGATAGCAGTGCTTTTCTATTAACTCCTCAATTCATCTTTCTCGGGCTAATGGAAGGATACGCAACAAATGGTCTTGAAGAATTCTTTGATGCACATGCCTCTGAGTCGATGAGGCAACCAATATTCCTTGCTACGGGCCACATTTCACTGATTGTGTATTGGGAGTTGGCAAGTTCATGAGCATAATTTTAATATCCATATGCAAAGATTGGATTGGGGACGATGTGAAGTCTAGTCATTTGGACAGATATTTTGGTACAATAGCATTGCTAAACGTACTCAATCTCATGGCTTTTGGTTTTATCGCATCCCAGTATGGTGATCATGATACATCACAAATGACATATTCTAAAGTTGAACCGCAGGTTATTGTAGACCACTCATTTGGTACTAATTCTAGTCCGGAAAAGAGTGAAACACAGCTCGGACATGGATCTGGATTAGTCACGATTACTGGTAGTGGAACGGAACTAAATACCCATATCATTAACAAAGAGGATGAACGAAGTTACCAGCTGAGGACTAGGTACCCTGGAGGAAGGTTCCGCCATAGTGCAAAGTCATTCTATCGATCGTTCACAGCTATTGGATGTGAAACAAATCAAAGCCAGGTAATGACGTGGAATTATATTAGATGATTTCGTACATTGATAAATTATAAAACTGGTTGATTAAACTAAAAAATTCTTTACAAAATGAGTATTACAATCCGTTAGATGATTGAAAAATAATGAAATTTTTTTGTATTTCAGTCATTTCAATAATTGTCATACCCCATCTCATATTGGGGAGTAACTAACCAAGTCTTACTCAATTATACTACTCCTATAACATGAAACTATTGGTTGCTTGTTAGAGACAAAAGTCTTTCTAGTCAAGTGTTGGGTGGGATTTTATCTCTCTTCTTCACTCCAATGGGAAGAGAATTCTAAGGTAAATAGTTTCCACATCTGGTGACGGGTGAGTATAAACTATAATCACACTTTTTTTTTTTTTTCGAGGTAATCACATTCATATTATTTGTTTGTTTAACATTAATTATTGATGTGAAGCAACCCCACTTTGAGTATTTTCATTAACTAGTATTCAGTAAATTTCAAATTCAATCCCTAATTCAAATTTAATTTTTTGTTGTAAAAAAAAAGGCAAAGAAAAAAAAACAAAAATAAAATTTTGAGCCTCTCCTCTCCTCTCCTCTTATCTCCTCACTTCTTCTCTCTCCTTGTCCCCTTCTCTCATCGTCAGCTTCTCTCTCCTCGGTCTTTGCCACATCTCTTTTCATCCTTTTTCTCCTCACCACCTCAGTTTACGCCCTCTTTCGCTCTTGGCCACCTCTCTTTCTACTTTCTCTTCTCACCCTTTCTCCAACTCCTTCGGATCACTTTCCTCTTCTCAATTTGGTGGAGGCCTGGATATCCTCGTGGTGAGTAAGAGTCAAAAGCGGCGATGGTGGATTGGTTTTCTCTTTTGTTGACCTACTCTTCCCCTTTCTGGTAGTCGTGCGGTGGTGAATGGGGGAGAAGTTTCCAGTGGTACAGTGAATTGTGAGGAAGGGAGGAGGATAGAAAAAAGGCAGAAAAGAAAAAAAAAAGGAAAAAAAGAAAAATATATTCTAAAACTCATTCCCGAATTGTAAATTACCAAACACCCCATGATTTCCAAAACAAGAAACTCATTATCATTAATTTGTTTATAATAGAGATAATGATAATGATTCTTGAATTTTAGCTAAACATCTCCTGAGTCTTTCTACATGTTATTGTCATTGCTAGTATTCTGCCAAATGTTAACTCAGTGTCACGTATCTTTTGCATATTAAACCATAATTTGGAAAAAATGAATTTTGAGAAGAGCTAATTAATTATTATTTAAAACTACATTCTTAAAATTTATTTTGTACGTTTGGAATTTAGAAAGGGCAAAATCTCACATATATATGGTTTTCAAATGTTTTCAGATATGGAGGACTAAGAGCTGTGGTGGTTAGGATCATTCACGTGCCATCCAGATTTTAGAATGACATTATGTCTCAATTTTACTTATTATGTATTAGGAAAATTTTATAGTTTAGTTGATGGAATTATCTCGTTATTTTTAAAAGTTTGTACAGTAACACAATAAGATGGTTTGGTTATGAAATCGTAAAATTTTTGGAAGCAATGTATTATATACTTCAATTCTGCAAATTAATATTACTGCCTATATCTATGTAATTTTATGGGTTGCTCTTAAGTCGTAACTACCATGTTCAATGACTATATATTTGGAAAAATGTAATGGAAGAGCTGATTTATTTTTCTGTTACAATTTTATTCAGACAAAATGAGCCTAACTAGGTCAGGCCACTAGAATGATTGCCATTTAAGAAAGGTGTCTCAAATTTTTTTTGCTCTGTACGTAAGGTTTTCTTTTTGAAAAATACTACCATAAACCCGATCTTGGACTTTATTTGTAAACCAAGTAGAACCGTAAACCATATCTATCTAAGTATTTCCCTTTCTCCTTACCTCTTGCAAACATCTTCTTCCCTAGAGTTTCTAGTAGGAGTTTGGTTTACTCTTTTCCAATTTCCGTTCCTTCAACAATCATCCTTAATACATTACTTATCTTAATTATCTTGTGATGTATAGAGTTGCCTCCATTCTGGTTTTTCTCTTTAAGCACCAGAAGTGTTTGGTTCACATTCGGGAATCGGAATCGGAATGGGAATCATAAACCCCACTATTGGTATGAGTTTATGTCATTCCCCCTTACTTATTTGGTTTAACATAGGAATGGGTGTCATTATGTTAATAAGTTACTCAACTTGAAACCCATGTCACAAGTAGGGAATGAAAGTAGGTATTTTCTAACACTTTCATTCCCATAGAATGATTCCCATAGTGTTCAATCAAACACCATCTATGGGTATCATTAACTTTGATTCCCATTCCCCCTTCTCATACCCATAAACCAAACACCTCCTAAATTTCTTTGTTTATCCTCTTGTTTAGTTTTTGTCCCATTTTTCTTTTTCCTTTCGGTTTGTGTTTACTTCTCGTCTTTTGTTTTTCTCTGTTTCCTTTGTTTGTTTGAAGTGTCAGGTTACTACCAATACCGTGTGTACCTAGTCAGTCGCTAACTCTCCTAGAGATTGTGCTTTGTAGTCTGAGAGGGGAAGGGAAAAGGTATGAATACAATTGGGAATGAAGGAATTGTGGTTGATGCCCCTTCTGAGTTCCAGGAAGAGATGCTGAGACGGAGCAATTTATGTTTGCTTGGTCAGGTAGCTCCCAGACTTGTGAACATGAAAGCTATAATGACAATCATTTGCAATGCCTAGAATCTATCTTGTCAAGTTCAGGCGAAGGCAGTAGGTGATAACATAGCTCTCTGGGATCTTAACAACAAATTCTTGGCCTTGTCGGAATTCGATAACATTAGCCTGTCGATTAAGGTTAATCTGCATTGGTAGGAATTTGGGTTCATGTTCTTAATCTCCCGCTGGCTAGAATGGATCTTTTGACTGCAAAACTAATTAGTAATAATTTGGGAGAACTCTAGCACTCGATTCTTCTGAGTAAGGGATTGCCTGGGGAAAATTCATGCGGATTTTTGTCAAGATTGACGTTTCCAAGCTTTTGAAGAGAGTCATGAAATTAGCATTTAGTTCATAGTTATTAGAAACTCTACCCACCTAGTACGTTTCCAACCCTTTGAAGAGAGTCATGAAATTAGCATTTAGGTCATAGTTATCAGAAACTCTGCCCACCTTTACGAATTGTATTCCGATTCTTGCTTCTCAAAACGTGGCGATTCACATTTTGAAAACAATGTTTTGAAAATCGGACCGAACCAGCCGGTTCAAACCGAAAGAACCACCGGTCCGGTCCAACTATATATCCGATATGTCTAAAAAATCGGATAGAATCGGGAACCGGTAAAAAATCGGTTGAACTGATTTTTGTGATTTTTTAAATTTTAGAATAAAAAATGATTTAAATAAAGAAAAAAAATAAAAAAATCGTAAAATAAACTCCAAAATAGCAAAATATTGAACACACCAAAGCCCAAACTATTAAGTTATTATTTTTTTGATCTTTTTTATACTTATTTTTATACAAATTTCACTTTTCTTATTAGAAATTTGATCAGTATTTTTAAGTATTAGGATTATAATTCTCCAAAAATAGTGTTTCACTTTTATTTTAAGATTTTATATAAATATATTTTAGGTCATTTTAAATTATATCACACTTTAGGTTTTTTTTTTTAAAAAAAAAAAACCTAAATTAGCGAACCGGACAAGCCACAGGTTCAATGCCCTTTCCAATTTTCAAAACATTGTTTGAAACGTCAAAAATAGGGAATCCTTATTAGGATAACAAATCTATGTGTCTTCTTTTTTCCTTAGAAACCACTCTCCAAATGTATTAATTAAAACTAATTAGTATTCGATTTTGTTTTTTTATTATTGTTAAAGAGTATGATGGCTCTTGAAACTTGAGACATTCCTTTTCTCTAATTACTAAAAATTTAATCTTTATTATAAATTTAATACTATCTAACTAACAACTATCACTTTGTCCCTATAATTTAGCCATTTTTTCTATAAATAAAATTATACCTAATACGTATGCTTTCTATGGAAATCATAAGCATTTAATTTTTTTTTGTTTCAAAAATATTTAATTCATAGTTATATATCCATGTGAATATGACACACCACAGATATATGTAGTTATACCACGACTCCAAATGAAGCGCATCGCAACATATAGACTAAATCTATCCTTACGTATCGTATACTTAAAAAAATGGTGAATCGCGTCTCCGTATCTGTATCGCGTTTCTTGATAAATCACATTTCTGGTAACTATGATTTAGTTTGAAAGAGATCTATGTTTTTTATAAAAAAAAAATAAAAATATGAGCGTTTTCCTATATTTTGCTTTACCAATAGGAGAATTAGCCGTGGGAGCAGCATTCCATTAAACGAATTTTGATGCCCTTAAAAGTCAACAACAATGTACTGGTGGTGTATGGCTTTGGGAGCGGTGGCACAATTCCAGAGGAGGAAGAAGTTGACTCCACTAAGAAAACTAATTTTGATGGATTTCAAAAGGGAAGGGTTGGGGATAGTTTTGTTACTAAAGATAGAGATCAAAATAACTCTGTTAGCCATAATAAAAGGTTAAGAGGGTCTTTGGTCATGATTATTGTGCTTATGGTGTGCCATGGACCAAGTACAGTCGGATATAGGATATAACAAACAAGACTTCAATAAAGTTGATTCAGAATTAATTATGGAATTTCGACTGATGGTAAATCAAGTCTGGGAATTTTGAATTTCACTCAACTGAGCAAGGCAAGTAGGTTATTTAGACCCGCTGATTCCCATATTCTTAGGGCTAAAAGTAATATCTCCAATTTTGTCCCCGACACTTAAAGGGACTGTTTGGAAATCATCTTGCACGGGGACCTTCTTCGAACATGCATACTAATAATGTGCTGGATGGTGACGTATAGGAAATACATCATATGGATACCGATAAGAATTTTGGGGAGCATATTGGGAGTTTGAGTAAGAATATGATCAACTCCATGAAATGCAAACCTGTATTAGTTTTGAACTTTCGTGCCAGTGAAGATGTTTTCTTTGTTAATGTATCGCTTGGAGAGGAAGCAAAGACAGCTACGCTGATGGAGGTCAGTGCTGGGGTGGGTAAACACAAAAAGTTATAAGGAGGGTCCAGGATGTAAAATGATTAGTTTGTAATATAAAGTAATTTTAAAAAGTTAGTGGATAAATGTTGTAATTTTAATAAAAAAAATTTTAGTGCAGTGCATGCGCTCCTGACCGTTTGATTCAAAAGATGTGTTACATGGATTCAAGAGGTGTACTGCAATAGTTTCTTCTGCATTTTCATCTTTATAAAAGGAGACATTCCCACTATTTCAAAATGACAATTCTTATTAAAAAAATCTATCTCTCTATATACATTGTTCTTGGAAAGATTTCTGATTTTTGCTATTGGAAGTGTTCAAGAATTTGTTGTATTCTAGAGGTAGATTACTAACCCAAGAGCAAACAATTGAGTATAGTGGAGGCAATCAAAACCTTAAGGAAAGTGTAATACACCTCTCAAATTCTATTAGTTTTGATATCCCAAATTTTATTAAAAACACTTGTTTCCTACTCCACATTTGCCATAGTTTTTTCTACAATCTTAAGGTTTTGATTATGTGGTCGTTAACCATGGAAAAAAGTGGTGAGTCTACCTTCAAAGTAATGAATCAAGATTTCGTCAAGTTGGATCGCTTTGATGGTACCAGAACAAATTTCAACCAGTGGAAAGACAAAATTATATTGTTCTTCACTGCATTAAAAGTTGCATATGTATTGGACTCTGCATTGCCTGAAATTCCTGCACCAACTGTTGATGATTCGGAGGAACTCCAGGTACAATGCAAGAAAAGGAAGGAGGATGAGATTGTTTGTAGAGGTCACATTTTCAACACACTTTTTGACCGTTTTTATGATCTTTTCACAACAGTCAAGTTACTAAGAGAAATTAGGGCTGCCTTGGAATACAAATATGCTACACAAAAATAAGGTGCAGACAAATTTCTTATTAAAAAGTATTTTGAATTCCATATTATTGACTCTTCTTCTATTTTGGATCAAGTTCATGACCTTCAAATTATTCTTTCAAAGTTAAAGGATCATGGTGTTGAAATTTCAGAATCATTGCGAAATAGGGGCAATTATTGCAAAATTGCCTTCTAGTTGGAATGATTATCAAAAGAAAATGCTTCATACTATTGAAATTTTGACTATTGATCAAGTTTTGAAACATATGAGAATTGAAAAAGATACTAGAAATCTTCATAAGAAGGACTTAGAACTTGTCTCAAAAGTGAATTTTGTTGATGAGAATAAGAGTCAAATCACAAGTTCCAAAAGAAAGTTTTTTGAAAATACTAACTCTAAGGACAAGTTCAAAAAGAATAGAATATGTTACAATTACGGAAAGAAAGGGCATTATAAAAATAAGTGCAAATCCAACAAGAAAATAATAATAATAATGCTCGTAAAGCAAATCTTGTTGAAAGATATGCTGAAATTGTTGCAATGGTAACTGATTGTCACATTGGTATGATTTCTAAATTAAATGTGGCAACTTCAATCAAATCAAATGATTGGTAGTATGAATTTGGTCCAACCGTGCACATCTGCAACGATAAGTCATAATTGGATTCAAAACTTATGAAAATGTTCCTGATGGCTATGAAGTATTAATGGGTAATCATGCTTCAATCAAAGTTCATGGCAAAGGACAGTGTGGAGTTGCAATTCACTTCTGGCAAGAAACTTGTGTTAATGAAAGTACTTCATGTTCCAGAAATTAGGAAAAATCTTGTATCAGCCGATATATTGAATAAGAAAGGGTTGAAAGTTGTATTAGAGTCAAACAAGGTTATCTTGTCCAAGAATGGTGTATTTGTAGGAAATGGTTATTCTTGTGATGGCATGTTTAAATTAACTATCAATAAAGATAATATTTCTGTTTATATTATGGATTCCTCTTATTATTTATGGCATGGTAGATTACTACATGTTAATCATAAATACTTCATTTTATGTCTAAACATGGATTAATTTCTATCAAAGACAATTTTAAGAAAAAATGTGAAATATGCATTCAAGCAAAGATCACTAAGTTGCCTTTTCCTAAAGTTGAAAGAAATACACAATTATTAGAACTGTTTGTTGTACATTCGGATGTTTGTGAATTAAATGGTTTTCTAACAAGAGGTGGTAATAGATATTTCATTACTTTTATTGATGGTTGCTCTAGATATGTGCATGTTTATTTGATGAAAGCAAAAGATAAAGCATTTGATATGTTTAAATCTTATAAATCTCTTGTTGAAAATCAATTGGACAAGAAAATCAAAATATTGATGAGTGATAGAGGTGGTGAATATTTTTTTACCGAATTTTCAATATTTTGTGAACAAAATGCTATTATACACCAAAACAAGTGTACCATACACTGCACAACAAAATGGTTTGGCTGAAAGAAAGAATCGAATTTTGGTGGACATGGTTAACACCATGATCCTAAGTTTTGGTTTGCCAAAGAATTTGTGGAGAGAAGATTTATTGGCTACTTGTCATTTACATAATCGAATTCCATCTCTCAAGACTAAAGTGTCACCATATGAAATATGGAAAGGGAGAAAACAAAACTTAACTTATCTTAAAGTTTGGGGATGTATAGCCTATTATAGAGTTCCGGATAACAAAAGGATAAAGTTGGGACCTAGAACACTTAAAAGTGTGTTTGTTGGCTATGATGAAAATTCTAAAGCCTAGAGACTACTTGACATTGATTCTAATGTCATTATTGAATCAAGGGATATATAATTTTTTGAGAATAAATTTCTTCAAAATTCAACTGTGGAACTGGATCTCATTAAAGTACAAGAACCAACTCTAAATGTTGATCCTTCTTCCAGTAATAAAAGAAAGGAAATTGATCATCCTTCTGACCTTAGAAGAAGTCAAAGACAAATGAAAGAAAAACATTTGTCTTTTAATTTCATATCTTTACAAGCTATTATTTTCTTAGTTGAAGGCAATAGAGATTACTTATTTAATAAGATACCAATCTTATTAAATATAGAAGATGATCCTAAATCATTTAGTGAAGTTATGTCATCAAGAGATGCAACATTTTGGAGAGAGGATGTAAATGATGAGATGGAGTCAATATCTATCAAATAATACTTGGGTTCTAGTGGATTTACCTCCTGGTTCTAAACCTATTGGTTGTAAATGGGTGTTTAGGAAGAAATATGTTATTGATGGATCCATATTAACATATAAAGCAATACTTATAGCTAAAGATTTTAGACAAAAGGAAGGACTTGATTATTTTGATACTTATGCACCTGTTGCTAGGGTTACATCCATTAGGGTGCTATTGTCATTAGCTTCCATTTATAATCTATGTGTGCATCAAATGGATGTTAAAATAGCCTTTTTAAATGTTGACTTGGATGAAGAGGTATATATGGAACAACCAGAAGGTTTTGCATTACCAGGAAATGAAAATAAAGTTTGTAAACTAGTTAAATCTCTATATGGTTTAAAACAAGCACCCAAACAATGGCATAAAAAGTTTGAATCAACTTTACTCTCTAATGGATTTAGATATAATGATGCTGATAAGTACATTTATTCCAAATTTATTGAAAAGTATGGTGTGATTATTTGTTTAAACTATATGTAGACGATATGCTAATTGTTAGTACTTCTTACAAGTGTGTACTTGAAACTAAGGAGTATCTATCTTCTCAATTCAAAATGAATGATCTTGTTGAAGTAGGTACTATCTTAGGGATTAAAGTTAAAAGGCATAGTGGAGGAGTTATACTTTGTGTCAAAGACATTATGTTGAGAAAATTTTAAACGAGTATCAACATTTAAATGTAAAAGAAGCAAATACTTCTTTTGACCCCAACTTTAAACTAAGTGAAAATACTGGCAAACCTATTATTCAACTTGAATATGAAGTGTAATAGGGAGTTTAATGTATGTAATGAGTTGCACAAGGCTAGATATTTCTTTTGCTGTGTATAGATTATCTAAATATACTAAAAATCCTAGTAGTGATCATGGGAAAGCAATTGAGAGAGTACTTGGTTATCTAAAAAGAACTAAAGATTTAGGATTTTTCTACAATAATTTTCCAGTTGTTCTTGAAAGGTATTCTGATGCTAGTCAAGTGGTTTACTATTATTAGAGATAAAACCTCTACAAGCGGGTAGATTTTTATGTTAGGTGGAGGGAGCAGTTTCAAACTTCAAAGAAACAAAGTGTGATTGCCCATCCATAATAGAAGCTGAATTCATAGCTTTGGCATCAACTTGTAAAGAAGTAAAATGGTTGAGAGACTTGTTGTTAGATATCAAATTGTGGCATCGACCAATGCCAACCATTGCTTTGAATTGTGATAGTGAAATCACAATGTCTATAGTATTAATAAAATATACAATGAAAAATCTAGACATATAAGTCTATGGCATACATATATTAGACAATTGTTAAATAATGGTGTCGTAACTGTTGTGTATGTAAAAACATACAATAATTTAGCGGATCCGTTGACTAAACCTCTTGCGAGAGACTTGGTGAAATCGACATCATTAAGAATGGGATTAAAACCCTTTATCTAAAACTACTAGTAATGGTAACCCAACCTTTCTTCTAGTACCACCACTAGATTAGAAAAGGTTTAAAGGGTAAAAATAAGTTTCTAATAAGTAGCTGTGAGCACTAAAATTATGTGTATACCATTCCATGTTAATTAATGCAAATGGTAACCCTTAAGTGGGAACGTTGAGTATATAAATATTTATACTCTTAATGAAATCATCTTATTGTGCTTTTAATTTTAAAAGGTTGAAGAGATTTCACCTACATGATCATTAGAAGTGGTGCTACTTCTAACAAAAGTTTAGAGTTCTATTTTGTACATGATCATGAATTAGGATAGAGAACATGGCCAATAATAATGCTAAAATGTTTTGGTGAACATATATATAAGGTTAACTAGTTCATGTGTGTGATAATTTTAAATCATGGTTTAAGCAACCGTACCACCTTGATTTAATTAGATCTAGTGAGTTATTTACATTAAGGAAAAGTTTAAAACGAAAGTTACTTTTCTTTTTGCATGATGTTAAAAAAGAGATAGTGAGTTGTTGTTTATACAAAAAACTAAGTGTGCGGAATGTAAAATATTTAGTTTGTAATATAAAGTAATTTTGAAAAGTTAGTGGGTAAATATTGTAATTTTAATAAAAAAAAATTTTGGGGTAGCGCATGTGTGTTACAGACAGAATGCAATCAGCGCATATGCACACTCTCCTGACCGTTGGAAATAAAAAAAGGGGAAAAATATAGGGAGTTGCAACTTTTGATTTAGGAAGTGTATTCCATGGATTCAAGAGGTGTATTCCAATGGTTTCTCCTGCACTTCCATTTTTATGAAAGGAGACATTCCCACTATTTCAAAATGACAATTCTTATTAAAAAAATCTATCTCTCTGTATACATTGTTCTTGGAAAGATTTCTGGTTTTTGCTATTGGAAGTCTTCAAGAATTTGTTGTATCGTAGAAGTAGATTACTATAAATCCATGAGAGCAAACTATTGAGTATAGTGGGGGCAATCAAAACTATAAAGAAAGTGTTATACACGCCTCAAATTCTATTGGTTTTGATATCTCCAAAAATTTCTTTAAAAATACTTGTTTCCTATTCCACATTTGCCATAGTGTTTTCTACAAAGGAGACGCAAGCAAAGGGATGTTTTGAATCAAAATATTAACAGTGAACAACAATTAATTGGGAGCAAGAATAGATCTCTCTTTCTTCTAGGCATGGACAATAGGAAGGAGGAACCAAAGTCCAACGAACCTAATATAGGAAATCAATCCTTTCAAGCTCGCTCTACTCATTTGTTAACAGCGGAGACTGCAAAGCAGTCCTATTGATAGCCATGAATTACCTAAGCTAGAACTGCCCATGGCTTAACAACCCTCGAATAGTGAGGGGACTTTGCCGTTTTGTTAATGATCGTAAAATGTAGTTGACAAAATAATAGGCAGCATTAGTTTCTTTGTTGTTGCAATTCACATGGAAGGTCTCGTCGTCTTGCCTTTCTGTGGAAAAATGTTTGTCTGTTTCCCTTCTTAGCTTTAGTTCCCAATTTATTTATTTCTTGCGGGTAAAACAGCTCTCCGGGAATCGTTGAATTAGAGGTTCACTTAAGTGTTTGGCGAGCCAGATACTTTAAGGATTTGCCAACAGTGTGATAGTTTTCAAAGCAGCGCTTAAAACAGACGTTGTCTCTCTCTTGGGTTTGTATTGGCCACTTCAATGAGGTTTTATAGAGTTTAGAATTTGTCTATAGATTGGCACGTCCATTATGGCTAATGGATTGTTTTAGAGAGGCTTTATCAACCTACGAGTTCTTTGATGTTGGTTACTCTAGTAACTTTACCGAGTGTAGGACTTGGAATATCATGATTCAGCCAAGTGTAGGTTTGACAGAGCTTGCTTGGAGCTCTATGTTTCCAAATTTTGATGTAGTTCATCTATTCTACCATGTCTCTGACCATTTTACCCCCCAACAACTATAAAATGGCTAGTTTTTGGGAACAATGTTGGAAAAATTTTCCTATAAATACCACAAATTTTCCAACAAATCACACAACAATTTCTCTCTACTTTCTCTTATTTCATAGCTTCCTAGTCTCCAAGTGATATTAAAATTTCTTTCATACTACTTAAATTCTAATTATATACTATTTAGAAATTTAAATTTACTCGTTAAGTGGAAAGAACAATTGAAAATTTGGAGGTTTATCCAAAATTCAAGTGGTGAAATTCTCAAGTATTCAAGTCTAGTGTATTGAAATTCAACATTTCAATTTTCAAGTTGGTTTTTACATACTTTTTAATTTATTAATTGTCCTTATCAACTCTCTTATTTTTTCTTTATTATTGTTTTTTTAGTATTCGTTGATTTGAAAATTTAGTAGATTGAATCTTTAGTTTTCATGATACCACTTTATTTGTTTTTTTATTTACAAATTTTTTCATTACAAGAAAATGGAAGGATCACAAGCACCCCATATCTACATACTAGAAGATCCTCAAATAATTGTTGATTTAGATGATACAAACAACCAAAATGATAAACCTTATATAAATCCTTGTAAATAACCTACTATTGCTAAAGTCAAAAGTCTTATGTCATATTCGTTTGCGAATTTTTTTTCTTTTTTAAAATGATGAGGTAAATAAGATTGTTACTTGTAAACTATGTGTTTCACCTATATCATTTAAGCACAAAAAAAGGGGAAGAGAACTAGAATACTGAATAGGCACATTACTAATAAACATACTGAAATTCAAGAAAAATAAAAAACGGTTCAAACATAAATTCATACCACACAAGGTATAGTAAAGGGTAATTTTAAATATTCACATGGAAAAAATAGAGAGGAAATGACTAATTGGATAACTAGAAATGAATTGTCATTTGTTTTGAGTGAAAGTTCCAATTTAGAACAATACATGGACAAAGCCATGAATCCACACTTTAAAAAGGTTCCTAGAAGTAATTTAAAAAGTGATATTGAAAGAATTTATAGCAAAAAGAAAAATGAATTGATAGCTACTATTGCATTGACTAATTCTAATACTGCTGATTCTTAGAAGCAATCACAAATAAAAATTATTTTTGTATTACTGCACATTGGATCCAGACAAATGTAGATTGGCATTTACAAAAATGAATTATTAGTTTTCAAAATTTTAAACATCCTCACAATGCCCCCAAATTACAATGTTGATTTATAATTGTGCCCGTGAATGTGGTTTGTATGATAAAATTATATCCATTTCTTTTGATAATGCTTCAAATAATATAGCAAGTGTGAATATATTAAAAGATGCTTTTATATCTATTTTAGATGGTGAATCATTTCATAATAGATGTGCATGTCATATACTTAATATTTGTGTTCAAGATGATTTAAAAATAGTTGATGATATTATTAGTCCAATTAGAAGTTCTATTTACATTATACGCTCATCTACTTCACGTCAACAAGACTTCAAATAACTTTGCTTGCAAAGTCACATGAAATTTAAACATTTTCTAATAGATGTACTCACTAGATAAAATTCTACTTGTCAAATGTTATCAAGTACTTTTGGTTATGAAAAATTACTTTTGCATTTTATAACAAGTGTATTTGTTCACATAGAATGATACTTATTTGATGAGGAGAATTTCATTCGAGTTAAAACAATAGTGAATTTTTTTTAAAGCATTTGAGTATACTGCAAACATTTTCTCCCCTACTTATAGACCTTCCTCTGTTGTTGTCTTACCTCAATTAACTGTTACTCCTTCCATCCCATTGAAGTTGTCATTGTTTGATTTCTTTGGTCAATGCATCAAATTTTCATAGCTCAATTATGTATAAATTTCTTTAACTTTTTTTAAATTTTAAGTTTACATGTGTTAATATTTAATATAAATTTAACTTTTCTTGAATAAATTTCATTAAAAATCAAACAAATATACATGAATTTTTCATTACAAAATTCCTCTGTTTGACAAAAAAAGTCAAAAACAATTGGGACGGAGGTAGTATTAAAGTTGTTTTTTTCAAAGGATAATTACAAAAACCTCCCCTAAAGTTTCTGACAATTGCATGTAGTACCCCTCTAATTTGAAAAATTATACTTACCTCTATTGGTTACATAAAATATTGTTGGAGGAGAGGTAGGTGTAATTAAAATAGTAAAATCAGGGGATGTTTCTGTTACTAAGACAGCACAATCAGGGGATGTAGGTGTAACTTTTTAAATTAGAGAGGTGTTACCTGCAATTGTAAGAAACCTTAGGGGAGGTTTCTGTAATTATCCCTTTTTTCAATCATAAAAAGGATGAGTTTTTTGATAATATAGTTGCAGCAATGTTAGAAAAACTTGATAAGTATTTTAAATATATTCCATTGTTAAATTGTTTGGCTTGTCTTATTGATCCACATAATAAACTTTTTAAGTTAAATGCTTTTATTGATTTTTTTAATAATATAGTATCACAAATACTATAAATAAAGAGTTACTCATAGAGTCAATCACAAAAGCTTTTTATGAATTATATTCAATTTCCAAAGAAAACTCTCCCACACAACTAAGTGCATCTTCTAGTTCATCTACATCAGAATCACAATTTTTTTTTTCTAATATAAATGTTAGAACACATTTTGATCCTCATCAACTACTTAATTTGATTCAAAATGACCGAGAATTGAAAATAATTTTGAATTTCTCAATATTTAAAAGATTCACAATAACGGGAGAGAGGGAATTTAATCTTGATTTTGATATTCTTTCTTGTTAGTGAAATTAAACGTGAATATCCTATTGTATTTCAAATTGCTCATGATTTGCTAATCATTCTGATTTCCATGGTTGCATTAGAAAGTGCTTTTAGTGCAAATGGAAGAATTTTAGATGAAAGAAGGGCTTGAATGGCACCTTCAACTTTGGAAATATTAGTGTACTTAAAGAATTAGTTAGACGCTGAAGAAAGAAATCAATGATTAATTATGCAAGACTTCGTGGACGATGAAGTTAATAATTCACCAAATTGATGTATAGTATACATAGGATTTTAATGTTTTATAATTATTTGTTTGGAGATAAGGTTCTACGTTCCCCTCCTTATGTAGTCAATAATTCATTAATTTCTTTAAGTTCTTAGATTAGTTTTATAACTTGAAATTACCACAAATTTGGAGGTAAGGTTCAATGCCTCCTCCTTGTACTTGTTTTTTTTACAACATTAATATACATGGTTGGGGTCTATGCCAAATCTCCCGACCATCTCTAGGTAGTTTTTTTCCTAATTATATATTTTTATTCTATGATTAATAAATAATAAGTTATAATAATATGTATTGACATATATTACTAAGTAATGACTTGATCTTAATAAGTACTAATTTGTAATAATAAAGTACTAATAAATAAGTTATAACTTAATAAATTACTTACTAATGATTAATAAGTCAACAATATTTAAATAAGTACTAATTTTAAAGTATATAAGTATTAACTTTGAATATTAAGTAAGAAATTCAATTTCAAATAATAAATATTAGTTTGGACTTTTACTATTAACTAAGTATATAAGCAATAAATTTCAAATAATAAGTTGTAAATTGGACTAATTTATTGTGAGAAGTACTATAATATTTTTGCACTTTCTTTTTGGACTACTAAGTAATAAATTAAATAATAAATACTCCCTCCGTCCCATTGAAAGTGTGTATACTTTCCATTGAGATGTCCTATAATTTTTGTCACCTTCACAAAGTCAAAGCTATATTTGTTTCGCTTTCCATTAGTATCCTTCCTTTAATTATTAATCATGTCATATCTCAAATTCAAAATTTGAATTTTGGAGGCAAGAATGGAAAGACAAGCACCAACATCACAATCAAATCACTATTCTTAAAAAGTTAGATTCACAAAAATTTGGGACGCATGGAGTAATAACTTTGAGTAAAAATAGAAATATCTTATACTAATAAATATTACTTTGAATAAAATAAAAAATTACTTGGTCTAATAACTTGAAATGCGTACTAATAGGTATTGAAAAATAAAGTCCTAATTAGTAGTAACTTCAAACAATAAGTAATAATTTGAAATAATAAGTAGTAACATGATTTAATAAGAAATAATTTGTTTCTCTTAATTGTAACTTATATGATAAGAATTGAAAAATTAGTACTAAGCTTAATAATAAATTCATATAATAGGTAATAACTTGGATTGTTAAGTACTATATTTGAAGAGTTTAAATTCCAAAATTAGATAAGTAATTGAAGATTTTAGTTAATTTCTTTCATATGTATTTGTATTTTCGTTTTTGAATTTATTGTGATAATTTTTGCATTAAATTTTTAGTTTAATTAAGTGCTTCATGTTGTTAATATTATACAGGTTAAAAATTAAAGGTTAGAAGTTGGAAGGAACAAAGCTCAAGGGACTAAATTGAAAACTGGAGGAAATGAGGATTGCTAGAAGGAGAGTTGAGATCGCGGTCTCAAAACTTCCAGACCGCGATCTCGACTAGCTAAATGTTAAGTTGTAAGGGCAATTTTGTAATTTTCAGCCCAAAAACCCTGATTTTTGCCTTGTATAATGCTGCACTATTTAAGCTAATTAGAATGAGTTTTAGAATGATAGTAGAAAGTATAGTAAGAGTAGATAGTTTAGAATAAGAGTTTTAGATAAGTTCTTCTAAAAAGATTAGGATAGCTTAGACTACAAGTTACTTTTTCTAATAGAATTTTCTTTTAACTTTCATCTTAGATATTCTTTAAACTTCTTGTCAAGTTTACATTTTTATTAGATAATCGTAGTGGGTTTTTCACAAGCTTTAAGTAGATATAATTTTTATTTGCTTTCCTTTTGATTTTAGTAAAAAATCTCTTTACTTTCAAATGATGGTTTTTAGGAAATTTAGGGTTCTTATCAATTTTTTGCTTTCTATTTAAGAATTTTCAATTCTAGCATTAATTTTTAGTTAATTCTTAGTGGGTTTCCTTAATTCCAATTGAAAAATCCAACAAAATATTTAATTTCCTAGTTTATCTTTATCTAATTTTACCTTAGAAATGAATGCTCTTAGTATTAACTTTTTCTTTCTTCTTTAGTCTTTTTAGTTGATTTATTCTCTTGCTCTAAATTTTAGTTTAAATTAGATTAAATTAGGTTAGAATTAAAATTATAGCTTCCATTATAATAGTTCTATCATCTACCTATTGATTTAGCTTAACTACACATTTACCTTTAAACCTTGGTAATTGCAATCGACAATCCTTGTGGGAACGATCCCTACTTCCCTTGCTACTAGTTGACAACCGTATACTTGCGAGATGCCACCTAGTTAGTGATAGGATTTAGGTGTTTTCATTGATTTAAAACTAGGGTGTTAAAAGAGGCATCAATTACTAAATAGACAAAGGTTACAATATACTGCTACTTTACCCTTGATTATGTTGACCAATCATTGAAGTAATTATTGATTACCAATTTTTCATATACAAAGAAAATCAACATTCATTCATCCTTGAATTTAGAGTTTTAAAAGGACCTAAAAGGAAAATGAAAAGGAAAAATACTATAAATTAATGTGGCTAAACCTCCTAGCCCATGATTGATGATACCCATATATTTTTGCAAATATACCATAAAACCTTCATGTGGTTTGGACCGAAAAGTGAATTGGATGAAATCCATCTACATGAAATGACGATTTTGTCTAAAATTACTTTGGTGCCCCATATAAACACACCAAATGCTAGCTTTCAGAAAATATTTTTCCCCATTTAGAGAAAGAAAAAGAACATGGAAAGAAAAAAAGAAAAAGAAAATGGAAGGAAAAAAAACCTTGAACAAATCTCTTCAATTTAAGATCGTGTAACGAGATCGAATGAGGGGGTTAGAGGATGTAACATCCCCCAACTTATGGCTGGCCCAGTAACTTTTGACTGGCCAAAATGTTTAAAACAAGTTATAAGTAATCTATAGTTTAGGCTATTATATATAATCAAATTCCTTCACCTATTTCCGATGTGGAGGGGCTTTATATTCATTCATCCTTAAGACATTGGGTCCTTGAAAGGCATATATCGGACCACACTCGATTTTGTAGGACTCTAGAGTGGCTCAAGGGGTTCTAGAGGTGGTCCCGCCCTTATGTAGACGTAGCACTTAACGCCACACAACACTTAACTCTTACACTCCTTGCATAGATCGCGACCTATATCATCGGCCCAATATTACCTTATGAAGAGGCAACACAAGATTTTTTCGCTCTAATACCACCTATAACACCGTTAGGCCTAGGTTGGCCCAATAGATTTTAGCTATAAAGTGCTTGGTTAAAATGTTTAAACCAAATAATTAGTAGCCCAAACCTAGGATATTATACACAATATAATTCCTTAACTTACTTATGATATGGGATATGGGGTTCCATAAAAGGGGCTTGGACTTGGAAAACTCTGCCGGAGAAATAGGGTATGGTGATAGGTCGGGAGGGGGGTGGCAAGGGAATTGCATAATTAACATTGTGTTCTATTGTTGATAGACATGTACTAAAGATCAAATATCATTTTGATTTAAAAATTTATTGCTTTTACCTTTGATTTCATGAAGAATAGAAAGGAGGATGATGCGGCTATACAAACTACTTTGGGTATTTGATGGTCATTTTCGGCAAAACTGACCCTAGAATCCTAGTTTATGAGTTGTCAAAAATAAATAAATTTGGGGTTTAATTTTCGTGTTGATTTGACGTCGGAATTTTTTTTTGTCATGGCGGATATGTTACAATTGAATGAAGTTCATGATTTTTAATCAATGAGACATTTATTGTTAAATAACTTATATAATTCGAGATAGCAATAAGAGGCATTCTGGCCCCAAAATGTTATATTGAAACACAACATTTTGTGTTATATAGTTATAACTATTGCGTGTGTATTAAACACTTTCCATTTCGATTAATTCCATTTAATTTATGTTTCTGTCCGAAGCACATAAGGGTTTATTGTTTTGTATTTTTGAATCATATGAAGTTATGAGACAGGAGAATGAATCACTTGCAGTACCACATAAGAGTTTATTATATTGTACTAGTTTTGGTCATCCCACGCGAAACTAGGCTGTGCCCCTGAAAGGCCCTATATTTGTGTAATGTTTTTGTAGTTTGTTCGTGTTGTCTATGGGCTTGAGCTTTTGTATGAACTTGGACTTTTTTTTTTTTTTTTTTTTTTGTATTGAAGTTTGGATGTAATTTTGTTGTAAATGAGTTGTAGTGTATACTATGCTTTAATGCATTTAGTGTATATAGTAGTTTTGGTAGACGGGGTTTGCTATTTAAATTTATTTGGTGGTAGGATTTAAACATAAATTTTACTTTGTGCCAATTACTACATCTTTTTATGGTTAGTGAAGTTTATTGAATTCTTGGTGGGACAATTGTGAGCATTAAAACCCTTAGCTTGTAGAACCTTCTGCATTTCTATGGGTAAAATTTCTTTTATCATTTTTTTATTTGTTGTTGCATGAAAGTTTTTGTAAATAGATGCACAATAGTGTAATGTCTTTTGTTTATGCTTAGTATTTTGTTTTAAGTTTTATTGTTTATAGTGGTTGGAAAAAAACTATTTTTCAGTTGTTGTTTTGTAGGATAAATTGAGATCTACTTTCAGGTATATTTATTTTACTTAATAGAGTATTTTTTCTATTAGAATTGTATTTTATTTAGTTGTTTATAAATATTTCTTTTATATGCTAGTGAATGTTTGTTTTTCGTTTTGTTGTTGTTAGTTAATATTGTGTAACTATTTTGTCTTTAATGTTAGGGATATGCTTTCTGTTGTTTGTTTCGGTAGGTGTTTAGTTGTTACTTATATTTTAATTATTTCGTCAATGCATGCGTTTTTTACTTATGTTTTGATATATATATATATATATGGATTTTAAAGACAAAACAATGTAAATCTTATATTTTAATTTAGATAATATGTACTATTTAGGTATATATTTGGTATTTTGATTAGAGAATTTATAGGATGGAATAATAGATAGATTATGCATTATTGATTTCTGCGTTATTATTTATTTGTTGAATTTCATTAATAATATGGATTTCACATGAATTTTAGTTCATGTTAGTGTTTTATGTATTTAGTTTCTATTATTAGTGTTGTTTATTATGATTATTTACTGTATGTGTAATTTTTTATTTTAATTATATATTTAACTGTTCTATGGTTGTAATGTATATTTATTGTAATCTTTTGTAAAATATTAAGCTTTCCATTTTTATTTTTATGCAAGGTGTAAAAATGTCTCATTGTTTGAATGCTCCTAATTTTATTAGGATAATTACAGATCCTTATTGTAAGGATGGAAAAATGGAGTTCACTTACGAGTTTGTTGCTTTATATGGTAATGAACTCGGTAATAAACTGAAGTTTAAAGTTTCCTGTAATGGTATTTGGTTGCAAAATAAGTTGTGGCTAGGTGATGGAAGGGATAGGTTTGTACAGCATTATTATATTGGGTTTGGTTTATATGCTGTATTTTGCCTATGCGGGTAATTCAGTGTTTAGAGTTACTATCTTTGATTGTACTTGTGTGAAGATTGATTATCCTCGTTTTACCATTGTTTCTAAATATAATGATCTAAAAATGGAGTCTTCTGATGACAATAATGATGGTGAAGATGTGATTCTGATTTCTAATTCTTCTGAGGCTGTTTGAATGACAATTCTGACCGGTGCTAATCGAGATACTATAACTGTTCCTAAATCTGCTTATGTTTCTAGTTTTAGAAAGAGTTTTTCTTGTAAAAAGATTGTTAATAAGGAAAAAAAAAAAAAAGGTAATTAGATGTGCAGCAATTGTGTCAATCATATGTTCAAAAAGTTTTGAACTCTGAATTTCCCTACTTCACTGCATTGATGTATGCTCATAGTTTGAAGCGTAACATACAGTTTATATGCTTGCAAATTTTGTGAAAACTTATTTAGGTGGTGTTTGAGAATCGTTTGTTCTTTGTTATTCTGGTAATGGTGTTTGGATTGTTTTTGTTCTAAAAAAGAAATGTATGCTGATTGCTCTGGCAAATGGGTGGCAGGAGTTTGTAAAGCAGGATAGTAGCGTGATGATGATGTTTGCGCTTTTCAGCTGATCAAAATATCTAATGTTGTATTGAAAGTTCGTGTTTCATGCTATTGAGCTTGTAATGGAAGAAGATGAAGTGACTGCTTTGATGATTTTTTGACGAAACTGTATTTTAGATACGTATTTGTTATTTTGAGTATTCGTTTATGTTTGGTATTGTTTTAAGACTTCAGGTTATATGTATGTGTTTTTGTAAGTATTGTTAAGGATTTATTATATATTTAGGTTACTTTGTTATGTATTTTGTTGATCTCGTGTTATTATAAATGTGTCGATTTCTATTTATGTATTATATTTTGCAATGAATATTGTGTTTATTTTGTTTATTTGACTCAACTAAATATTAGTAACATTTATTTATAATAGTATGAGCATATTTCTTTTATTTTTTTAATAATTGAAAATGGTATGCATTACTATGAGGGGATAAAGTTTTAATTTAAATAAACTTTTACATATGTTTTTATGCAAATAATAAAGTATGTTTGAGTGTACATATGCGTATGAATTATAATTAATAGAATATTGGAAAAATGTAAAATTTAAATTTTATTGAATATGTATATTAGACTAGAAAGAAACAAGTATACCATGGCAATATTTTTTCTACAATATTTTTTTTAGTATCAGAACTACAAATTTATTGATATGTTTTGGCATGAAAATAATTTCTCATCCTCTTGTAATTCATGCTTTGCGGCAAATGTTAGCCAATGTTTCGTGAAATGAATTCATTTGACTTTGACTTTAATTGATGTTGTAAGATGAATTTTCGGACAAAGTTCGTCATTAATGTATCTTTTTGCTATACCTAGAATTGTCTGCATTTGAAGGAATGTAAAATTTTGTAAATTTTTTTAATAGTATTAAAAATAAATAAATAAAAAACATTCTCAATTATTAAGTGAATTGTGCGCTCTCTCACACTTCTTCCCTTTCTCACGCCTAGGATTCTTAGCTTTTCTTGCAGCCATAGCTGCCTTCCAGTCATTAACTAGAGGGAAACCCCCTTCTCACTCTTCTAAATCTTTTGCATATGTTGTAAGTGGATCATCCGTGTCTTTGCCTCTCAAACAACAAAACAACATCTATACTGTGGAGAACCTAGTTATTTTCCTTGAATGAGGAAATAGCAATTTTGGCCAAGCTATTTAAGCATGCTCTTGTAGTCAAATTTTCGAAGGGGAAGCCTAGCATGGCATCGTTAAGGAAGGATTTCACTAAAATGGGGTTAAAAGAGGCTAGGGTTTTTGGACTATCGTCATGTGCTAATACGATTTTATCTTGAGGAAGACAACCATAGATGTTGGCTTCGAGGATTTTGGTCGTTCTAGCCTTTTGGGATGAAAGTCTTGAAATGGACTCCAAACTTCACAGTGGATAGAGAATCCCTATTGGTCCTGTCTGGGTTTCACTAGAACAATTGTCGGTTCATTTTTATGATAAACAATAACTTTTCTCTATTGCTAAGATGATTGGAAAACCCTAAAGCTCTTTGCTTCGACTTCAACATTGAGTAGACCTAGTGTTGCAAGGTTTTGCATTGAAGTAGATATTTCTAAGCCCCTTCTCAAAGAATTTTAGATTGGCATAAAGGAGAATCTGGGCTTTGGCAACCAAATACTTACAAGGATCTTCCTTCCTATTATTCATATTGCCATAAGCTTGGCCATATACGTTCTGATTCCCACATATAAACAATGCTAATCCAGTGAATAATGTTCCAGTTCCAACAAGGGATTAAAGTTTGACAAGCAAAAACTCAGTCAGTGGTAACGGTTTCACAAACCTTAAGCTAGGAAGCCATGCAAAACCCTAGCCATAATGGTGTCTGCGGTCTAATATAGATTCAAAGTGCATCCGCAAGTATACGTATCAAGCAACTAATATAGAGTAAGTACAGATTGTTCCCACGAGCCTATGCTTAACTCTGTCAACAAGTACCAGAGTAGCATACTATCTAAACAATACAATAATATAATAATGATGAAAGTAAGAAATAACTAATTAATTAACTAAGCAGAAAATCAACATAATTGAAACCTAGAATTTATTCTTCATTTACCAATCTAATTAATTAAGTCAATTTATTAAATCTTCCTTCAATTTTACATTACGTTTAATAATCTAGGGGACTCGGTGATAATTGCAAGTTCGGTTAAGACATATAGCCAATCTATTAATCATGACCAATCCTCTATATGTCTATGTGGATTAAAACCCTGAATAATGCATTCATACAACCCTAATTGACTACCTAAGATGAGCAGATATATTGTTATCCGTACCCACTGAATGGTTAAACCTATGGGCGGTTGTTCTAAACAAAGACTATTTGTACCCGTCCTAACCTAGATTTCCTCTATAGATTCCAACTAAGGCTACGGATCACTCTAGATGGTGTCCAATCATCTAAAGGCATTAAGATTAATTCAAATATGCAAATGCATGGATGTAGAATTAGAAGAAATAAATAAATATCATTAATCAATCTTCATGGCAAAATCTGAATAAAATGTAGTTTAGGGTTTAGTGCATAATCATGGAGTAAAATACATCAGATGAATAAATTATAGCCATTGAAAGAATAAATAATGACAACAGGAAAAGAAATAAGAAGGAAAACTAGGGCTTAGTCCTGACACTCGGCCTTTTTTGTGCGAATCCTCCTCTTGGAATGATATTCTTCGCTCCTCCTAATGATTTTTTCCATATGGTTGTTCTAACCCTAAAACTCATGTTACAATGTTTATTCCTCTCTCTCATATGTTAATAATAGCCTAGGAATACTTATTTATAGCCCCCATTAGGGTTTTACAAGTTTGGATGTCAAAAATACCCCTAGGAAGCTGTACAAGTCAAAAACTCGCTAAATCCCGATTTGAGCCCGCAGCCTAGGCACGACTCAGCTCTTGAGGATACACCCGTTCCCAAGAGGCAGTCCCTGGGAGTGGATCAGGTCCCCTAGGCGCACCCATGCCTAGGCCCCATAGGCCAACTTGCCGTTATGCTCCATTTTCGATCTCTTTGGCCTCCGATTGATTCCAAATCTATAAAAACACCATAAAAATATATATATCAGTGTATTCAAATACAAAAAATAATATTTTGCATCTGGACATTAAACCTTAAAATTGCCAAATTCCCTTAATCAATGAACAAGATACTCGGAAGCCGACTAAAACTCAAGATAAAATGCATGTATATAACTCTCTTTAAGAGAGTTAACATGGTTACCAAAATGCAATACTAAATCGTAACCCTAATGGCAATTCGAGCATTCAAGAAGTCAATCCTTCGTTAGATGATGTTTCCCCGAAGCAACTTGAATCTCATTCTTGTCGATTGTTGCAACACAATTTAATGTAGTTCCTAAATTTAATGCAGTTCCTCAATTTAATGCTACTTCTAGTTCATTAGGTATTTACGATCAAGGAAAGCAACAAAATCCAAATTATGGCCAAGTTCAATTCCCAACAATAATCTCTCCATCTGAACAACAAAGGAGCTCAGAATTGGATAAGTATACAACAAAGTTGTCTTCTGCTGATGTACCGCTGAAGATAATCTATGTGTTGAGGTTTGTGATGATCGCCATAAGTGGTTGTTATATCAGCATTAAAAGATTAACTTGAGCTATAGCTCATTGACGTATATTGAGACCAAGGAATTTCTGGTGTATGGTCGTGAAACTCTCACCAACAATTTTTGGATCCTTTTTGCATGATCTCAACAAGTGAATGGATTGTATAAGCGTTGACCTGACCCTAGCTATCAAGCTCCTAACATAGGCAATGTACTTAAAATCAAGGCTCGAAAGAAGCAGTTTGCACTTACCCGTAAAATGCAAACATGGTTGAGTTAAAAAGCCAAAGCATGCTCTCTATCTCTGATCCACAATGAATAAAATTATCATTTGCAATATCAAAGGGAACTCGAGTAAGTAATCCTTACACCGACTCAAAAAAACATATAAAATGCGTCAAGTTTCTTTCTTGGTTGTCTTGGAAGTTGGAACTGATGACTAATGCATGCAGTTCTGATCACATTTGTAATTCACCAAGGTCTAATTTTTGTCTACTCATGTCAAATAAAATTTGGCTTCCCAATATAAATGTTATCATCATGTTAATGCTGTTGTGAATAAGGAGCATTTTTTGCATGTGATCATTGCACATTAAGCAAACCATCATGGAAAAATTTCTCTATGCCAAATGCACTGACAAGAAAGGCTAGCGTTGTGGGATGATTTGTTCCAAATAGCTTCCTCATTGTAAGGGCCTTGGTTATGAGGATGGGATTTCAATGTGATCACATCCTTTTCAAAGCATGGGTAGGGCTTCTCCAGACACTCAAGCCATGGATGATTTTAACTTGGCAATTCGTGATTGCCATGTGGTTGAAATCCCTTATACGAGAGGTTGTTTTATTTGGATGGGTTTGGATTATGGAGATCAGGTTTGAAAAAGGTTGAATCGTGCATTGGTGAATTAAGATTGTCTAGCTTTATTTCCATCAGTCACAGTTCAAGATCTCAATAGAACTACTTTAGATCATGCTCGTATTTTGGTAGAATTTAACAATCAGCCGGGAATCAATGACCTTTATCGTTTCGCTTTCAAAACATATTATTCTGGATCAGGCACTTTTATTTCCTAGCTACAGTGAGCATAGCTGGATGGTGCCGGTTTCCATGTATGGAATAAGGACTTAAAGTTCACTTGAGAGTATGGAATAAGGAAAAATTCGGGAATGTCTTCGAAAACATCTTGAAAATTGTGGTCAAGGTAAAACAGGCAAACTGGATTTCCAGATGAGTCATTCGAATGGGAGCAAACAAACCTTGGAATCAGGCTTAGGATGAGCACTTGTGGCATCACAGGAATGAGGAAATATTTTTTAGGCAGAAATCAAGAATCAAGTGGCTAACGGAAAGTGCTTTGAATTCCAAATTTTTTCATGCATTCCTTAGGGAAAAACATAATTGGCTTTCAATATACTAGATTAAAGGTTCGGGTAGTACTTGCCTTCAGAGGGCTGAGGATATTCACGATGCGGTCGTGGATTTCTTTTGGGTTTTGTTGCATTCTGAAGAATGCTCCCAGTATTCGAGTGATTAGCTACTCAATAATATCCCTAGCTGATTTGGTTAGGATTTTCAGAATGCCAGCCTTTTGAGGATAGTAACACTTGATGAGGTCCATTTGCAGTTCGACAATTAGATAAAAGATAGGGCGGCAGGTCCTAATGGATTTTATGGTTCTTTCTTCTTTAATTGCTGGGACATTGTTGCGATTTTATGGTTCTTTCTTCATTAATTGCTGGGACATTGTTGCCAATAATGTCTTTAACATTGTTTAGGAGTTTTTCTATGGGGTTCCAATTCCTAAGAGTGTTGCTAGTACTTTAAGTGCGCTCATCCCCAAAATTAAATATCATTAATCTTTTTTCTAAGTTTAGGCTTATATCCCTTTGTAACATTATTAATGAAGTCTTTACAAAGGTTTTATCTAATCGCCTGGCTCCTATTTTATCTTCTTTGATCTCTCTAGAGCAATCGTCATTTGTAGGAGGGAAAGGAATCTCTGGTAATGTTTTTCTAGCTCAATAATTAATTCACTCTCTAAATAAGAAGCAAGGGGGCAAACATATGTTTGATTCAAAATTGACATGATGAAGGCTTTCAATAGGGTCTCGTGGCTTGTCCGAGAGGCTATCTTGCTGAAATTCGATTTGGCTTCTCATTTTGTGTCTCTAATTCTTAATAATTTGCGAGAAAGTTGGTTCTCTCTTCTTATAAATGGCAGGACATGTGGCTTCTTTCAAGCATTCTGAGGTATAAAATAGGGTGATCCTCTGTCTCCGTATTTGTCCATCTTGTGCTAAGAAGCTTTAAATAGAGGGTTGAAGATCTTCTCTCTAATGGTGCCATCTTTCTTTACTCCCTACCAAGGGGATGTAATCTAGTAACGCACCTTGCGTTTGCTGATGACCTACTTCTATTTACCAGGAGAGATAGGCAAAACAATGGTGCACTAATGGTTTTCCTTGAAACTTATCAAGAGGGATGAGGCCAAAAAATCAACAAGGGGAAAAGCTTCTTAATTGTTTCGAGATGCCAGGTTCGGTAAGAACTTTGTAGCAACTCACTGGAACAATTTCAGCCAAATCCCTACCCTTCAGTTGTCTGGGCTGTCCTATATTCAAAGGGAGAAAGAAAGAATCTATTTTCAAGGGTTGAAAATAGTTTTGGTGCAAAACTTGAGGGGTGGAAACACAAGTTGTTGTCACCGGGAGGTCGTTTGGTTCAAATAAAGCATGTCCTCTCATCCATTCCTACATATATTCTAGAAACTCTAGACCCCCCAAAGATGGTAATTAACACTCTTGAATGTATGATGGCTAAATTTTTTTGGGAAAAAGAGGCCGGCAATCAGAAAAGGCTCTGGTCAAAATGGCAAAATCTTTGCACTCCAACAGAGGAGAATGGTCTAGGATTATGCCCTTTAGATTACTTTACGACCTCCTCCTTCTTAAAACTTTGTTGGTACTTTGTTAACTCGGGTTCTGTATGGGCTTCCTTTATGAGAGGGAAATATACTCTTCACGATGGTCAAACTTCTTGTCCTAGTTTCGTATGACGGCGTATGATCTTCGTAAATCACTTCTAAGACTTGGCTATGTTACAACTTCACAAACTTATTCGTAAGGCTGATTGTCTATTTTGGAAGGATAATTGGACAGGGAAAGAGCTTTATCACAGGGTTTTAATTTGGAGGATTTTTAGCACTGAGCATCAAATTTAACCAGCTATACTCAAATGACAATGGACGGCAGTTGGCTGATTTATTGGCTAGCTTGTCAAAGGAGGCATACAACACTATACTTATATGACGGAGGAACTATACAAGGTCATTTGGCAGCCATGTTTGAATGGTATTTACTCAGTTTCCTCGGCTTATGAATGTATTAGAGAGTATTGTGCAATGTTGGCTTCCAGTAAGTATATCTGGAGTAAGCGAATTCCGATCAAAATTTCTATTTTATGGTACCTCTTAAATGGATATCTGTCTTTCCCTGATATTCTAATGCGGTTGGATTTTCAGATTGTCTCTAAATGTCAATTATGTCGTTCCAATAAAATTCTAGAACATGTTTTTGCCGGGTGTTCGTTTTGGCCTTTCTGTTTGATCTTTTTTTGAACAGGCATTTGGCTTTCCCTCTTTCCGATGCTCATCTGTTTTGACAAAGATGCATGCTTGGTGGATTAGCATTTTAGTAGACTCAACTTTTGCGGATATCACCAATATAGTTCTGGCCTTCGTTTGTTAGGAGTATTTGGAAAGCACACAATTTAGCTAAATTCGAGGATAGTAACGTCTTAGTGGAGAAAGTGATTCATCAAAGCAACCAGTTGCTACAAGACATTATACTATTTGACCTATAAGAATTTCCCAAACCAAAGCGGCAGCCTTGCAAGCCTTTGGAATTTTTTTACAACCTCAAGCTCAACCTTCAAAATCCCTAGTTGCAATATCTTGTGAGGCGCCCCTCCCGGCCAGGTAACTTTAAGTTGAACATAGATGGTTCATCATGAGGTAATCCGGGGTAAGAAAATGGTGGAGTAGTTCGAGATCACACAGGAAATGTGCATTTTGGCTTTGTACAAGAGTTTCAAATGGTATTTGTACTAGCATGAAAACTGAATTTTGAACACTTCTTCTTGGAATTCAATGTTGTCACCAAATGAACTATTTTCCTCTTATGGTCAAAATGGATTCCAAAGAAACACTCGATATCATTCAACATCATGTCCGAACCCCTTGGAGACTTGATTACTTTCATAGGCATATGGATCATCAAATCACCTTCATAGACCAATATAGTCAATCCAACTCTGTGGCGGATGCACTAGCCAGGATGGTGATCTCACAAGGGACATCATAGACTTTTACATCCTCTTCCCTTCCCCAGCATGTATTAGTGTTAGCTCAAGTAGATGCAATTGTTGTACCCTATATAAGATTATGTTCCCCTACCTCCAATAATCACTTGTAATTCTTTCATTCTATCAATAAATTTCACGCGACTGCTTTTTGCCAAAAAAAAAAGAGAAATAAATATTTGTTTGATTTTAAGTAAGTGTATGTACTTACAAAGTTATGTATATATGTTGAAGTTATATTATGAACCTTGAAGAATGTTAATATACTTCTTGTTGATTTTCTAAACATCCGATTTAACGATGTTATACCTATTTGTTGTTCATCTGTAAAAGCAAAGAATTTAATAAAATTTTTGTATCTAAAATTTTAAAGTTAAATAAAACTAATACCTTCATTGTTCGACATAATATTTGTCGGTAGAGCTGTTAATGGTGGCGGAGAGAGTGATGTTCGCTGAATTCCAAATTTGCTGGGTGTGTTTGGTTTCCCAGAATTGGAGTCATGGAATGGAATTGGAATTCGAATTGGGATTGGAGGGTTCAATTCCAATTCCTCTGTTATGGGCACTATTTGCTTAAACGAATCAGAATTGAAACCCAATTATATGAAGTCCAATTCAATGATTTGAATTTTTTAGTTGGATGCAAAAATTTCGTTTCTAATTCGATGCCAAACCCTATAATTCGGGTGAATACGGATTAAAATGTGAATAAGGTGAGAAAACGGGTGTCATATAAAAATCATTCCGAATTAAAATAGAAAGGGTTAATTACATTTACCTCTCTTGAGGTTTGGCTATATTACCAAACAAATTTTGTGGTTTGACAAAATTACAAATTCTCCTTTCTCACTAATTGCTATTAACGGAACTTTTAAAAGACTAAATTACATTTATCATGTATTTCTTAATTAGTCCCTTAATTTTTTCCTAAAATCAAGAATAGTTTTCAGATTTTTTTATATTACCAATTTAGTACACAACTTATTCTTCCACCACAAACCACCATCTCCCCCACCTCTGTTCCACTTCACCGGTTCCAATCTATAATACAAATCAGCAAAAAAATTCATAGAGATAGAAAAAACTCCAAAAAAAAAATCATGAAATTTGGTTTGGATCTGTTCCCAAAATTTGAGAAAATAAAAAAAATAATTAAGACTCAAGAAGGGTATTTTGGAAATAAATAAATTATTTTTTTGCTAATGTCAGCATTTTCTTAACGATAGTTAACGGCGGATGGTACTTGTTAACGTTTAGCTACATTCAAGGGGGTTGACTGTAATTTGTCAAACTATGGGGTCTGTGTAGTAATATGGTCAAACCTCAGGGGAGGTAAATGTAATTAACCCAAATAGAAATAGTTCTTTTCTTCTCTACCATCGCGATCTTCGCCTATCAGCCCCTCCGCCTCCATTTCTATCTTCTCTCGTAGCGCCCTTCTGTCTGTTGGGCCACTCAAATCGTTGGCTGCGCAACTCAAATCGTTGGCTGCGCAACTCAAATCTCCGAGACTGAAATCGTCCCATCCAACCTAGGGTTCCGAAAGCTCCTATCGGCTATCGTTCTGAAACCTTTTCATTTGTTCGCAGGTATGATTCTCTATCATCAATCATAAATAAATTAATCGGTAATGTTTGTGGTAGTTTGCTTGGAGGATAGTCATTCATAAACCCGTAGATTGAAAAAAATTTCTGCCTTTTCTATGTTTACCAATCATTCGTTCTTACTAAATGTTTCTACTTTGTTTTTACAAGTCTTTTATATCATATTTGTTGGGCAAGTATTTTTGTACTTTATTCTTGTTCGTTTGCTTTTTGGATTTGTTTAGCCTTTTCTAATATTGAGGGATCTGTTTAAAAGGTAGTCTTTTGAGGCTATTTGGTGTCTTGTACATCTTGACAGGAATATTTTTGTGAACAAGATATGATCTTTCTGTGTAATTTTCTGAAAATTTCTACTGGAAAGTCTGTATTTGGTGTTTGTAACTTTAGAAAGAGTAGGTAGACAGATTTTCGGTTTAGTCAGTCAATGGAAGTAAGCAACATGACATTTATGGTGAAAGCTCTCTTTTTGGAACCCCACGAATCACCGAATTCGCAGCTGGAAGTGCAAGTAATTATTTAATATATAAATTTGGTTATAGAATTATCAATTTTATCATATTTGAAGTTACTTTTCAGAAAATTTGTGATTTGTGTCATTTACACTAGATATTTCCGATGAATATAATCAAAGATAATTCTGAAAAATACGTGAGATAGAATCTATACAATTTCTATGGTGTGAGTATCAACAATTCTGATGGTATAGGTTAGGCACCTTTAGTTTATACTTCTTGAAAAATAGGATTTCGTTTGTGTTGTGCTGCCCAATTAACAAAAAAAGAAGAATTTAAAATTGTTAAGTTCCTAGTTTTACTGGTTTTTTGGCATTTATTTTCTCCTCCATTCTTTTAAGCACAAAATGTGTAACCTAAGATCATGATTTATGCTCTGTTAATCATTGCTGTAAATATTGGACCTTAGTTAATAGTGATGTGCATCTTCATTGCATAAAATTGGATGACATTTAAATGTTATACAAATGGTGTCTTGTTATCTTGTATAGAGTTCAATGCACATGATCATCTCATGTTGAGTTCTATCCACTAGAGATTTATATTATTTATAGATTCATAATGTCAAAGCCTTTTCAGGTGGATTGTGAATTGATGCACCGTGATTTGTGCTAGTTGCAGCCATTTCTTTTTCTTTTTGGCTGCTTAAGTTTCATGACATCTAACTCTGTCTTAAAGTATCAACCAACTCACTGAAGTTCCAAGTATCTTATGGCATGAAAATTGATGTGTAATGATTTTTGCCTTTACCTGTTGACTTGCAAGTTATGTGTTCTTCTTACGGTACATACCACTGCTAGAGGCCTTTTTCTGCTAATGGGTGTAGTAATCCAAGCCTTCCCCGTATCCACTCCTTCATTCACCACAAAATTGGGGGGATCCTTGTGTTGTTCAGTCATACATCATTGTTGCAATCTTGCTTTTCCTCTAATGCCTTGCTCTATTTGTTAGTTAATTATTGTCGTTTGCACGTCTTGTCCATTCAGGTCATGAATGAGGGACCTGAACATATTCCCGTGCACAAGATTCCTAAGAGGCTGAGAAAATGCAAAAGCAGGTGGAATGGTTTAATGAAGCACCTTTCTACACTCTTGGATCTTTGACAACTGATAGTGATCCTGATTATGATCACATTACCTCAGTAATTGGTGCTGCCGAGCAGTACCAAGAACATTGGAGCCTTGGTACTGCACTCCTTTGTTATGCGACTCCAAAAGAGCATCTTTGCTTGCCTAATTTAGTGATATTAGTGATGAGGAGCTAGGTGATGATGAATATACCTCCAATGATGATAATGATGAAGATATGAAATAGCTGGCAAAGTTGAATATGTAGTATTATTGTTCATATTGATTCATTCTCGCTTATATCAAGTTGTTTTTTGGAATATTCAAATTTTAATAGTAGTTTCCTTTCAAAATATTCTTGTACATGGATGCATTTGAATTTTATGGCAATAAAATTATATTTAAAATGGCATTAAAAGTAGGATCATTGCATTTAAGATATTGTAATTTTGTTATAAGTCTTGGTTTTAGAAGCTCCAACTTTATTTTAGTAATTATAAAGTTTGTCAAATTTAGACAAAATTTTAATTTGTACAAAAAATCTAGTAATAATATTCTTTTTTCTTTTTTTCTTTTTTTTTGAAAGAGGAAATAGCAATTCTGAATTTAAAGTATTTTAATTCTTAATAAATTTTTTCCCATGCAAACGAAAAAATTAGAATTATAAATCAATATCATTTTAATTTTATAGTTTTGCCAAACAAAGGAATTTCAATCTTTTAGAATTGCAATTCATAGATTCACAATGTCACAAAATTGTGATTCTAATTCAATTCCAACACTCAAAAACCAAACGCAACCTTGGTAGAATTGTAAACAATTTTGTCCTTCATATTCGAAGAGGATGGAATCTTCATATTCTAGGACATTTTGAAGAACAAATAAGTCACATCCTTGATTAAATAATGGATTTTTCAATTGAATAGAATAATAGTTATCAGAGTATTTCAATATTATTTGATACTGAATTGGATAATTGATTGCAGCTGCAAAACAACGTGGGATTTTCTGAGAAAGAAAAAAGAATAGCATGTTAGTAAACTTGTAACATATATATATATATAGAGTTTAGTATTTTACCGGATTTTGTTGAATCTGAACTTGTGTTATGAAACAACAAATAATAAGTTTTAGGGGAATTCTTTCATTGTTTGATGTTTTTTTCACTGTACTTTGTTATTTATAATTGTAGACAATGAAATTTTATTTCATATTAAAATTATCATTTGTCTATAAATTAATTTAATTGGCATATTTATGGTCCAATTAAATAATGCCATATATTATATATATTTTGGAACATTGGTTAATTTAAAACCAATTATATTACTCCACATGTCAAAATGAGGTAGTTCGACCAATTAAATGTATTTGTGTCGCTCTTATACACATTGAGCCATGTCACATGACAGCCTAAGGTTACTTGGCATAAAAAGGATATATGTACTCAAGTAAAGGGCTGCCTCTTATACACATCTAGACGTGTATAAGAGACAGTACAAATTTATGTACATACATATATACCTATGTGTGTAAAGAGATAAGAATTTGTTTCTTGGTATGCAAGTAAGAAGTTACACATGTACTACATACAGCTTAAATAGGGATCATCCCTCAAAGGTTGAGGGAGACAGATTACACAAATACACAGACACATATAACTGAAGTCCAAGAGATCCAAGCTCTGAGTCTTCAAATTTTCTCTTCAAGTCTTCCATATATCAAGGTTTGAAGATCTTCATTAAGTGTTCTTTTTGAAAATCTTCATCAAGTGTTCTTCAGGTCTCCCATATCAAGATTTGAAGAATTCAATATTTGGTTCGGGAATGTGAAGCCCTCGGATCGCGTCTGAAGTAAAGAATCGAAAGAATTTTCTCCACATATTGAGAATATCCTAGAGATTGTAATCTTTTATTTCATATATTCATATTTTTATCGCTATATTTCTTGTTTGTTCAATTTCTTTTTACAGACTCGAAATATTTTGTTGCGCACAATAATATGTAAAGTTAATATAATTATATTCTATATTGTTTTAATTTATTTATTGAAATTAAAGAATGTATACATACCTGATACTTCTTGATCCATTATGAAGTTGAAGATAGTAATAGTTTGTTGATAGATATACAATTTCTTGTATAGTCATAGTTGACTCATTTGTAGTTTTCATAGTTTCTTTGTATAGGTTAATTGTTTTTTGTGGTATCCAGTTATTAATACTATATCGGTTCTAATCATTTCTTATTTCTAGTATAATCTTCAACATTGATTTGACGAATTTATGGCCCAATTTTATTTTATTTTAAAAAAATACTAAAATTTTAATTTAATTTGTTTAAGTATAACATATTATTTTGTTGATATGTGTATGTAAAAACATATAAATATTATTTATATTAAAAATTGATATTTGAGATATGTTCTAAACATCGTACAAATATTGTAAATATTTGTACATTATTTATTTACATACATGATAGTGCTGAATCAAACTATGCTAAAGATTTTGGATCTCAAAAAAATATTTTGAAAGTTTAGTAAACATGATTGCACAACCTAGAGTTAAGCTATGTTCCTAAAAAAAATTCTTCACAACCACATACAATACATAGCAATATGTAAATTTTCAAGTCTTATACCGTCTAGGCCGTAGACATATGTTACTATTTTTGTTTGCTTATGTTGGCTAGAACTATTCCTGCAAATTCCTGTTGAATATGATACAGAATTTGTCAGTGTTAAGAACATAGCTTAAATATATTTGGTGGAAAAATCCTAATTATATATTTTATCAAGTTTTCTAGATTATTTTCTTCCAATAGCATGTATAATGAAAATTTGGTCATTCTTTGCTTTTTCGCTGAAAAGAATACCGCATTTCACATTGTTAATGTCAAGTGAAATTGCAATTCATGTGTAAACTAAATTTCAGAATTAATTGATTGTAGAAAATTTGACCGTGTATGTACACTTACCATAGTTATTGCTAGAATTTGGTAGCTGAATGCTAACGTTCTATTCATAGTTGACTAAACAATTTGTTTAACCATAGATTGAAACTCTGAATATGTATATATATATATATACATATGTATATATATATATGTATATATATGTATATGTATGTATGTATATGTATGTATATGTATATATGTATAGTAGTATGTATATGTATATATATATATGTATGTATGTATATGTATATATATACATACATATATACATATACATATGTATATACATACATACATATAGATGTATATGTATATATATATGCATGTATATATATATATATATATATATTAATAAATATATACATATATACACACATATGTATATATGTGTGAGTATATATGTGCATGTATATATATATACATATACATATACATATACATATAATATATACATATATACACACATATGTATATATGTGTGAGTATATATATGCATGTATATATATATACATATACATATACATATACATATATGTGTGAGTATATATATGCATGTATATATATATACATTCGCATATATACATGTGTGTATATACCAACATGTATATATTTGTATATACATACATATACACACACATATATATATATATACATATACATATATATATATATAGATATATGTATATGTATCTATATATGTGTGTATGTATATATCTGTATATATATATATATACATACGTGCACACACACATATATATGTGTGTATTTGTAGATATATATATAAATATATATGTGTGTATGTACATATATATGTATATACATATATTCATACATACACATATATATATAGATAAACATATATATATATATATATAAATATATATATACATATATAAATATATATGTGTGTATGTGCATATATATGTATATATACGTGTATATATATGTGTGTGTATCTATACACATGTATATTTTTTTTTACTGTCTAACCACGAGAACCTTAGTGGGGGACGCCACTCCAATTTTATTAATGTAATACAGGAAAATTACATGGAGGTGGACATTAGACCATAACCTCCAGCGATATGCAAAAAAATTCCAAAGACATAGGACCCATTGGACACCCCTAACATAATAGCAACATATGCCATTTAACCTTAGGATACCCTAGCAATCTTATGTAGAGACGCATTACTGATTAAAGTACCACAAATGTTGGAATCCAATACATAGTTTGCAAAATAATCCGCCAAAGCGTTAACCTCCCTAATAACGTGGGTAACCGAGTAGAAAACAAATCGGCTTAGCAAAAATTGAATCTCCCAAACTATTTGAGCAATCTTCCATGGCAATCTGGATTGACCTTTGAGTGTTGAAATCAAAATCGCCGAATCTGCCTCTATTTGCACCTAATCTACCTGATGATGCCAAAATATTATACCCAATGACAATATTACACGTGGCTTCGAGCCCGGGTCTATTAAGGGCATTTTAGTAATTATACTCATGTGGTTCAAATAGGCCCGAATGGATCATGTATTATATATTCAACCCACGGATCGATCCAACCCATTGGTTTAGGGTATAAATATCAAAGTGACAGGTCAGATTCAAAAAATTTACTTTTCTAATGATTAAAGCTCTAAATTCTTATTGAATTTTACTCTTTGGTCTAAGTATTGACTTGAGCGTCAAAGCCTATCCCGGGGGACAAAGCCCTCTCTTTTTATTTTCAGGTGGACGTGGGTACTACGCGTGGTCCTAACTTTTACTTTGGACGATACTGCACACGGGCTAACCCTTGCCCAAAATTTTTGTATCAACATTTGGCGCCGTCTGTGGGAAACTGAACTAAAGTCAATATTAGGACATGGCACCTAACAAGCGTAACACTCATAGGAACAATGCTGACAAAGGCAAAGAAATTTGAACTCAACATTACTAAAGTCGATATAAGAGATGGATCGGCAGTTGAGAACACATAGGTCCTAGTATTGCTGTCTCTTATACACATCTAGATGTGTATAAGAGACAGGGACACTATCGATAGTTTAAAGGAAATGCTCATTAGGCAGGAATTGAAGCAACACCTCTCTCAAGGCGAACAACACCTTCGCCATTCGGGTAGCAATCCCCAGATTGTCCATCCCCAACTGTATACTGGCGAGCGAGAAAAGAGAACTCAAGAAGAGAGGAACAGAGGACTAGGGAACTAACTCCGGTAGAGGGGTCCGCCCGGCAGGAGCACACTCATCAGTCTGTCAGGCAAAAACGAACGTTCCAAACTGCCAGGCTAGAATCTAGAAGAACGGACTCATCAAGGCCGAATCTTACTAGGGAAAGGAGCCCAGGTAAAGCAGTATTTGTAGCTCACGAGAGAAGAAGACACCAAGAGAGGGACCGTACTATGTTAGTAGTCCCCGAAAGGGAAGAGAACCTAAGGAAGAGGTTGGAAGAGTTGCAAGTTAGAATGGACGATAGAGAAGGAAGGAGTACTAGATACAAGTATTCACTTCCCTTCACTGACGATATCATGCAAGAACCTCTTCCTAGAAGATGGCAGACTCCCCACTTTGACTCTTATGATGGGAGCACTGATGCATGGGAGCACCTGGATGCTTACCGCTCCAAAATGTGCCTCCAAGAAGCGTGTGATGCTATCCTCTGCCGAGGGTTTCCCAGAACGCTCAAGGGCGCTGCCTCAAACTGGTTTCAAGGGTATAAGAAGGGCGACATCAAAAATTTTAGATCAACTAGTAGACTTGTTTTTAAATAAGTGTGGGAATCAAAAGAGGATTCCAAAGACGAGAACACACTTGCTTACACTTAAGCAAAATCCCAATGAATCGCTCATGAATTATGTGGATAGGTTCAAAAAAGAGACTATTGGAATCCAAGAAGTTACATAAGATATGCAAATCATGGCCTTCCAGATTGGAGTGAGACCAGGAAAATTCTCGTTCGACCTCAACTTCAAACCTCCGACTACTCTCAGTGATCTTTTCCGTAGGGCTGAAAAGTTTGCCCAAGCAAATGAAGGTGAGAAGAGAAAGAGATAGACTAGAGCAGGTGGAGCCGAAGGCAAGAAAAGGAAGGCTAATGGTGTAGCTAATGCAGGAGGGCCTTCAAAGAAGAGTAATGTGAGGGACCGACTATCTATAGCCGTGCCATAGGAGGAGTCCCGAACCTCCTAAGGCCTACACTCCACTTAATACCACACCTACGCGAATTCTAGCAGTGATTGAGAAGGAGACCCCTATGTGAAGTGGCCAGGAGCAATGACGAGCGACCCAGAGCATCGCAATAAAAACAAGTGGTGTTACTTCCACAAAGACCACAGCCATGATACTAATATTACATCTCCTTAAAAAATGTAATCGAGAATTTGATCCGAAGAGGTTACTTGAAACAGTTTATCCATGATTAAGAATGAAGTAGGTAGTCCCCAAGTGAACACCTAGAGAATGTGTTACCAGCTAAGCCTTAAAGAATAGTACACCTAATATATTGTATAACTTTTCACGTACTTTCTTAGGCCATGCTACACCCTGTTTGAGGTGAAATTTGCTTGTACACCTTGCAAACATCTTCTTTTCAATAAATGAAAGTTTTCTAAGTCTTTTTATCCTTTGAATATTGTAATTAACCCTCTACAATAAATAGTTCAATACAAAAGAGGTTGAGCAAGAAGGATCCCACATACTCAAGTTTTTCGACGGCATTTGTTCTTCAGGACTCAAATACCTTCCAGGGTCACATCACATTTTGCCTCTAGAAGCACAAGCTAAGTCTCACTCCAAGAGTGAGATCACCCTTCCGAGGGTCAAATACTCATTCTTCGGGATCTCCTCACCCTTCCGATGGATCCTTCTTGCTCAAGTCTAAATCTTCCCAACTAAAAGCTCCTATAAGCTAAGTCTCACCCCAAGAGTGAGACTCACCCTTCCAAGAGTCAAATATCTCACCCTCTGGGATACCTTACTCCTCCGAGAGCAATTCCATGGACTTCCAAAATAAGAACCTATTACATACGTATTCTCCAGAGTATGACTTATCCCTCTGGGGGGCAATTTCATAGACTTCCAAAGTGAAGTACCTATGTCATACCTACTCTCCGGAGTAGAACTTACCCCTCTGGGGGCAATTCCATGGACTTTCAAAGTGAAGTACTTATGTCATATCTAATCTCCGGTGTAGGATTTACCTCTCCAGGGGCAATTCAACGATTTTCAATGTGACATACCTAGGTTGTACCCACTTATCATAGTAAGACTTACCCCTCCGGAAGCAGAATGCCAAGATCTTTTAAAAGTGAAATACCAATGTCATACCTACTTCAACGAGAAGGACTTACTTTTCCAAGTGTCATCAATGCAACCTTCTGGGGGACCGGAAGCTTGGGGTAAATTTCATTAAGGTCCTTGGCTCACTCTGAATCCTTTGTAAATTTTCCCTAGTAAGACGGAGAAGTCTCACCCCTACTTGATTCACCCCTGCACTACTTCGCTCTCAATTATTTGTTGAAATTACGGCGTGGGAAGACCTCAGACATCACTAAGTATGGGTTGCTGAGTTCTGTCTGACTCAGGGACACCTCCTACATCAACTATATCTTTATCGCTGTCCCAACCGGTTTTGTCGTTGTAGTAAAAAAAATATATATATATATCTAAACTATCGATAGTGTCCGGAGCAAGATTATTGTTAATATCCTGGTCATCATCAAAGTTTTGGTCGTCGACAATTTTCGCATGGTCATCCTTGACTTCATTATTGGAACAACAGTTGATTGAGGGCAAGAAAACGGAGGTACCCATGTCTGAGGAAAAACTATGGTCGGCCGAATTATGGTTGCATTCTTGTCATATGTCTCTTACGAAATTAGATGTGTATAAGAGACAGCTGTCTCTTATTCACTGCCTAGATGTGTATAATTTTTCAGCAATGTTGTTGCCCTTCTTCTGACCGTGGATTTTAAGCCTAAGGGTTAAATCTGTGGAGTGAAATTCTATCTGGCTGTGGATTAATTATTTGAAATTCAGTCCTGGGTTGATTTTATTGTTAGCCATGGGATTAAGTGCATTAAAGGATTTGATAATTAAAATACATATATTTGATGGACTTGGGATAGTCACCATGACGGCTTCAATATGATTAAGAAGAATTTGATCCTAAGGCATGTTTGATTAAGAACACACGGCAATGACTTAAAAATAAAAAATAATAATAATAAAAAATAAAATAAAAAAGAGTTTGGAGGCTTACTTTGAAGTCATGTAGGTGACTTGGGAATAGTCCTAATGGTACTGTAGTACTTTGTTGTGGAACAATAGTAATAGTACTGCTGTTCTCTGGACGTGGAATTATCGTACTACTGACGCAATCCAAAATCCTAAAATTATGGGATATTCTAGTAAGGAATTCTACAGTACTAGGGAGTTTCACAGCAATAAGGAGTTCCACAGCAGTAGGGAGTTCCACAGCAGTAAGGAACTCCACAGCAGTAAGGAGTTCCACAACACTACTCCACAACGGTAAGGAACTCCACAGTAGTAGGAAATTCCATGGCACTATTCTGCAGCAGTAAGGAAGTCTATAGCATGGTATTGTAAGAAAAATTTTATACAACAATCTAAGTCATGACTTAGGTACACTCCGGTGTAATTAATTTTTTTATTTTTCTACTCCGGTAGATAAAATTTTTTAAATAATTATCAAATAAATATTAAAAAATATTTTTCTCCGAAAAAATAATTTTTTAAGTCATAAAATTGGCTCCGATCAATACTACGGCTTCGGACAGGGTATGAATACGACATCAAGTATTTGGAACTCTCAACCCGTAAAAATTTCGCTTTGAGACTGGGGGACAAATGATGATGCCAAAATATTATACCCAATGACAATATTACACGTGGCTCCGAGCCCGGGTCTATTAAGGGTATTTTAGTAATTATATCCATGTGGTTCAAATAGGCCCGAATGGATCAGGTATTATATATTCAACCCACGGATCGATCCAACCCATTGGTTTCGGGTATAAATATCAAAGTGACAGGTCAGATTCAAAAAATTTACTTTTCTAATGATTAAAGCTCTAAATTCTTATTGAATTTTACTCTCTGGTCTAAGTACTGACTTGAGCGTCGGAACCTATCCCGGGGGACAAAGCCCCGCTCTTTTTATTTTCAGGTGGACGTGGGTACTACGCATGGTCCTAACTTTTACTTTGGACGATACTGCACACGGGCTAACCCTTGCCCAAAATTTTTGTATCAACACTACCGAATGCTCCAAAGCTAGTTTAACTCCATCCAGCAAGGCCCTAGCCTCTGCTACAAGATATGAGTTACACAAGCTATAAATGTGTGAAAAACCAACAAGAATCTTGCCTTGGTGATTTGGCAGTGCTCCTCCACCCGAGGCTAACCTTTGTGCTGCTCGAAATGCTCCATCTGTGTTTAGCTTATTAACTGAGTGGGAAGCAGGCAACCACTTTAGTACAAATAGAGAGGAAGCCATTATCCGTTTCAGCTTCCCAACCAACCCCTTGTCCCGCCAAACAAAATCCTTGGCCGATTTGCAGCTGGGTGGAAATATGGTTGTTACCAGCAAAATTTGAGACAAGACAACATGCACTAGTTGCTCCGAAGATGTACACCTATCCTCATATCCCTTGTTGTTGCGAGACTTCCAAATTTCCCAACAACCATAAGCCAATATGACTTTCACATTTGACTTGACTTGGCCGAATGAGTCCACCAAGTGCTCAAAAAAGAATTTCATGAAAGAATTATTGAAATGAATACTATAGAAAGTACAAACTTGACTTGGCCGAATGAGCTGTCCTTTCACACTTGACTTGGTTCTCCGAATGAACCCACCAAGTGCTCAAAAAAGAATTCCATGAAGAATTATTGAAATGAATACTACATAAAGTACAAACTTTCCTCCAAACTTGAGAGGATCGAGGACAATAAAGGAAAAGATGTTCCAAAGATTTCATTTCCTCACCAAAATTACATTTTGAAGCAAGATAAACACCCTTCCTTTGTACATTAGCATCCAAAGGCAGCACTTCATTTACCAAACGCCAAAGGAAAACTATAACCTTTAAAGAAAGCCTATTATCCCAAATTAACCTTCTAGACACTAGAATAATCCTAGGAGCACAAATGGTAGCAATAGCAGAGGAAATTGAGAAAGTACCTGTTGAGGAAGGTGCCCACACCAACAAATCCGACCCCTCATGAAAGCTCAAAGTAGTTCCTCGAACCAAGTTTAGGTCAAAATTCAGAAAGTGCAAGAATAAGTTGCTCATTCCAACATACTGCCCCCAAGCATCTCTCATATTCAAATCTAGCAGCCATGAATGTGTCCCTTGGCCCAAGAAGTGGCCTCGTCCCTAACTAATCATCAAACCAGAAGGATACTGCCCCTTCTCTCATCAAGTACTGAAAAGATCGAAAAGCTACATCCCTACAACCAAGCATCCTCTTCCAATTGCAAGAATTCGTGACCCTTGACACACATTGGAGTCCATGGTGAGAATTTCGTAAGTATTTAGATGACAAGAATGCTGACCATAATGATTTCCAGGAAAGAAAAGACCACCACATCTTAATAGAAAAGGCTTGCTGTAATTCCTGTATCTTCCACAAGCCTAAACTATTCTCAGCAACCGGGGCACAAATTGATCCCCAAGAAACCCAATGCAACTTCCTTTCCCCCTCAAAGGACCCCCCAAAAAAACCTTGCTAATAGCATGTCAATTTGTTTTATAACCATTTTTGGAGTAGACAAACAAGAAATAAGGTACATGGGAATACTACTAAGGACATGCTTGAAGAGCAATAGCCTACCACCTTGCGATAACAACTTATGCATGGCTGCCATCCGAATATTTTTGCTGCAATCTTCTCTGCAAGTGGCTAGAAAACCTACAGATTTTCTCCTGCCAGAAAGCAGAGGACAACCCAAGTATGCGGAAGGCAACTTCTTCTTTCGGAACCCTGTGATGTGGCTAATGACCCTATCCCACCCAATGGCCTCTTTTTGTGCAACATAAAACTCTTTGATTTATTGATTTTTTGCCCCAAAGAATCCTCATAAGATTGAATAAATTGCATCAATTGGCATAGAGATCCAGCCGTACCTTTAAGAAAAATTATCATATCATCTGCATAAGAAAGGTGTGTGACCGGAATAATCCCTCATCCAGTAGAATAATATTCAATCTTACTAGTAGAAAACAAGTGTTTAAGACCCCTACTAAAAACCTCCTGCGCCAAAATGAACAGAAAAGGAGACAAGTGATTTCCCTAATGAATGCCTCTTGAAGACTGAAAATAGCCAGTAGGGACCCCCGTTTAATAGAATAGAAAACCATCAATTATTCACTAAATTAAGCACCAAGGACACCCATCTCTGTGGAAAAACAAATTTAGATAAAAACCGGCTTAGGAATGGCCACGACACTCGATCAAATGCCTTGGCCATGGCTAGCTTAACAACCAAGTTTCCTCCCCTTGTCTTCCTACCCATCATATTAACCATCTCCTGAGCGAGCAAATTGTTATCCATGATATTCTGCCCCGGCACAGAGGAACTTTGCTCATCTGAGATTAATCTGGGCATTACCTTGGCTAGCCGACAAACCAAAAGCTTGGTAATATCTTATTGGTGAAGTTACATAAGCTCATCGGATGAAAATCCCCAAAGGTGGCTAGATTGTCCATTTTTGAAATTAAAGAAATTAACGAGCTAGTAATCGCTTTAGGTAATCTCCGCAGCCTGCAGCAAGTCATGTTTGAGAATATCCCAACAAGAATGGAAAAAATACCCGTTAAAGCCATGTGCCTGCCGCACTGACAAAGAAAAAACGACCTCTTTCAATTCTTCCATACTGTAGGCGATGCTATAAGCATGGCATTTTCCTCGTGAGATATCAGTGATGGTATGCAATCAAGAATATTATCTGGAATAGAAAGATCATCACAAGATAGCGAGCCCCTAAAATAATCCAGCGCTTCACGCTCTAGCTCTACTTTATCCTCGGTCCAAGAGCTTGCATTGTTTTTAATACGCCGGATGGACAATCTACTCCTCTTAACTTGGAGGTATGAACGAAAATATTTTGTGACGCTCACCCTCCTTAAACCATTTCAAACCTAATTTTTGCCTCCAAAAAGTTTTCTCATCAGCCAAGCATTTAAGAAATTGAGCACATGCTTGGGCTAACTCGACTTGTGAAGATACCGACCCTTGCATTCCACACTCAATTTTCTTCTATAAAACTTTGTCTTCTACACATTTAATATTTTGATGCACATTCCCAAACACCACATTGTTCCAATTTTTCAAATCTAGCTTCAACCGCTTTAGCTTGTAAGAAAACCTTTGCAAAGGGGAATCCCCAAAGAGGCCCCATTCCAGCTAGAAGCTACCATTTCCATGAAAGCCTGATGACCAACCCACATATTCTGGAAGAGAAAAAGCCGAGGCCCAGAAAAGTGAGGTTGATCAACAGTGTGTATAAGCAAAGAAGCATAATCCAAACAAGTACGACTTAGATGCACCACACGAACATCTGAGTGTGTTGAGAATAAGTGGGAAGAACCCAAAACCCTATCCGGTAGCTTCCAAACCAGGGCACCTCCCCTAGTGCCACACCAAGTATACTTTGAGCCAGTAAAAGGTACCTCCAGTAGCGAGCAAGAATGTATAGTATCACTGAATTCATTCATGGATGATACCTCTAGTTAAAAGCGCCCTAGATATTCCGAGACTAAACTGATAACATTGAAATCTCTCCCACAAAAGTACGGCTATGTCTGAATCGAAACGACCTCAACAGAACTCCACAACTCACGCCTTGCCACTTTATTGCATATACCATAAATGAAAGAAGGAAAGAAAAAAGAACCAAATGTCTGCAAATGCCTAAAGGAAACATGCACCACCTGCTTCTCAGAGGAAGCCACGGACAGCTGCAAATTATTAGTCCAAAAAATCCATATACTGCTACAAGAGTTTGAATGACAGCCCTCAAACCCCAATTTATTCTTCACCTTCTCAACCTGACTAATATCTAGCATAGGTTCAAGACGCACTACAAGATGCAAGGAATACATATGAACAAAAGATTTAAGTCTTCAAACAGAGGCTTTATTTCCTGTACCTCTAATATTCTAGAGTAGACAATTCATTGGTAACCGACAAACAGCAGTTGGCTGAAAACTTTACCACCTAATCTGGTAATCATCCTATGCCCTTTGACATAAACCATACATTTTCGCAGCTTCCTTACACGAGTAGCTAGGATAATGGGTTCCACCGCTTTAGTTGGCTTCCTATTAAGCTTGAGCAAAAAAAGACTTCCATTCCTCCATCTGAACATTCCACTCAAGAGGCGTCTTCTGACCAATATGATCCGGCTTCTTCATTACTTGAAGCGTAGAAAACACTCGCCTTAGAAGCTCCCCTACCTATTTGAAGAATATCTTCATTTTCTATGGCAGCATAGGACACTTCCTTCCCTTGAGCAGCCGAAGTAAAAGCCATGCATGACTCTGCATTCATCAACTCTAGCCTCACGCGTGTTTTTTGCAAAATGTAGAGAAGTGGTAGAAATATTGCATGGAGCTGCATGGCTAGCCCGACATTCTAGGGAGCTAGCCTGGTCCATGCTAAGAACCGCCTGAAAGTTACAATCCTTATAGGATCTAGCATTTATAATTTTCAATTGAGAATCTACAAAATTTTGTGGGATAGGGTCAACTATGTTCAAAATTTGAGTGTCCTCATTATGTGGGTCTTCCAAATCCTTATCCAAGTCATCACCATCGTCGGATTCACATCCATCCACCACAACAACTTCCTCCTTTCGTGGGGAATCAGAGGAGGCTGATTTTGTAGCAGATTTTGGTCAGGATCTTTCATCGATTTGCTACTCCACTGATTGAGGGGGGCTTTAGTTTCTGCACTGGCACCCACTGCTTCTTCTTCTTGGCCGAAACTACCTCCACTAGCTTGCGAGCTAGAGGCTCCACCACCTCTACAGCTTTTGTTTTTGTGACTCCTCCAGCTGCCGGACAACTTGCAAGGACATCGTCTCCTATTTTTTGACATTACAAACAGTATTAAGGCAAATCCTCGTAAGTGATTGGATGCCAATAGTTGAACACATCAAGCTCCACCCGATTACAGTTAGGCAAGGCTGCCATAAGGTCTTTATTTGCAAACCTTACCTGTCTCTTATACACATGTAGATGTGTATAAGAGACAGGATGTCCCCACCGCTTGGGCAATAGAGAAAAGAATAGGCTTGTTAAAAAGATTGAAAGGTAACCTTCCATGGTAATCCAAACCGGAACAATAGTCGAATCAACATTAGGGAAAGTCAGGTCTCCATTTGAAAATCTACATGGCATATACCCATAATGTACAACGTACCCTTCAACCAACATCTTAGGAAGTCCTCCTCAAGAACAAATCGAATAAGCACATGTTTGTAATCCAGCAATCCAAGAGAAGCCGTGCCTGAGAAACCAATGGTTAGAAATTTTTCCAAATCAATTCTAGACTTGGTCTGCCACGCTCAAATTTTCCATCCAATGTGAATTTAAAAGGTTCTAATAATCTAGCAATTTCCTCATTCGAGAAGCGAATAGCAGGTTCACCCTTGCAAACGTGGAGCTCCTTTAGGCACACGCTCAAATCAACGAGTGTCCCTTGCAAGGCATCTGCAAAGGATCGAGAGTTTGCCTCTCCAGCCAGTGGCTGAGGGGCAGCCATAGCTGCCATGAGGCAGCCGAGAAGATACACTAGCAAGAGAGAAAATGCAAACGTTCTAGAGAGCAGGCAGAGAAAATAGATAGGTTCTTTGATGTCTTTATTCTAAGATTAAACAATCATTGCAATATACACATGCATACGTATATATATACACGCATCCATATATATGTATATATATATATATATATATATATATATATATATATATATATATACATATACATATATATACATATATACATATATATACATATATATACATATATACATATATATATATATATGTATATATGTATATATACATACATATATATCTATATATATATGTGTGTGTATGTATAAATACATATACACACTACAAATTTATATGTGTGTGTGTGTGTATATATATATATATATATATATATCTGCTCTTGAGTCTATCATAGCTATTTTGGAAAACTTATAATCATTATTTATTTGTAAAGTTACTGAAATAAAGTATTTTTTAGAGGAATATATAGAAGTAATTTTTAAAAATTCTGAAGAATCAGTTTGCGTATTTGGGGGAATTTCTGGGATTTCTAAAGAATTTGTTATAGAGTTATTTTTTGGTTCTGTAGTTAAAATTCCTAATTCTAATATTGTTAGTCTTTTATTTAGATTGTATAATTTATTCCTTAAGTTGGTTAATTTCTTGCTTTAGGATGGGTATTGTAACAGGTTTATTATATGCAGAAACTAATGCATGATTCATAACATCTTGTATAGTAAAAGAATTTTGCATATTCATTAATTTTTGTTTAATTTTTTCTGGCATGGTTTTATACTCATTTTGGGGTTTTTTGTTTTCATTTAATAAAATTTCTTTGTACTGTGTAATATATTGTTTTTTAATTTCTTTGTCTGGAAAAATTTAGAATACCATGGTACTCTTATTGGAAACTAGAAACTGGATACAACCATTCTTCAAACATTCTAGAAATTAGAAGAATATTTATGGCAAAATGGTGGCCCATATGTGACATACCGGATTTCAGCACTTTAAATATTGATCCCATACGTATTCCCTCATTAATTCAACCAGAAAAACAAAATATTGAGGCAAGTTCATCATAGCAGCAGTTAAATTCCAAGGATTTGCAATCATACATTTCAGCAATGGTGTCTTCTTACTATATTTATCTCAAAACAAAGGAATCCAGATAATGAAGCAACTCCATCAACAGTCCAACAAGTTCAAACAACCACAAAAGGGAAGGAGAAATTGGAAAATCTCCAAAAACAAAATCCTTTTTCTCAATTAGAACAAGATTCCCAAGACCCCAATTTGAGTTTGCCTGGCTATTTTTTCTATAAATTCTATTAAAGAAAATATTAAATTAAAAACTAACCAAATTGTTTTCTTATAGGAAGAAGTTAAGTCACAAACTATAGAACATCAATTGCAATTACCAGAAAATCAAATAAAAATCCAAGATATTACACAAAAAATTACTAATCAAATTTGTAGTGATTTACCACATACCTTTTGGTACAGAAAACAACATATTGTTGAATTAGCTTATGAAAAAGAATTTAAGGA